>JAWMRA010000113.1:105307759-105374724 GCA_035584735.1 Pseudotriccus pelzelni
ATTGTATAAATTACCCGCTTTTACAACTACCCCTCGGAGCCCCCTTTTCCAGCATGAGCTGGGGAGCTCCCCGATATTGCTAATAAATACCTTGCTGTTTAAAGACTTAAAACTTTGTCTCTAAGCAGTGCCTGGTAAAGTTATGGAGAAGATTAATCTGGGAGGTATTATGTCATAGGTTTCTGTGGCTGGGTTTTGGTAGCAGAGGGGGCTACAGGGCTACAGGCTTCTGTTAGAAACTGCTAGAAGCTTCCCCTTCCTATGGAGCCAATGATAGCTAGCTCCAGGATGGACTTCCAGCTGCTGGACAATTAGCAGGCATAGTAACGTCTCTGTGATAACATATTTATGAATACAGGAGTGTGGCACAGAAGAAATTCCAGCCAGGGAAGAGCAGACTGAGAACATGGGATAACACCAACATAAATAAACACCAAGGTCAGTGCAGAAGGAGGGGGAGGAGGGATCCCATGGGAGCAGGGGAATGACTCAGAGCTGAGGTCCCTGCAGCCCATGGCAGATCATCGGGGTGCAGAGACCCCCCTGCAGCCCATGGAGGAGCCCACACTGGAGCAGGTGGATGCACGAAGGAGGCTGTGACCCTGTGGGAAGCTCAGGATGGAATGGGGTCCTGCAGAAGACCTGTGGCCCATGGAGAGGGAAACCCACACTGGAGCAGGTTTTTCCCAGGTAGGACTCGTGGCCCTGTGGGGGACCCACGCCAATACAGCTCACTGATGAAGGAGTGCACTCCTGTGGAAGAGTGACTCACAGGACAGCAGATTGGGAAGAGCTGCTGCCCGAGGGGTGGACTCACGTTGGAGAGGTCCATCAAGAACTGTCCCCCGTGGGAGGGATCCCACGGGAACAGGGGAAGGACTCAGATTTCTGCCTCCCCTGTAGCCCATGGTGAAAACCATGGTGAAGCAGGCTGTCCCCCTGCAGCCCATGAAGGACCATCGGGGTGCAGAGACCCTACTACACCCAGTGGAAGAGTGACTCACAGGACAGCAGTTTGGGAAGAAATGCTGCCCAAGGGGTGGACCCCATGGGAGAAGGAGAAGGACTCCTCTCTTGAGCAGCAGCAGAAACAGCAACTTACTGCAACCCCCATTCCTGTCCTCCTGCACCGCTGGAGGGCGGGGAGGGAGAACATGTAAGGAAGGAGGAGTGGTGGGAAGGTGTTTTTAGGACTGTTTTATTTCTCACTCTTTGGTTCTTCTCCTGTTAGTAATAAATTTGAGTACTATCCCCACACTGAGTCTGTTTTGCCTGTGAAGAGTGGGGAGCTGCAGGTGAATATTTCAATTTTCAGATACAACTTCAGGTCTGCGCAGCTGGACTTGATGACTCACTATAATAATGAGTGCTGATGCTTAGATCAATAAATGATACAACTATGTATCAGCCAAAGGAAAACAGATCTGTGCTTCTCATCCGCACAAAGTAAAGAAGAAACTGATTTAGCTCAAAACTTAAAAACCAGCCACTTGTATATTCACTGTGAGAAAAATGATGCAGAAAAAATGTGGAAGGGAATAGGGGAAAATTGAAAAAAAGTGAGATTTTCTACAAAACACTTTTACTTTTGGAGTGAATCTCATTAAAAGTCCATTCTCTGCTAAAATTAATTCCATTATGCAAGACAACAGGCTGGAAACAATCTTGACACTAATTTTTCGCAAACATTGACTTAAAGCTAATTTCTTCACTGGAAAAAGAAAACCTAAACTATTTTTTATAAAATTTCTTCAAGTTTAAAAAAAGTTCACCGTGAAAGTTTCTCAAATCCAAAGCAGATAATGTCTGTATGTGTGTGTGTGAGAGGGAGAAAGAGACAGTCCATCTGCCTTATCAAAAATTATGCAAGTGATTCAAATCAGGCCCTGACATGTGAGGCAAAACCAGATGTTTCAGCCCACAGAAAGCTTTTCATAAAATGTTTGAGGTTTTGGGGTTTTTTCCAATGCAAAAATGAAAATAAATAGTCATATTTTTGGGGGGTAAACAGAATCCACCAGAAAGGCTTTTTTTAGCCTGAGCTGCTCTGGTTATATTACAGGCACTTAGATTCTCATAGCCATGAGGACTGGGAATGGCAGAGACAATCGACCATCACTGGAACCAGTGAAGCATTTGGTGATACTTTTTGCCCAGGGTTATCCAACACAAACAGTGAAAGGAGGAAGAGGAAGGCGAAACTGCCTGGCAGAGCCCACCGTCTCTCATCCCAGTTCAAATGCAGAGCAGCTCTTCTGCTGTCGGAAGCATTGTTCTGGATCTACACTGAAGTAAATTAGAGAAGAATTCACTGCAATAATATAAAACTGTTTACAGTTTTAATAGGAAAAAAGGTTAAAAATACAAAGGGAACAGTGAAGAATCTTTTTTGCATTACCATTGTTTTTAAAACTTTATCAGACTCAAATTTGGCTTTTAAATGTAGGTCAGAATCAGAACCAGGTTTGAAAATCACCAACACGCCCATGTTTTGCGCTTTCTGCTAAAAAGAGGGGCAAGTTTATTAAATCAAAGTTCATGGAACAGGAATCTATAAACCCAAACTTACATATCTTGCTCAGTGCTCAGTGTTGATTTGCTCTGTGATGATTTAGAATCACCGCAAGGCAAAGCAGTGCCTGGAAAGAGAAACTGAAAAGAGAAACTTGGGAAAAGACAGAGAAAAAAAAAAAAAGGAAAGAACTTCTTAGCACATCCAAATGCTTCAGGAGAAGAAATGTGTAGAAATGTATCTAACTCAGATAAAGCTTATTAGTCCTTGGAGAATACAACACAAGTGTTATATTCCTGTAAAATTTGAAGGTGACTGAATAACCTCATGCTGGACCAAATAACAGGCCCACTAAAATCACTGGGAATCTCTCCACTGACTACAACAGGCTTTAGATCAGGTCTCATCTCCTTTTTTAGGCAAGGCAATAAGAAGAGGTGAAATCCTATCCCCACTGAAGTCAACGGGAGTTTTGCCACTGATTTCATTTTGCCCAGGATTTCACTCCTCCTCCATTATCGGAATATAAAGTGTGTTTTCCGGATCTAATCTACTGGTTGTAAAAGATAGGAACAAAAAAACTGCAACACTATCCAAAAGACAACATATGTAATGAAATTATAATATTACCATGTTTCCAAGTGGTATGAGATACTCTAAAGAAAAATGGAGATGGAACATGAAGAGCACGAATGTGTACTAGAGGTTAAATTACCCAAGTTACTTGTCAGTGCTTCTTTATATTGCAAACTGTGGCATAGAAATTTTGTGCCAAATAAAAAATCAGGAATCACATTTCTAAGAAGTCTGCCCTACTTACCTGTTCTGCTGGTGCTTCTGTGGCTGATTATCTTGTTAAAGTTACAAAAAAGATCCCAGAAACAAAATATTTTTACCTGATTTTCCATTCTAGTTCTGCACTCTCCATGCCCAAATAAAATATAAAATTTAAAAAAAAAAAAATCCTCCCTTTTTTCTTAACATGTTTTAGATGTAAATACATGAAAAAGAAAAACAGTGCACATTTTTCTGGCCTATCCAGTTTTGCCAGTTTTTAGGTCTTGTGCTTTTTAGGGGGTAATGGTGAGATTGTGCTTTTCTCAGAGCAGCCCTTGCATTGGCTCACTACAGGGTCATGGAGTCATTGGTCTGGGACAAGGGATGCAGGGAATAGGGGCACATCTTTCAGAACTCACCCCCATCACTGTAGAGCTCAGGCACCATTAAGGACTCAGAAGGAGGTGAAGCACTGCCTGCCCTGCAGAACACCTTCGCCAGTCTCCCAAATGGGTTTGACTCTGACCAGCTCATCCTCTCAGAGCCAACCTGGGAAACAAACCAGAAAGAGATAAAGGCACGTAGAGAAATGAAACATCTGAAACCTCTGGCGGTCCAGAGACAGGCAGATGAAAAAGGAAACAATACAGATGCTGTCTTCCACAGCGTACCCGGCAGATCAGAGCCTGGAGACTGGGCCCCAGATGAGAACAGCAGGATGCAGCTGGCAATGTACTGACTGATGTATCCACTGACAAGTAGCAGTATTAGAACAGGGCGTAAAGATGCCACAACTCTGCGTGAGTGATTCGTCAGCCAAGGCAGACACAAGCAAGAGCACCAGCAAAGCCAGCAGTTCCCAACTGGAAAGGCATGATCCTAGAGCAGATGCAGGGCTGTGTTGAGTCCAAGGCTCTATCCATAGCAGTAAAACAAGTGAGGGCTTTGGCTCCCCCCACCCAAATTGTGCCTAGAAGAGCTTGTTAGCACATGGCAAGGACCATGCCCTCAGTTCCACAGGAGGAAGTGGGTGGTCTCAACCCCCCAAAGCCCTCCTGACTCCTTCCCAGGTCACTGTCCTGCTTCTGCTACTGTCAAATGGAATGGTAACACCTGAGGCTGATGGCAAAAGAAGAACAAACCAGACAATGATCCAGCTCTCTGGCGCTCAGTGCGCAGAAACTCTCTGAAGGGAGAGTCGGTGGTGGTAATCTGGGAAACACTGAGCAAAATCAGGAGGAGGGCAGAGGGAGAAGGAATGTGGAGTCCAAGAGTAGCAGTCTGAGGTCCATCTACAAGATGTGCTGAAAACAGAGTCAGTCTGAAGTGATTTCAGGATTCAAGAGCGAGCCTGGAGTCACGAGGGTGTAGTGATGATTTCGGCTGGTTTGCTGTGACATCCTGGACCCTTCGGGGCTCAGAGCAAAGCCAGACTGAAGAAATCCACAGGGGAAAAGTATTAAACATTTCACTCTGAGATGACAAGTGGAAAACAAAAAAAAGGGGAGCAACTGTACTGCGCATTAGAGTTACGTCTTCGTAGAAAAATAGCTGATGGTTTAAATACCAAGGGCTAGGTGATAGTGGTCACAGTTTTACAGTTGTTTTAAACTGCATCAGGTATTTAGGTCCCCAGACTTAAGCATGGTGGCCTGTGGCATCTCAGCTAGGAAGGACAGGGGCATAGAGCAGACTCTGCTGGCAGGGCAGCGGAGGTGGGCAGCCCGGGGGCTGCTGAGAAAACTGCCAGTGCGAGATCCCTCCCTGCCAGGCAGCAGACACAGTGCAGAGCCCTCAGCTTGCTGTGCCACAGACACCACTGCCCTGGGAGCTGGGTGAGCGGGCATGTGGCACCTCATTTCAGCAGCTCCAAGGCTGGGTAAAACAGGATCCAGGTGGCAGTGCTGGGCTGTGCCTCCCCTCTTTGCCATGTTCCAGGGTCTGACAAGGGAGATACAAGTAAATGCACGAGTGTCTGAGGGACACACAGGGCTGCACTAGTCCATCTGAGGACGAACCAGCGTGCTCAGCAGTTTGCCAGTATCACTAATTGTGGATTAACAAATATGCAGGCCAGTCTGAAAGCTTTTTTCCCCACACACTTTTTTCCTGGATGTAATTTTGGCAGCTAGTTCCCTGGTAATCACATCTCTTAGTCACTGTCTGTCACTATTAAGCCAGTGTTCTTTCACACCGTAATTGCATCCCATACGTAAAGTTACTCCTAAAAGCTGCCTTTGATAATTGCTTTTTCTTCTTTGCACCAGGCGAACATTAAAGACACAGGCACAAGTGAAACAATAGACTGTCAGGATTCCTTTCTGACGTATTCCCATGGATGCAATCCAGCTGGCCATTCACAGTGTATTTACCTACCCAGTTCAGCTCCAAGGTAAGCACCTACACTCATTGCTA
Source organism: Pseudotriccus pelzelni (assembly GCA_035584735.1). Taxonomy (NCBI): domain Eukaryota; kingdom Metazoa; phylum Chordata; class Aves; order Passeriformes; family Tyrannidae; genus Pseudotriccus; species Pseudotriccus pelzelni. Next base: position 105,313,464 of record JAWMRA010000113.1, read on the forward strand.
GAGTGGTGACAGGCTTTATTTACTTTTGCTGTAATGAAGTGAATTGTGCCACAAAAACGACCTTTGTTAATGGCAGCGGTATGCACAGGAGAAGATTGACACTGCAGAGGTGAACTATGGATCACAGGAATCTGCTACAGGGATCATGATACAGCAGCAAAAAGTAGGGGAAAAAATCACTTTAATTACATGCTAAAAATAGTATTGTTTTGGGTTAAACATATCAGTATTGACTCCACACATGGTTTGGAAGGATCTTATGCAATGTGTCCAGGTCTGGAATTTGCATTTTAAAGCAGACCAAAAGTTGGAAAGATTCTGGAAAACACATCTTCCAACAAGAAATGTAAAGAGTTCAATCAGTTTAGGCCCTCAAAGAAACAGAGACTAGTTTAAAGGCTTCCAAAGCGGAGAGTCATGATATGAGCCACCCCTTAACTGTATCAGAGAAAGGCCCTGGAAGATCAATTGTCTGAAAGTGCAAAGTAGAGAAATGTAAACTGAAAATAGGACACAAATTCCTTACAGTGAGAGAGTAATTAATCACTGGCATGTACTGCCCAGGGAAGTGGTAAATTCATCATCGCCTGGAGCCTTCAAATGCAGATTGGATGTTTAAGTGACATATTCTAGTATCTACAGCAAGTTAGCAGCCACAGTATCATTCACTTGTCTAAATGTGAAATAATTCCAGCTCTTTGCACTGCAAAACTCCTGCCTGGGATTAGGTGGTACTTATCACAGAGTAGGTAGATACACTGGGACAGTGGCCCCTTTCAGTCTCAAAATCTACCAGTCCCCAATCTCGTTAACCTGTGAGTATTTAAACCATTTTGTTTGTCATACCTCTAACCTGGCTATGTTATACATCATGCACCTTTAATATGTTACAGTTATGTTGCAAATAAAGTTTGCAGGTGAATTAAAACCAGAAAAAATGCATATGTCCAGGCAACAGAGTTAGTTTGAAACAGCATTTGGAGCTTTGGAATGTCTTACCTTCTCAGCACTTCAGTAATTAATTGTAGGAAGTTTTTGCTTATTTTATTTTTTAAACCTATGAATCATTTGTTGGTGAATTCATAAATCTCAATGCTTCAGCTGGTAGAATATAAAGGTTTCTGTGTTTTGTTAATCAGAAAGACCCAAAAGGCCTTACAGAGACATCTTAAATTTAGCTTTCTCTGGTTGAGTGAGTGCATTGCCATAAATGGGTATTTTCAATCTGTGGAGCTGCAGTCCCTGTTGACCACACCAGAAGAGAGTCATTTATAATGGAATATATAATAATAATAATAATATATAATAATATATAATCAGATAGTATTATAGGATAAATGAAATTAATAAGCTCATGACTGAGTTTTGATATGTCAAAAATGCAGGAACCTGAACATCAATGGGTCAATGCAACGAGCAAAGCCCAAAGGGAGTTTCTGAGGAGAGAGGGCAGAATGTCCAAAGAAAAGGGGGAACTACAAAGCAGGTGCCTGTTAGAAGGAAACAAATCCATGAGGCACTTGTGTGTGGTAACTCTTTATGATGGATAAAGGTGAATTGAATTCTGAACAGTAAAAGAGTACTTGATCAGGAATTTGACCAGCAGGTCATGGCCAGTTTCAATTTATGTTCAATTTATTACAAAAATATTCAGGTACTTCCAGAGAGTTATATTATGACATTAGAAAAACACAAAAGACATTTGGTAATAAGAAAAATGTAGACAAAAATTATGAAAGACAGTGGAGAGTTCTTCAAGAACTCACTAGATGACCAGGTAGCATATGATCAACAGAAAAAGACCGCATTGCCTGAAAGCTTTCTTCATTTCAGTGATATATGAGATCCTTGGAACTTCAGAAGTTTTATTCAAGAAATAAGACATCGAACAGAAACCAAACCATAGAGATCAGAAGTTGTAAAGAGCAGAATTAGATGTGTAAGATGGCCAAAAGATCCTAAAGGAAAAAGTCACGGTTGGCAAAACTAGTCATCAGAAGAAATCTAAATACATCAAGATCAAAGAAAATGAATGCAGATTTCTCAGTGACAAGGGCAAAAATCTAAATAGAAATACTAAGAACAAATAAAAATTGAATAGATGTCTGTTTTCGGTTTGACTGTGATGTGTCTTCATCACCCAAGTATGATTATACAATTTTTTATTTGAAAGAGGAAAAAATGGGTTCAAAATAAGGAATTAGATAATATCTACTAAGGATGCACTTTTTAAAGCCATCAGCCTGGATAACTTGAACCTAGGAGTCATAAAGGACTTGCCTAAAGAGATCTCACTTCTTGCTTATTTTTACTAAATCCCAGAATACCAAAGAAATCTGAAAGCACCAGGTGAATGATCACCTTGTGCAAACATTTGAGGGGAGCAAGCTACCTACCAGAGTTATATTACTGAATATCCTGACATCAACCTCAAACAAAAGACTAAAAAAAAACCACATATGGAATTTAACTGATAACAAAATAAAGGAGAACAATATAATGAATACCAGACAACATGAAATGCATTATGGAAAACAGTGTTGCTTAAACAAACTTGAGTTCATTCTCTAAGAAGTTTTTTTTGGATAAATGTAACTGTGTAGATGTAATAAAAATTTTATAACGTGTTTGACTTGGTACCACACAACATTCTGATATAAAAATGAGCAGTATATAGTACTAAGAAACTGTATACAAAATATATTGAGATTTAGCTAACTGACATAACTTAAAGTATTTGTAAATAATGTCACCAAATAGGGCTGTTTCTGTGAGGGTATAAACCTGAGACTTACACCATTCTATCCTCAAGTATTTGAAAGGAAATATAAAATTAGAGCTGATATTTTTTGTGGATGATGTAAAGACAGCTGGAATGGCAGACAAAAGGGTGGAGAAGGCAAGCAGAGTGAACTGAACTGCCAGGTAATCTGGGTCTGTTAAGAAAGGGGCTTTTCATAAAATCATGTCTATGGAGAGAAAGAACTGGTTGTTCCTATGAAACAGGAATGGTCTTCTGGAAAGCAGCAATTCTAGATAGATTTTAAAGCTGGAATGGACAAGGTTGAGGTCCCAGCACCAAGCAAAAAATGCTGCTGCAAACCTGTTAAAGTGATGTTATCTAAGATTAAATTCCTCCTGTATCTTTGTTGGGACCAAAGCCACTACACTGAACAAATTCTGACATTTTTAAGGAACACTTCCTCCCACACCCAACAAGCACAGGCAGAGACTGAAAAACTCTACTACATAAACCATCAACACCTTATTAACAATGATTAAAATTCTGGTAATTTGATGATGATATACCACAACCTTATGTAAATGTAATGGATTTCACAAGTGACCTTTAACCTATCAGAATACACATGGACAATTACTGTCAATAGCCAAAACAAAACAAATTTTCAGTTAAATATTTGATTAATTTTAGATAAATCTAACAACAGAAGAAACGACACATGAGGAAGGTGAACCATTTGAAAGTAAAGTGTAGGCACTTCATTGTTCTATTTGTGCTTCAGCCAAATGTGATTTTTTGGGCTGAGAAAGGGGTTAACTGAGCTATACATAGAGGCCAAATTAGATGATCTCATGGTCTCTATGAGTTTGAACACAATGGAAAGGACTTTGTGATTGGAATGAGATGTTCTCAGATGGGCAATCCCAAATTGAGGCATTAAAAACACATCATTGGAGAGATTCTAATAAGCACATGAAAAGCTGCTGAATTTAAACTTTTGTATCTTCAAAATTACTGATCCAAATTTCTTCAATTTTTGTCAGTTTATATTACATTCCCTCTGAGGCAGGATTATATCTCGCCTATCTATAAAATGCCTCATGTTGAAATTACTTCTTTTATCACAGTGGAAAATTCTGACTTTTCATCAGAAAATGAAAAATGAAAAAAAAAAATCTATTTTCAGCCACAATGTTATTTTTCAGGGGGAACTTTTTCCCAAGAGTAATCATTTCTTCACCAAAATAAATTGCTCTGTCTAAAGTAAAACTTTCATCCAAAAATAATTTTTATGGAAAATTTTCAACCGACCATATTGACAATATTGGTTATGTTGTAAATAAAAAGACCAAAACCACATTCACTGTTATCACTTATATCCCAGATAAAATAAATTATTCCTTCATTTTACCCTGAAAATGATTAAATTTGAGCTTTGTGGGATGGCTTTAAAAAAATTAAGGTTCTCTCTGGTTTGCATTCTGGAACACCTTTTTATGTCCTGTCTGTCCTCAGGGGTGATAAAATCTGAAGTTTAGCTTAATCTATAAAACAACTAAATGTGATTTGTTTGCTACACAGGGAAAAGCTAAGTAATCTAAGAGTGCAGCTCTCAGCTGTGATACTTCACCACTATTGATGGAGCAGTGGGTTTCCTTGGAAGCAGGGAGATTTGAAGTTGTATCCTATGCCATGGATGAGCACAAAGCTTGGGTTCTAGCCATGACCTACTCTTGCACTGACATCAAAAGCATTCGCTGGGTGAGGTTGTTAAGAAATACACAGCAGGTTGAAAGTATGGAAAGTCACCTGTAGTATGGAAAGAACTGGACTAAATTCCTCCATACCAGTTTCAAATTTAGGTTTCTAACTATCTTGCTTTGACTAATTTATGTCAGAATTCATATGATTTACTCTTTGATCAGCCTTACATTTCAGCTGCTTCTGAAGGAATAATAATTTTATTCTGCAGATTATCGGATGACAGCACAGTATATTTCCAGATCAGAGTGTTTATAATCATAATTTTGCTCCTGCTAAACAATACAAGTTGCCTGATGACCTTTCCCTCTAAGTAACAAGAGCTTTTTGACTGAAGAGTGGCAAGAAATTTCCAGGACAGTCGATCCTTATCTCAAGTTAACAGCTTTTAGTTACGCAAGTAAAAAAGAAAAGCACACATGTCACGTGTAGCACAGCGCAGTGCACACAAGTGTCACCCGTCAGAAGTCATTCGATCATCATCCCTCTAAGCCAATCTGGATCCCACCGGGTTTTTTCATACAGGACAAAAGTCAGTGCAGTCTAAGAGTGATTGTTCCAGGCTCCAAGAAAAACCAGCAAGATAAAAGAATGAGAACCATATGTAGACATCCCTAAGAGCACATGCAGGAATATAAAGTGCTCTTAGATCTTCTTAGATAAGCCTATTGCAGCTGGCTGGCAGAAAGAAGAAATCAGGTTTTGCCATTCCTCTAAGTAAAAATAATAATTATGTTGGTGGAAACCATCTCCTATCTAAGATTAATTATACCTGAGCACAGTTTGTCATTCAGATGTGATGTCTGGCCATTTAAAATAAACCCCTAATTGTCCAGAAGGAAACAGGTCTGGGCTGAGGATTTTCAGGGTCCAGTGTGGAGAGGTGGAGGACTCATCTTCAGAAGTAATTCCACCTTGCAGAAGAATATCAAGTCTCCTGTGATGGATGAGGGCAGGCAAGTTCCAAGGGACTCTGGGTCAACTGTGGTCTCTGAGCAGGTGGCTCTGAGCTCTGCCTTTGTTTTTCTTACCATCCTTCTCTAGTGTTTTCTACACTATTTCCACATCTCTCCTATTTTTGAACCATCCATTACAAGGGATCCAACAGCCCGCAGGTTACACTGTAGAAATGACTGACATTCCAGACTGGGTTCCTGTTGGCAGCATTGGTTTTAAGACTTAGCTGCAGTGACACTTGCAGCACTCCCTGAAGGCAAACCCTGTCTCCCACCCAAAAAACAAACTATCCCTGAAAAGGAAAAGTTCTGGGGAGATAGCAGAGAAAAAAGGAGGGAAAAGTACAACGGGTGAAACCTTGGTCCTTTCACTAGTTTCAACTCTTTCCTGAGCTGAGCCTTTGTCCTTTAGAGGACACAGCAGCTCCCAGATCAGTGCTGAAGCCCTCAGAAAATCTGGTCATGTTGCTCATCTCAAATGATTTTCCAAGTGGAAATTTATTCTTCATGAGTGATGAGATTATGAGGACACAGACACCAGTACCAAACAGTGCACAGAAGTGGCTAACTCCACTCCTTCCACACAGGCTATAGGCCCAGCACACTCCCCTGAAATTCAGACTGTCATCGTAAATTCAGGGAAGAAAGCAATCCCAGTTTACAACCGTGTGAGTTCAACAGCTAGGATAGAAACCTCAGTGGTACCCCTGATGTCAGCGTGAAGGCTTGGAGAGGTACTTTCAAACCAATCCACATCTGTCCATAGCAAGCAGTTTTCACCAACAGTCCAGTCTCTCTGAAACTTGGCTGCTATCAGAGATTTGTTTGCCTCAAGAAACAAGGATAAAATAAAGTAAAAATTTTCTGTGCACTTACTCACTCTACTGCCAGTTTACACTCAGTACAAATTTCAGACTTCAAAACTCTGGATGAATCCAAAGAGACAAAGTCAAAGACAGGGGAAAGAAAAGAAATGATCTGGCAACCAGCCAGTCACCAATGGAACTGGAGGAAACCCTATCATATGAATCATTTAAAAATAAGATCAGTCTGGACACAGCACTGGAAAATGTACCGTGGGGAACAGGCTTGAACTGGCGGGGGAACGAACAGGATGAGCTAATCCTGTAGGTCTCTTCCATATCTAGTTTCTGAGGGCCCAGTCCTCAAGGGACCCCGCAGGCTGGGCTCACACCACATCAGATTGTTTCAAAAAGCATTGATGAGAGCTAAGACAAAGCTATCATTATCATTATCACAGATTAGTAAGCATGTTTGCAAAGGTCTACCAGGCAATAAGACCTGGTGTAAAAGGTCAGAGTGGTTTTGAAAACACTTGATGAAGGGTATGTGAGAAAGCATCTCTGACTAAACAGAGCCTCAAGGTTCAAAATCTCTATCTTGTACTGTGCCTGCTTGGAGCTGGGATTTTAGTACAACATATCGTTAGAGACAAGGCCCAGCTGTGAAGCTTAGAGCTGGAGACAGTCTACTATGGTATCTGTTTACATCCAGAAATTTGGGTTAGGACATTATCTAGTCAGAAAAATACTGGCAACCTGCCTCATTCTATTCAAAACAAATGCCCCGGATATTGCCAAGTCCAAACATCAATAAGAAATCTTTTTAGGACAAGATGATGGAGTAGAAAAAGACTCTGAACCTTCTTCCCCGTCACCACTTCAATAAACTGCAGTGTCAAGGGATTGCTGTGATCAGTATCAAAACCTTCTCTTCTCTGCTCATTTTCAACTCCCTCTGTGTAAATTTGACTGGAGAGGTGAGAACAGGCTTTTATCTACAAAGGCCATGAAATGAGTTAGGGGATGTGAGCTTTGTGTCTGGTTCTAGTCATCACTCACTTTTCCTCACAGCTCCTTAACTTCTCTTTGCAATGGCTATAAAGGAAGCAGTAGTGCCTACTTTTTGTAAAACGCTTTTGAATTCTCAGCTAACTGGTGGTTTTTCAGCATTGAGTTCTAGCACTGCTAGAGAGGAGGAAGGAGAGGAACTGTGGAGGGTGGTGCAAGTGGGTAATGGGTCAAAACCAGCAAAGGGATATTTTAGGCTGGAAATCAGGAAAAAATTAACAGTGCAACCCATTAGACTGTGGAATAGGCTCCCAGACGGAACTGCTGGCAGCCCCACCATTTGAGTCATTTCAAACAAGACTGGACAAAGCGCTAGAAAATACACTGTAGGGAACAGCTCTGGGCTGACCTTCAGGGAGCGGAGAGAAGGAAAGGGGGGAAATGGACTCTGTGACCTAACGGGTCTTTTCCATCCTTAATTTCTATGAATCTGTTACTGGCTGGTGAAAAAATGTGATGTAAGGGCAGCCTGCAGTGATTGGCAGACTAAATGAAGGTCAGGAATAATTTTTTGGATGCCTTGAGCACCGTGCGTGTCCCAAGCCCTGACCACACTCACTCGGCATGTTTAGCCACCTGGCAGCTCCGCTGTAGCCAACCCAAATAGTTCATATAAAATTGAAGCGAAACAGCAAACAACCATCATTCTCAGAAATGTTCACTTTTCCTGGGATTTCTTTTTCTCTCTTTTTCCCTTTTTTTTTCCCCCAGACAAACCGAAAACAAGAGATCGAGTTGAGGTATTTGCTGAGTGAACTCAGCCTGGTCAAGGCTGACTGTTGTCTGGTGGAACCACTGTTGGAAACAAATAAGCATTTACAAGAGGAAAGTCCACCTGTTGTGTTTGGATACCAGTTCAAGCTACTCCTGGGGCAGCAGATAGTTCCACAAACTTGATAAAGCATGGTAAACATGGGCTAGAAATTCCCCCATACACAGACACACATCCTCCTAGGCTGTCCATGTTCCCTCCTTGGTGTCTTTTTTTTACAGAGCCCTTGGAAATAAAGCTGTATGTTGCAAGCACCTGGAAAGTCCTGACTAGATCTCATCCCTCTACACTGCCAAAAACACTCTGTCTCCTGTGATTACCAGTGCTCTCCTGTTCCTAGGGCCAAAGTTTGGTGATTCACATGTTCTAGGTTTGCATGCTTTGCTGGTGCATTTGGATTGCCATTCCTGGTCTTGCCCTGGCCTCTTCCAAGTTTGTCTGCTGGAAGGAGGCAGGATGAGTGTTGGCCTTAGCTAACATAAGAGAGCACTCTAACTGGCAAACGATCTTAGTAAAACACCAGAGGAAAGATGGGGAGAAAAAACATGGGCGAGTGGAGGTGGGGGAATTGGAATTGGCCAATAGAAAAAAAGGAGGCATGACTAACTGGGGTAAGCAGAGAGGAGAGAGCAGATAATTGCCAATGGAAGGAGGATCTAGTGAAGCAGTGAAAAAGCCAGAAGTGTAGAGTTAACAAACAAGTATCACACACAGTTGAAATGCAGCTCTTCAGCTTGGGAAGATTTGCTTTGCCCTTACTCTGGAAGGTTGCACAAGTTTTATGCCAATTTTTATGAGGGTGTTTCTACAAGCAGTAAAAGCTCACTGCACTGGAAGCACTCAGCACTCAGGGCATGATCTCAAGGACCTGCACGATCCCTGTGTACAGCCAGTCCCTCAAGCACTTGGCATACACTGAAGATGCTCCGTGGGCAGTCAGACCTGAGGAGGAATCTGTAACTCCAAGCACTTGCTGAACCATCCAAAGACAAGCTTGAATGCATTCCCTGCCCCATTCTCCACCAAAAACAGATTCCACAACTGCCTCCACATCACCTCAGGAAGCTGATGTCCCTTTCTATGGTCCTCAAAGACAAACAGAGCAATGAATGTTGCCCTTTTGACTATATACCATAGGCTGCTTCCACTGAATTACAGCCCTCTGCCAGTTTCCTTTTCAGTTACAGGAAAATGAAAGCAGGGAACAGGGCAGCTTTACTTTCTTCCTTTATTTACCTGGCAAAGCATCCACAGGTTTATATCTCTTACCTGTGGTTTTATTTGTCAGTCCAAGTATATCAACTCAAACATAGGTTTTGGTCAGGATGGATCTTGAAGGGAAAATTATACTTTTTCTTAACATTTTGTAGATCAGAAGTTGAACAATGGCTATAATTACTGTGGTATAAGTAGCAACTGATGTGAGAAGAGGGATCAGATGATGACAGACAGAATTAATTATGTGCAACAAGACCAATTGACCTGAGGTTGCTATAGGAAAGAATGAGCCGATCTACACTGCAACCTACACCAAATAGAAAGCATATTCTGCAAATCTGGGGGGGGGGGGAAATTATATTGCTTTTTCATAGATGGAATCTTCAGGGAAAAACACATAAAGGACAGTGTGTCTGGATCTTGTCTAGCACCTGGTTTTAACTATTTGCTTGTCAGAGAGGAGCCAAAACAAGTGCAGTCTGTATGAAGTCATGACCTGAAGTACATTTAGTCATTGCCTAAAATTAAAAATGCCAGATTGTATTCAGAGTGCCTCACAGGGACAGAGGATGAAGATTCCCCTTTTGTTTTGGGCCTATCTTTTATGTTTGAACCTCTGAAGTACAAAGGGAAAAATCTACAACCACACGAATGGCTTTCAAGTTCTTGTGAATTGGAGATCTTCTTTCACAGCACTGACATGGATCTTATCTAGGAAATGCATACCTGATGTGTGAGCTGTTGGAATCTGCAAAGAGGAGGCTGAAAACCACGGTGCTTTATGGTGGGGAAAACCAGGAGCTGCCTCCTCACAAAAGTACACTCTCAGGGTGAGGACATTCAAATATTTTCATCAGGTTTGTTACTATTCCCAAGCTTGATCTTATTTTTGTCAATGTCAACATCTTTGGCCAATACCTCAGAAAGCAGCTAACACCTGCTTTCACACCACACTTGGTAGGACATCCAAACTCAGGGCTCCAGGGAGCTCATTTGGCACCAGTCTTGGCCCTGTTATTAACTTTCCATGTAGTTCTAGCCAAGTCACATCAACTCAATATCCCCCTCCCAAGAAAAAGGATACAGTTTCTGCTTTTGCTCCTATCTCTGCTACCATAGCTGCCACCAGCATCTCTAGTAACCTTCCCTTCACAAAAAGCCCTCTCCTGGACCAAGGTTTCCCAAACAAGGTCAGGCTTTTGTTGGAGAAGACCTCTGGTCTCCACACACACCTGCCACTTGCTGCTCTTGAGCACAGTTTCCAGACAAGAATCAAGTGATGTTTCCGTTAGACCAAGAGCATGATATGAGAGCAGACGTGAATCTCTGTCTGCCCAAGATTTAGGGAGCAATTCAGTTTTAAACTTGCTGGATATCAAACAGGTAGAAGAGGACACTGAGCTGTTTCCCATGATATTCTCTTTTTACCTGAAGACAAGACTCATAGATATTTTGACAGCAAAAATCCCCTTTTTCCTTTTCAATCAACAAAATGTAAGTCTCTTGCTCATCACTGAGCTATGCTGTAGCAGACTGTTTTGCATTTGGTAATGAATTGCATACCATCTTTAGATAGAGATCTCTTGGACTCATTTTTTGGAATATGCTCTCCACCTGCTCTCTGTCCCATCCAAACACCATTCCCACAGCATGTTTCACTGCTGCAGACAGACCCTGCCACCTAGTGCATCCAGACGTTACTAGCCCCATGGCACACCTGTAACAGCTGGCTGGACCCCCAGTCCTCACCTAGGACGACCCGATTTCTCCATAATGCCCTTTCCTTCAGTCATTGAAGGGAAAATACTGCCACCAGCAGCAGTTTTCCTGAGAGATGGTCCTCGGCTAATATTCTTCCAGGACCTGGATCAGTTCTTAAAAAAGACATTTTAATTTTCACTTCCATTTAGAAAATGGCATCTCTGTATTTCTTTGTTAGTAATAAGGAGACCTCATCACAGTCTACAGGTTCCTTACGAGGGGAAGTGGAGGGACACTGATCTCTTTTGCTTGCTGACCAGTGACAGAACCTGAGGGAATGCCTTGAACCTCTGCCAGGGGAGGTTTAGGTCAGACTGTCGGAGGTGGACCAGCCGAGTCATACGAGTGGTGGAGAAAACTAACTGAGGACAGTGACTATATAGAATTGTGATACCTGTTGACCGCCATGGAGGATGAGAGAGACTACACAAGACTGTGCTCCGAGTTCATGTTTCCATGTTTTATCATTTAGTAAAAAATACAGTTTTAAAGAATAAATTTTTAGTTATGTATAATCCCTTACTATGTACCCCTGTTAAACCTTCCCCTATTAGTTCAATGTTAAACCTTTCCCCATTTGTCTACCTTCCCAGTTACATCATTCCTCAGTTATCCAATCCCTTTATTCTCTTTACCATGACCTCATACTCTTACCCTGTTATTGGTTGTCCCTTACCAACTCCTCCCTTCTTCTAGTCCCTTCCAAGCTCTACCCTTTATAAGCCGGTGTCTTAGTTTAATAAACGGCCATTTTGTTGTCACACCTGTGACTGTCGTGCAGAGTGGTCCTTCTGGGTCTTGATAAAAGGAGAGGTTTTAATACCACTCCGACATCAGACACTGGGAAAAGATTCTTCACCCAGAAGGTGATCAGGAACTGGAACAGGCTCCCCAGGGCAGTGGTCCCAGCCCCAAGCATGACAGAGTTCAAGAAGCTTTTGAACAACGCTCTCAAGCACAAGGTGTGATTCTTGGGATGTCCTGAACAAGGACAGGAGTGGGACTTGATGGTTCTTTTGAATCCCTTCCAGCTCAGGGTATACTATAATTCTATGATAACAAACTAGGTAAGCAGACACATGGGCATCCTATTTTGTTCTCCTATACTTCTTAGTTATATCCCTTTTCTCTGGCTTGCTCAGTCCAGGATCCAACAAGCAACAGTATTGTCTAGTTTTATAGTCTCTTCTTACCTCCTTATTCTGTGGGGTTTTCTTCTGTGTCATGAAATGAATGGCCTTTCAGAAAGCCCGTAATGCACTGACTGTTTCCAGTTACAGGTCAAGCAGCGTGGCTAGTAAAAAGGAGAGAGTACATAGCCAAAGATTGGATTAGAGGTTGTCAGCAAAACAAGATGGGATTTAGGTGTCCATGTGTGGCCTGATTCCCTTCTATAAGACTGAGCTACTCCCTTGTCTGGGCCAGTTTTAAAAAGGGAATACCAAACTAGACACAAAAGATATGATACTTGACAAATTCTGTTTATCAAAGCAAAATTCTCCTTTTGACAAGAACAGCTTATAAATCTTCGGTCCAGGTCTGAAAGTCTTAATGCTTCCACACTTTCCTCCTTACAGAGCCAATGATCTGGTTTTCTGACAGGACAACCATCCAGCATTTTGCACTCTACTCTGAAAAAATATCCACTTCTTTCCTCATCTCTCATCTCTGTGAGGAAGGTATTTGTTTTCTTCCACAGTAGCAATATAATATATTGCTTCAATCCTTCGTTAGCTGCCTAATCCAATTCATGTCAGCTTTTCCTCTTTTCTCCTGCCTTGTGTTTCTAACCTTGCACCTAGAAAAAAGCTGTCTTTGCCATCCTTTTTTTTCCAAAGGTTGACCAGCCTTGTCAAAATTTGCACTTTTCTTCTGCTTCATTTCTTTTTCTCCCTTTCTTCTCATGGTAAATGAGTAAAGCAGTAAAGCAGTGTACATTTTTCACACCATTCATTGAAATGACTTACCGAGAGCCTTGGTTGACTCTCCATCACTTGTGTGGCTTTTATATAAGGTCAGAGCCAAGTCACAGCAGCAGGTGAACAGAGCTGAGCCCAGAGCAGGGGGAAGGGGGATCCACAAAGTGCCTTCTCATGCAGAGCCAGAAAATAGAGGGGGATCCCTTTGAGCCGTAGCACAGCTCAGCTGGATGTCAGGTTAGTGCCCTGATCCTGCCACAAGGAGAGGGTTGGAAATGGTGGTGGGGCATAGCTGAAGTGGGAAGCAGTTTATGGCATATCCTGACCCAGCAGCAGAAAGGACCATTCCCTGGGTCTCCCCTCAAGACCCTTGCCTACCTGTAGCCCCCTCCTCTTCATCCATTTGTTTTAGTCTCCTGAGGTGCAGTAGGACAAATAGGAACTGCACGTTTCTCACCTCGCAGGGTTGGTTGGGGCTCAGGCTGGAAGGCTCACACTCCTCCAAAGTGGGGGAGTTGTAATTCCAGAGGCAAAGGGGTCAGTTGGGATGAGACAGGAACAGAGGGATCCCTGCACCAAATGACAGTCCCCTCAAACTACCCATGTCCCTCAGATCCCTCCCGCCCTTCAGCGAGATTTCTCACAAAAGTATCATCACTTCCATTCCCTCTCTGGCATCCATGACTTTTCTTCTCCATCTCCAACTTTTAAACCACCTGGCCCTGTGACCTCCTCCTGAATCACACACCTGCCAAAAAATAATCTTAATCACCTCTATATCTTCTCTGCAATTCTCCATGATTTTTCCTAAGCCTGTTTGACACATGTGGTCTCCAAAAGCTTGCTGATTTCACACTTGCCTACTGGAGTCCTCCTGACTGATCCCAACATTCTCATTCCCATCTCCTGAAATCCCCTGGTCCCTTTCAGTCCTTCTTGTCTCACAACCCATTCTGCTGCTGCCCTGAAAAGAAGTTTTGCCTACACTGCCAAAAAGCCTTCAGCCATCACTGATCACAATGGAAAACTTTCTTCAAGTACTCTCTCTCCCAGCTGCAGGAAATCCTGCGGGGCCTATTGAGTGACCTCCATAATGAAATAGGTCAGATTAGATAACCACAATAAGCTTTCCTGGCCCTAAAGGCCTCCTGCAAAACAAATTGCATGATCTAGCACATAAGAACAGGGATTAATAAGGACATTCAGGGAGGTCAAACCCTGTGTTCCTAAAGCATTTGAAACTCCAGATGCCAAGAGCAGTCTAAACCTATAGATCTAAAGAGGGAGGAAAACAAGTGTAAGTACAAAGGAACGATCTATGTAGCTCTGATAATACCAGCATTAAACCCATATCATTTGTTTTGTATTATTAGACAAGTTACACAGACATCCCGTATTCCCCAGTTTGAACTAGCAAAATGCCAATGGACAAGGAAAAAACCCACAAAAGTTTATTTTTGTAGGAATAATGTGATGACACATTTTCAGCAATATATACCATATTGTCAAGCCCTCATTAGACAAGCCAAATATTTTTGTGTAATTTCTGCAATAAAATATGAAAGCAGCAACATTCAGACAGAGAGGCTGGCTTTTGTTAGAGTGGGGCTCCAAGAATAACAGCTTGTGAATTACCAACACCATTGTTTGGAGGAAGAAAGTTGCTTGATATTAACAAATTCATTAAGCCAAAGCTGACATGCCTGTTAAAGCAGCCATTAGTCTCAACCTTTAGGGACTTGTGTCCCAACATGCCAAATAACACCAGCCGTGGGTACTGTGTCAAGTGCTCTGACAGAGTAACCTACAGCCACTGGGGCACAGATTTGTTTTCCAGCAGATCTCAGCGATGATTTATGACTCACATTTCTCACATGTACTATGGCACTTGTACAACTCATTTGTCCTACATGCTTGCAAGAGTCATTCCACCCATCCACAGTGCTGGTGAAACACAACTGTCTCTACGGAACAAAGCAAGCAAGGGTTGGAGTTGTTACAGTAGCAGTACACAGGTGTCTGGAACAGGGGATCTGCTAAGAGTCTTCAAGCATAGCCATAATTCATTCCCTGATCTCCCATCCCAAGTTATCACCTGGTGGACAACTGACCTGCAGAGAACATGCATGTTGCCTTTTTCAGATAGGGAACGTGCACAGAGACAGGACTTGAGCCCAGACCTGAGTGCAGTCCAGGGCCTCAGCACATGGCAAACCTTTTTTCTTTCTCCAGTAGAAACTGCCAAGAGGATTTAGGAAGATGGATAGCAATTTGCCCAGGAGAAAATTGGCAAGGACAACAGTGTGAACGCTCCAACCCCTCTGATAAACTTCATATGATATTACAGCTTTAGGTATGCAGTATCAGTGTCTGACTACACAAGCACAAAGTTTATTTATTTGCTGCTTGATTTGGGTTTTTTTTTCAATCTGAAGGACAGTTTCTCCTTCTCTCCATCTCTTATCTTTGAGAGATCTGATCCCAGATAACATGAGGCAAAAATTGTTTCCACAGAATTTTCAAGGCAAATTACAGCAAAACATGGGGGAATGTATTTGAAGCATCCACCTTGATGAACATTTCTTTTTCTTGTTATCTGCTCATTTTCCAAAGAAAATGGTTTGGTCTTCCACCTCAGCTGAAACTCCCATTTGCACAGCACACTTCAGAAATCTCATTTATGCTGTGTAACACTATCATGCTAAATAGTCAGATTTGGATCTGGAAGGTTATAGAACTGAGTGAACATCAAAAAAAGTCATGATTATGGTGGAAATGCTCTTTCCATTCCTTAAAAAAACTGTAGGAACGTTGAAAGGCACAGAGCCATTGAAAGATCAGTTTTTACAGATGTGTTTAATGGAAGCAAACCTTTCAAGGCTCAGGTTAGTCCAGGTTTAGCCCACTACACCAAGATATCTTTCTTGAAGCTCAGATAAATCCATTTTAGACAAGGATCATGCTAGTTTTCACCTTCTTACCTGTCTACACATGTTTATTTTATCTCCAAAATAATACTTCATTGTCAAAAGAGATACCATGAGTATTGTAGAGGTGTGCAACTCTCATCACAGTTAACTGCATCCTACAACACCATTTATGGAGCACTGTCATCTGGAAAATGTTTCTTCCCTGCAGTAGTTTGCGGCTTATATAGAAGAAAAATGTCAACTTCAGAGTGACAGAAACTTTTAAGTAAGACAGAAACTCAAGATTCACTTTAATCCCTAGGTCCCTGGGAAACTCAGCTGCCAAGTATCTGTCCTACCCAACAAAGAAAGCCAAAGAAGCCCTACTCCTCTATGTCACTGTCTTTTACCAGTCAAACAGAGCTAAGCTTTAGCTGGATTAAAGCAAAACTGTACAAACCACCGGAGACACATCATCAAACAAACCCTTAGACAGCATGGAGACTACCATGGCAGGATCAGATAGGAAAGACAGATCAGTGTTTTATGTTTTTGTGTAACTAAAGGGTAGTATGAAGTAGCAGCAAATCATCTGTGTTATTCCTCCACCCTCCTCAGGGAATTCATGTCCCAGTGAGTCCAATCCACTTCTACAGATCTTTCAAACAACCCATTGAAAATCTGCTTCCCTCTTGCTCTGTCGCCAATGACAAAACCTGACACCAAAGAACCCACCAGCATCCTGTGGTAACTGCAGTAGACAAGTAACAGGAGCAGAACAGGTATCTGTTATGTTAAGCCTGCCCTGTACCAATACTGATCAATAGCCTATGTGATGTGCCTGTCACTGGTATGGAGACTGTAGTGCCCACAGAATCTGTACTGTATTGACAACTTCTGCTGCCATTGTCAAAAGAATAACATGGGACCAAAGACCAAACCATAGCAGCCACCATTTAAAACACAGTCTATTTTGTCAAGAAGTCCTCTGTTGTAACTGAGAATGGAAAGAAGAGGAGATAATAAAACATTATACTGGCAAGCACAGGAAAACATGGGCATGGAAGGCTGCTCATGTGAGCACTGCTCCTCTATTGCACTTGTTGTCTGTGTTCATTAAAGCTTGCAGCACGCAGGGTGCTCACTCCAACACACCTCACCAGCACAAACTCCTACAAAACTACAGTTATAGTCAAAACAGAGAACAGATGAGCAACTCAGGTGACTTTGCTATTTGAGGGGTCTAAAGGTGATGCTCAAAAACTTCTCAAGCCCATACAGGTTGTAGCACTGGGCTAAAGCCTCAGAAAAATTCTATCATTTGAAAATGTGGGTAGAGTTCCTGGTTTGTCTCCCAGTTTGCTGAATCCCTCCATGTATACTCTCTCCGCTTTCAATCCCACATGCAGTGGCTGAGTTCTGGCACCCTGTCCAAGTCTCCCCATCCTGGGAATACCAACCCCTTTGGTTCTGGAATCAAAATGACCACACGGCACTTATAACATTTCCAGACAGACATAAATACACAGATTAGTCTTTTCTGCATTTTTCCTCATAAAAACAACAGCAGCTTCGAAGCACATTGGCACAAGCACCGAGATTAAGTATTGCAACCTGCTATTGTTGGCAGGGTTGCTCTGGCTTCTTCTGCTTTCCCCACCTCCTTGTAATCCTCTCTCATCTTGGAGAGTAGTTAAATGCTATGTCCATTCATGTCACCACGGAGTAGTCTTGGCAGATGCAAGCCCCAAGGCTGGGATGTTTTTACGAGAACCGTTTTCATATTTCACTGTTTGCCTGGCTGATCCTTTATCTGTTCTAGCAGTTATACAACTAAACATACTGAACCTTCTGTCAGATGATTACATATTCCATGCTGAATTGCAGGATATGGAAATACTGCCAAACACAGTCCTGAACTAACTCTGTCAACTTCAGTGCACAGCTAAGAATGAATTCAGACCTTAAACTCCTTTGCACTGGTCTTTGAGAATAAATAGAACCAAATCATCAGTAACATGTCTTTCAGGTTGTGCTTTTCTAGACCCAAAGGCTCCTCTGAACACCCTTTATGCATGAGTGGGAGGTTTGTATACACCACCTCTCTGCTCAGAGGTACATATTGAGGGTGTTAGAATCCCACAATTTAAAGCTGAAAGCATTTGAGTCTAGAAGCAATGGTTGTCAAGCTCAGAATGAGGAAGGAAAGATGGCAGGGGATGGACCCCTTCCCTTCACTCCTAGCTGTCGACCCAGCCCAGCTGGGAGGGAGATGGAGGTGAGGGAAGCAGGAGCAGAGAGATTTTGATTTCCCTTCTCCCCCTGACAGCACCAGCTCCTGGCTGCACAGTTCCCAGCAGCAGCTGCCGGCACACGGTCATTTGCTTTTTCTAGAAAAATTCAGGGGATTTTCAAGTTGCTTTTAAACATCTCTGAGACCAAGGAAAACATGAGCTGGATTTTTTTTTCTGAAGAAGTTTTCATTCCTTTTTTAAACTCATGATTCCCTAGAGAACTGCTTCAGGAGGAAAATGCTGATCTGACCTATTGCCATATCATTCAGCTATTGCTACTGTATCAAACCATTAATACAGCTTGAGGGTCTGGTGTGCACATGATCAGAAGTTAAGCAGAAGACAGATGATTGTAGCAAGAGTTCAGGAAGGGGTTTTCTCCACAGGAGAATCCTAAGAGAGAACAGACACATGGAAAGAAGGAAAAGCAAATGTACTGTTTGTATTTTTCAAAAATAGCTACCAAAGTGTTCTGTACCTTAAATTTCAAGGTTTTTTGAATGAGTATCTGAGTCCTCCTAATAATACTGCCACCTGGACACCTCCCAGACATTTTAGCCAGCTTTATCATGCACTTACTCTGATCCTTGAGAGTCTCTCCCAACTCAGCATATTCTGTGATTCTGTGATCACAGCTGCCCACATGCAACCAAGCATTCTTTTGTATTAAATGTGGAAAAGGTTTGCTTATTTGTTTATTTGTTTATTCATGTGTTTTTATAAGAGTGGCAACCCCAACTCCTGCAATTGTCAAAGCAACATAAAAGAGGCCAACGCAAAGGAAAATTCAGACATAAAAAGGTGGGAAGTTTTCAACAGGAAAGTGTTCCAAAAGTATCACAGTGGCTGAATAATTGTCTCCAGCATCCCTGGGTCACTCAAACACTCAATTGCTAAAAAAAAAAAAGCCGTGTCCTGCTAATGTTAACATTTCAATTCCTTGGTCCCCAAAGATGGGGACCACAAAGTGATTCCTCCCCTCAAATCATTTTTCCCTGCATGACTTCTGTCCAGCTCCTCACTATCTCAGCTTCTCTGGACCCTAACAATTACTGCTCATAGCAGACTTAATGAGGACTGCATGTTGTTGGCTATCTAGTTGGCTGTAGCTATAATTAGACAGCTGACAAAGACTGGCTTGTTGTGCGCTATTTTTTTTTCTGTGATTAAATATCATATTTGGTCTATGTGCAAGATGAAAGATGATTTTTCTTCTTTGTCACTCCCCAAACTCCTCAAGGGAGTTGATAAGTGTATTGGCTGCTGTTTGCCACTTACCTCACTGTTAGCAATAAGACACTGTCATCATTACTAAGCTGATAAGTGTTTTGAAGTGACATGTCGAGGAATTCAGTCAGCCTCCTACCTACGCCAGTGTTTTTCCATCTTTTTGCAGAAGTGTTGCCTTTTGGGGAGGTAGAAGACCTAAGAAACAAATATGTTAATTTTTAAATGCTATGCTGCTTGTTTCACGAAATCAGTTTGTTCGATTGCATCCCCCAACGCCCCGTGAAGTCCTCACACAGCAGAGGGGAGCAGTGCAAGGTGGGAATTCTGCGTCTACAGAGATGCACAGAGATGGGGTCAGGCCCATATGAGAAAGTGTGGACATGAGGGTGGTTTGACATAGGAGTTCCTAATAATACTTTTCCCCTGAATTATTTCCTGGTTTCACTCAAATCTTTGCATTTTTCATGCCCAAGACCAAATCATCACATGAAATTAGAGCCTTTTAAGGAAAAGGTCAATGAAAATGTTTTCAAACAGAATGTGCTAGTAGAACATTTGTTGGTTTATTAAAAAAAAAAAAAAACCACATAATCTTTATTAATCACTCACAGTAAAAACCTAGACTCCAAGCCAGAACAGATATTTTGAGTGAGAAGACAGCATTTCCAAGACAGTTACTGTTCTAATGATACTTCAGGACCATACCAGCAACAACAAAAGTATCTGTAAAAGCACATAAAGCCATTCTTCATATCCACTTCACTGAGATGAGCTAGTAGAGTATTATCACCAAGATAAATGGGTAAAAAAATTCTTGAAAAATAAAGACCAATCAAAAAAAAAAAAAGTCAAGAAAAGACTTTTGATCCCTAGTCTGTGAAATCTCCCAGTAAAGGCAATGGAAATTATACTCATGTTAGGACAAGGTTTCTACTCTACCAAAAAAGGCCATAAACAGAGAAAAATGTCAGGTGACAGAGAAACATCAGGTGACAGATACTGACACTCCTCACAACCTGAATTTGCTGTGGATCTCACCACATCTCTGCAACCAGAACCTGCCCAGAAAAAGATGGAAGGACTTTTTATTCTAAGAGAAGCACAAATCTCCCAAAAGCTTCCCACTCAAACTGATGGAATGGAAAGGTAACTTCTCTGTGGATACTAGCCAAAAATGGCACTGTTAACACTAGGCTTTATTTCATGGCATCAGAGGCAATAGAGGAATGGAAGTGAAGCCTACGAGGCTGCAAAAAAAGCTCCATCGCACTTAGGCTGTGACCAACCTACCTCCAGCTGCTACACATTTTCTATCAGGTTCCTTCTGGCAGGTGAGCAACAGAAAGTAACTTATTCATTTTATCAGCTACCACCAGTTTCTACCTTTCTTCCTCTGTCAAGAGTGCCGTGGCTATTGCTTAGATAGCACAGAAACAGCTTTCTCACTGTCTCCCCTGCTTCCTTCCACTGTTCCATAATTCAGCACAGCACCTTGTAACACTCAAAAACGATACCCGACGGTACAATTCGTAGCACCTTCCCAGTCCCCCCACCAGCTGCCCCCACTTGCCTTTTGGGCAGATCTCCTCACAAGTCAAGCGGGTTGGTAAAAATAGTTCTCCCTGTCTGCCCCACTTCTGATTCATGGCCCACTTAGGTAACGTCTCTTTCAGCTACGTGGAATGGCTGGGGCCTCCTGGACCCCAGGGACATTACATCCTCATAAATAAGGAGATTTATTTACTGATATAAATCAAGACACAACGTTTAGAACATGCTACAGGGAAACAGTAAAATGCAAGGAGAAGGAAAAAAGAATAATCAAAAGTCGAGGATTCTGGCCAAATTCTTCTTAAAATAGCTCTTCCAAGACATAGTGAACATTGTATCAAACTCACACAGGATCTTTGCTTCTTCGTGACTCATTTCACGAGCTGGAGAGTAACAATTTCCTCCCTAGCCACCACTTAACATGGCTAAGACCAGGTAGATAGAGCTCAACCTGTTGTTATTGATCAGGTCCCTCTTTAGGGGAAATGATGCATTTCATCAAACGCTACTGTACGTCAAAATGTCAGCATCCAGAAAATCATCCTTTCACACACACCCACACCCTGCACACCCACACACATATACACACTCAGCCTGGTGGTCAGATCATCACCTGCTAGTGTTGACATGCACACACGCAATTACAGAGCAGACATCTGTTCAGGATATTGCTCATTGGATCAGCATCTTCGCGCTGCAAGCCTTTGAAGCATTTATTTTCTAACTGTGTTCTGTCTATTAGTGAAGGACAGTTTGTCTGTTAACGTCCCTCATGCTGGCCCAGCATTCGTTGACATGAATTACACTGGTTCAGCACTAAGACAATGATGCTAATGGGGGAAAATCAGCCTTATGCAGACGGACAAGATGAAGCCCACTTCTTCAATTATTACTAAGTGGGAAATATGGAGTCCTGCGTGGGAGATTTTCCTATAAACAATAAATAAACAGTGCCTGCACCATGGTCTGTTTGACAACATGATGATGGGAATCATCTCAGAGAAATCAGATAATTATTTGGGAATTAAAACTAAAACACAAGTCAGTTACAGGGTCCCATCTCAATTATATTGAAGTTTTATAATGTTCCTCAGAATGAATGCCAAAGTTTGAGTTTTCACTGTGATTCCTGAATACAGGCTGACGCAACTCCCTCTGAGGGCATTGGTAATATCTTGAGATTGGCCTTGAAGGTAATTAAAAATTAAACTGGGCAGTGGTTGCCAAGAGGTGGTAAATGCCCTTGCCAAGTCCCTGGTCCTCTGTCCCAGCATGCTGGTAGCACAGGAACACAGCCCTGGTCAGGACACTGCAGAGGTCACCATGCCCAAACTTCTGTGGCTGCACACCATCATATTCACAAATGTCAGTTCTTCCTGTTCCCATCAGCTGTTGGAGAAAAAAAGAAAAAATACAGTTGAAATACATTTGAGTGGGACATTACTCTGTATTTCACCATGCCTGACCTTGGGTGACATGAATAACCCACAGGGATCCCAGCATCTTCACACATCCACCCTAATGGCACCTTCTCTTGTGGGTGAAGAGGCAGGCAGAGCAGTGCGGTTTTCAGGATGGGCTATGGTCAGAGTTGGAGCCCTTCTCTGTGCCACTGCCACTGCATTGCCAGGTGCCTTTGGGGGTGTCTCTTTGGCTGCACAGATGTTGCAAAAAAGAGGAGACAGATTGGGAGGGAAGAAAGAGAGAGACAGAGAGAGAACAGACAGACATATCTAATATGCACACAACAAATTTTATACCTCCACAGCCAGCTAATGCTGCCCACACCAGAAGCTGGAGCACATACACGGAGTTGGACACATCAGTGGCTGCACCTCACCACAGCACAGCCCCTGATGCCACAACCATAGCACCTCAGTGCCAGGTGGGACAGCAGCACTCACGACACGTGTGAGGGGACCCACATATCCGCAGGCCACTAGGGGTGACAGGCTGATCCCTACAAGTCCTTGAAGGCATTGAGACCACAGTGGACAGTGCCATCAGCATGTGTGTTTCCTCCACACTGAGACAGAGGCAAAGTCTGGAGCCAGTGGCAGGGCAGCTGAACCGGCCGCTGCAGGGCACCTGGGCACTCACTCACATTTAATGCCCATGCCATATTCTTATCCTGAGCAGATATTTCACGCCCCCTCACACCAGCCATTGTGCTGCGGGGCTGAGGCTTGCAGCTCGCTGGGCTGCTGTGGAGTCGGGAGCAGGGCGGGAGGAGGAAGGGGCGGCCGACACTTCATTCAGTGATTACAGCCCTCCTCCAAGGCTCAGACTTTGAAACAAGACATTGGCAGGCCTGCTTAGAGAAATGATTTCATCCATATATGAATTAAGCCAAAGAACACAGTACTTGTCCCTTTGGTGTTTATTTTAAAATAATTATTACATGTTCCCTTTTCTTTCAGGAACATTAAACACAATGCTGCACATGATTTTGTTCAAGAGGGCTGCAGATGGCTGCAATGAGGGAAAGTCAGTGGCAAGTACTGACATATGCGCTATGGCAAGTATTCAAAAATGAACTTCTCATTCCCTTCAGCCTGAGGAATGTTGAATTCTAATGCCATTTTGGGGGAAACAAAATCAATAATAGCTAACTGATTATTTGTTTGTTGATTTTTCTAGTGCTGGGCCACCAGGCCTGTTGCATTTGTACTCTTCAAATCGAGAGCAGACTTTTCCAACCAAGTGCCAGTGTTTGGTAGCAAGAGAGGCTTTCCTTAAGCAGCTGTCCTCTGAAAAACATGCAGTGATTTGAAAATGTGGTTGCAAAATGTGGACAATGTGCACAGGAGTTATTAAGGTTTGCAAGAAAATGTGTTGCTTCATCTCCATTATGATCATTAACCACAGCTGGGGCTTTGCAAGTGAGGAATTCTGCTCTCATTCTTAGAGCTCAGATTTGGATTTCACAACTAGAGACACAGGTAGTTCCTAGAATTCCTTTCCCATCTATAACACGAACATTTACAGACACTGGAAAAAGATTTCCCTTTATCTTAGCGGACCTTGCACACAGACTGCAGAAGGAATTTAAAATAAGGCTTTAATGTCAGATGTTTCATATGGACCCTATTTCTCACAGTGAAAATGGAACAAATATATATATATTTAAAAAAAAAAAAAAAAAAAAAAAAAAGGCAATGCTCTGTCCAGGAAAACAAAGCAAGCCAGCCAGCTCTACGACCATTTGACTGGGAGACGGCTCCAAAGTCATTCCAGTACTGGCAGTACAGCTAAGCCAGAGTTCTCCTATAAGCCAGATGACACACTTGGAAAAATATATTCCAGAGCTTGTTATCCATCCTCTACACGTGCCAAATTTGCCCATATGGGACCACAGGTGTTGGCTGAACCCAAGGAGGAAATGGATAGAAAAAGGCAGCGAGATGCAGAATATCAAGATCTCAAGCAGTGAGTGTCATCAAGCCAGTGCTGAAGTTGCTACAAGTGCCAATTTCAAATGAAAGGACTGTGACCTTCAGAAAGTCCAGTCCAGCTAAGAGGGTGCTTTTAGATATATGCATGGGCAGATATTTAAAAGCCCAACATATAGCATGCAAATCCAGCCTGGGATGCCCATCTTTGCACATATATGAGCACAACAGTTGTCAAACATTTGTGGGCACAGCGTGCTGGAAAGCAGAGCTTTTAGCTTCAGTGGCGCAGGGCCCTTTTGGGCAGTTTACCACGAAGAAGCAAATCCCTGAGCACTGCTAAGATAAGTCTGCTTACAGTGGTGCAAACAGGCCAACACATTCCACCCCAAATTCCCAAGCTGCTCCTGTCTGGAAATTGTATCTCTGTGTTAGTGTAGAGGGGTGCCCAAGATGGATAATATACCCTGCTTTGCAGGGTGCCAGAGAGCACTGCAGTGGTGACACGGCTGTGTGGCTTCTGGAGCCAAGACCAAAGGGGCTGAGGGTTCTCTGAATCACATAGATGTAACAAGGGAGGAATTTGCTCAACACCTGCACAGGTCTGATCTATCTTCCAGGCAAATGAACTAAGGCAATGTTGTCCTTGACTAAGTGCAACATACCTGGATTTAGTTCCACGGGCTGGCCCCAGGCTGCTGGCTGCAGATAAGTCAAATCCTGAGCAGTGCACGGATCAGCACAATATTTGTCACTGGGGAATCGAGCATAGGAATTTTAGCATCAAAAGTACAAATGCCCAGCACATGAACAGGAACAGCATCTTCTACATTGCCAGCCTGAGCCACCCAAAACTTGCAGACAGGTTCCCACACTCATGAACTTTAAATAAAAATCACACCAAAAGATATGATTTTAATAACACATTTGGGGTATGTTGCATTTACTCTTTAGGGACTTTTTTACCACTGGGGTCTGTTTGCAAACACTTTCACTACAGGAAGGCTCAGAATATGCTATTTTATGCTAGTTTTCAAATGAAAGCTGAGGTTCTTATACATTCATCCTAACTCCAGGAGCTATGTTTTTTAAGGCACACACCAAATGCCAAGGGACTCACAATAAAATCACAAGAATTGGCAAGATTGCCTTCTCTAGCTTTGGGGAATGAGCAGGTTGTTTTTGGAGCCACACATTACAGGGAGACACACTTGCATGTTCTTAACCAGTGAATTATGCACCGAGGTATAATGGCAACCCGCCCAGCACTGACATACAGCAACAAGAACAGGATGCACAAAATTCCCAGGCCTCTTAAGCTAGTGGAGAAGCTTTGTTAGTTTCACTAACAAGGGAACCAATGACATAACCTGCCATAAACATGTTGGGACATTATATACACAGACATGAAATATATTTAAGCTATTAAAACCCATTTAATAACCAAAAAGACAGCTGCGTAATCTGCACATTACACTCACAAAAAGGAAATAAAAGTAAAATGAACTGGAACATGTGTGTCCGGAGAGAAAAGGGGTGAGAGAAGCCTGAAGACCTCTCAGAGAAATCTAGGGCCTGCTTCAGCAGGAAAACACTCTTACCCTCCATTCTCTCTTGCTTTGTAGAAACTAAATTTTTATAGTTTTATTTGGGTTTTTTGTTTTAATAGAATTGCCAACACACTCTCGATGGGATAGTTTTTGAGTATGGGGAGGAAGCTGGGAGCAGGACTTCATCTTCTCTACTGACAGGGAAAACAAATGTGTACACATCTCTGTGTCCAAACGAGCTGGGTACCATCACCTGGGATGGACACAAAGTCCAAAGAAGTCAGTTCTTGCCCTTAATTTTCTTGCACTGAAGCGCAAGTGTGCACTTAATATTGGATGCACTGAGGCAGAATATGGCAGAAAAAAGGGACCTGCTCTCTTTATCCAACTCTGCCTTTTGCCTTAAAGGCATTGTAGATTTACGTGCAACAGGAAGAGTGACTCAAACACATTTAACTAGGACTAAGATCACAATGTATTTAGGGTATGGAGGTTTTTATAAATCATATCGCTTATGTTTTGCATCTCTCTGGAGGACATGTTTAGCTGCATAATAACTCACTGAGGTTTTGTCAGGATCAATTTACATTTGTCAGATGCTCTGCAGTCTTCAAACAAAAGCTGTAAATAATGGCACTGCACCAGTATTTTATCTTTTTTAATGTTATGATTTATAGCCCACAGAATGGGAAGAAGAGGCAGTGGAGTGATGTATTTCTCTCCCAGTGTGCAAGCACTGATCTTCTCAAGAGAGGAACCAATGTACAAAACTCAACAACATCTATCCCTAGAACCAAAATAGAGATTGAGAAACTCCTCCGAGGTGCCTAAATGTCTGTATCTAATTTATGGGTAATTTACAATGGAAGTAAATGATATAAAAATGTACAAAAATTTGTAGCCTTGCACATCAGGGCAGATAGATAGTTTAACTACAAAATAATGAACACGAAGTGTCTCTTGTGAGCTGCCAGGTAGACATTTTGATTGCCCAGATTTCATTAAACTCAAACCAGAGAGAGCCTGAAGTCTTCCAAACATTCTTTAACTCTATCAAGTGTGTTGGTGCTCTACAGCTGATGACAATATATTTCACCAGAGTTGCCAAAGAATTGTTTAATTTAAAGAGATGCCTGCATTGCATTACTTTTACAAGCTGAGCCAGCGTGTTGGGCACAATCAACTCCATAGAAGAATAAGCCCATTGCCAATGTTTTCTTTGCATCCATAAAACCAATTTCATACAGCCATGCCTTAACCAGGGAGAAAGACAACAAAACCAACAATAAACCACTTTTTGTGCCCTTCTCTCCTCTAGCCCCCAAGTCAGCATTGCTTTTCCCAGCTTTGCCAATCAGACTCAAGAGAATGAAGAGTTACAGAGAATGTCTGTCCTGCCAAGAGCTATTTCCAGTGGACTTTGATCAAATGATGCTGTAATCCGTAATGGGAAGCATACCTCATTTATAAGGTATTCTTTGGTGTCATTCCCAAGGAGCAGGCACACGAGCTGTTGAGCAGCAAGGCTCTTTCCCTACAGAAAGGGCAGCACTGCCATGTCCCAGGCAGGTGTGAAGGCCTGCCCAGGCCTGTGAGCTTTCAGTGTTAGCCATTGCTACAGTCAGAAAAGGCCAAGGTGCTCAGAGGCAAGTCTTAGTGCTGGAATTCCTTCAGCCACAGACCTTTACCCAACAGCAACAAGTAACACACAGCAGTGCTTTCTGATTTTATCTTTTCCAGCAAGGAACACAACAGCAGCCTGTTCTGACATTTGCACTTTGCTGCAACTTTGTTGAACTTAAGAGGTTGGGGTTGTTCAGAACAGTATTTTATTTTTCCCTGAAGTTTCATTCCAAGACCAGGGACAATTAGCTCACATTTTAACAAGGAAGCAATTGAAGCACATGATGTTCATAAAAATGATTTATCATGCTATTAAATTAGGATGAAAGTCATCGAAGTTCATAATAGCCAAAGAAAAACAAATATAAATTATCTTCATACTCAGTTTGTACCCCGATGCTTATCAGCCTGAAATGCGTGTATTTATTCTCCAGTGCTGCTGTGCAATTTTGTCATTGTATCTCACTGTTTGGAAAACCAATCATGTTCATTCTGTGCTGAATAGCAGCCCTTTTAATTGAAAAGGTTTATACAGCCCTTGTCTTCTTAAAATATCCTCCAAAAATATCTTAAGCTTCCATAGTTAAAGGCATTTTGGGCATCCTCAGGCAAACCTTTTGGAGTCAGGTATCGCCCTGGACACAAGGAGAGCCTTTTGCCACTCAAAACCCTCTGCTTCTGGCATCTGTCCAGTTGTCTGTGCATTTATGAAAAAGTGTGCTCTCATAAATAATAAAAATTTTACTATTTTTGTTGTGCTCTTCTCTCTTTTCATTATCTCTTTTCACTGTTTTTACATGGAAACCAAAAAGATTAGGATGTTTCTTCCAAAATGGCATTTTCAAACCAATACAGCCCACTCCCATTTTCTTTCCTGACATATTTAGGAATTGCATAGATATCTATTTATTATGAGATACTAATATGTTAATAACTCCTCAAGAAAAGAAGAAGCAACAGGAACGTGTCCAAGTGGTAGCAGTATAGAACAAGAGATCAGCAGTTTTTCTGCCACTGGCTGCCTCTGTGGCACTGGGAGGAAAAATTGTCTGTGCCTTTGTTTTGTTGCTGAAATAACAACATATTAACTCCTTCATAGGATTCTCATCTGAAAAACATGTGGACACTTTCTACAAAGAAGTATTATATTCTCTTACTCAAGGTTTCTTGAGCAATCAGGGTTTCCATTTCATACCAATACACAGGAATCCCTTTTAGTAGTCTTCTGCCCTTCACTTACTTCTTTCATAGAAATCCTCCCTGCGCCTCCCTGCCAGCCCCTCAAATTTTGGCCAGAGAGCAGCTTCAAAGTCTGGCAAAAGCTGCAACCCTGCAAAGGTCCAGTTAACATGAAGTTTAGAGATCCTGCCCTGCTATGAGAGGCTGTAAGCCCTTCTTGAGGTTACAAAGTGATGAGAAGATACACCTGACAGAGAATTGCAAATAAAGCCTCATGAGCAGTAAAATCATGAGGAAAAATCTATCCCTGAAGTTAATAGGTAAGAGCCAGCTCAGATAACCTGCACTCCTGTGCAGGACCTAAACTTGAAGCATGTGGGAAAGGTTTCTGAAAGTGAGTGCCTTACTCATTAACCGCTGGAACAATTCCTGGTTTAGATGTCTAAACTCCATGGCTGCAGCAGAGTTCCTCATACATTTTATTTAAGGGAATTGTTCATATACTACCTACATGTTAAATTGATTTGCTGAACAGGGACCCATGTTTTAAAGTCATAATAAATTTCTGTTACCATGGACACTATTTCTCTTACTATCACTTGATAAACATTTATTTATTAAAATTTGGATTATACAACTTGCAAGTAATTTTTATAGGTTCCTTAAAAAGGCTCATTCATGACTTGGAAAGCATCACACATTATCACATCAATGCAAAGAAAGCTAATGAGACCTTAAGTACATCTGTTTTCCAGAAAATAAAATTTAAAAAAATCTGTTTCAATTTCCCATTTCCTTAGCAAATCATCCTTACTTTTTTGAAAAAGGAAAGCATTAAATGCTCTGTCTCCATGATGAGTTTTAAATAGATATTTTCAATGAATTATACTGATTGAGCTGCCTGTCAAGATAATGGTATAAATTGCTCTTTCAATCTACATTTACAAACTGATTTGAACAGCTTCAGCAGAGTCAGACAAAAGTAAAAGGAATCTGATGTAAATCAACAATGAGATTAGTGTTCAGATCTCCTCTCACAGACAGGCTGTGCTGCAGCTGAACAGACTCATGTTACAGTTTCTTTTCTGTTTTGCTTTAGTTTCCCTGTTTCAACTCTGTTCAAATTTAAAAGGTATGAGTGGCAGGCTAGAGAAAGTATTCTGAGATAGATAATGAAATATTTCCAGAAAAACTCAGGTAAAGCATCTTAAAAACTTGCATTCACCCAATGAAGGACTGGATTCTATGGGCAGAAAATATGTCCAAATGTTGAAAAACCCACCAAAAAAAAAAAAAAAGAAAAAAATTTAAATAGGAGGGATTTTAGAGTACTTTATATGCAATATGGACTTAAAAGGCAAAAGTATTACTGGTCTTATTAACGAACCTCAGTCTCATATAGAAAATGTTATTTTTACTTTTTCACTTCCCTTCTATAAAAAAAAAACCTTTTCTTGCTGTGTTTAGCTTAGTTTAAATCACTTGGTCATTATAGTGATCCCCATTTTATTTTGTTTGTAGTTAAGAGGATTTAGGTGTTCTAGTAAATTTTAACAGCATGTTCCAGTACTGTTTTACCTTCTCAATTACTTTACAGCCAATTTAAAAAGAAAAAGGAATAATGATAATTGATTATAAATTTGCAGTATTCATGTTCTGAAAAATGATTAGAAGCCTTGAAAAATGTTGACATAGCTCACTATTCTGTTCTGCTCTGTTTTAAATATCGTTGTATTTATTAAAGCTGGTTGGAAAATTTAATCATATATAATATTTTCTTTTTCATCAGATGTGAATTCTTTCCAGGTTTTTCAGGACTCTCATTTTTCTACACGTCTCAGAAAATCTGTATTAAATGAGGTAGGATTTATTCCAAGTTATCCAGTGCGTATCTTCAAAGAAGTATGTTATGTATATATCTTTGAAAATAACTTATTATGTAAATAGTCATTAATACAGAATAGCTGGGGAAAGATTACTTTAGAAGATGTTGATCTTTTAAAATGATGCATGAGAGAGATTTAACGAATGTAGCGAATGTCCTGAGTTATAGTTCTATAGTTATAGCTCATGCAGTATTTTATATTCATCAGATTTAACTCTTAAGGTTATTTTCTTTTTTTTTTTTTGCCATGGATACACATTATCTGTGGTTTTCCATGGATAGAAACTAATTTCTGAAGGCAAGATTTTTGTCTCTTTAACTCACCGCTTGATACGTGATTCTTCACTGAAAACAATTCGTACGTGTGGTGCAAAACCGTCCACGTGCAGACTGTGGATGCTCAGACTCTGATCTCACAGCTCTGGGCACAGAGGACAGACGGCTGCAGCCACCCGCGGCCCCACTTGAGCCCGTGGCTCTGGTTCAGGACCCACGCAAGGACCTGCAGCAGGAGCAGCACCAGTTCAGTCACCTTGAACAACCAGCTCAAGGTCAGAGGGAGTTTCGGGTGCAAGGGCTTCAGAAATAACCTCACAGGTGGTTCTTAGACATTAAGACCTGAGGGTATCCCCACCTTCCCCCAGCTTTAGGGGTATAACTGAGGCTGGTTTTGGAGCCCAGTCACCGTAAATTCTCAGTATGGTCCTGGAAGAAAGACAGGCTTCGTCTCCACTTCCAGGGCAGAGCTAAGATTGGATACGATGTCTGGAGGAGCTGACCTCTGTCTACTGACTGCTGTGGGAGTGTGACATGAGGAGATGCTTACTTAGGCACTTCAAGAAATTTCCTACAGCTTGGCAGAATGGATCCAGGACTAGAAGTATTGCAAGAAAAGTGGCACAGCTGGGTCATAGATTTTGCCAAAGATGCTTATTATGAGAGTGTTTATATAATTTAAGCCTGGAATGAAATCCTGCTAGATATACACTCTGGTATTTTTTCTTACCCTCTGAACAGATTTCCCATCAATCTCTGTGGCAGTAATTGAAGGTAAAGCCTGGTCAAGCACTGCTTGTAAACACACAGAAGCTGGAGTGCACAAGTGGTCCTTCTGGAGTCAATGGACTTGGCTTTCTAAAGTGCAATTCCTCAGCACGTGTATAATGAGCAGAACTTCAAAATGGTGATGTCCAAGAAAAGGCCAAAGGCTTTGAAGGGAGCAAGGCAGGAAGCAGTAGCAGTTCAGTTCCTCTAGGAGAGAAGAGAGACAAATGGCTGTAATCGAAATTGTTCTTGCTACCCATGGAGCTGCTAATTACCTGTCATTGCCTGAAACTGCCCACATTCAAGAAATAGGGGAGACCATGGCCAGTCATTATAGTGATTTGTCTTTTGCCAAGGGAACGTAGCTGCTACAGCTTCACATGGGCTCAGTCCAGCAGAGAGAATATTTTCAAGCTGCTCCAAAAATTGCTTTGAGATTTTGGGTTATGCTGATTTTTGTTGGTTTTTTGTTTGGGCTTTGTTTTGGTTTGATTTTTTGGGGTTTTTTTGCAAATTGTGCAAGAGCAAAGGAAAACAACCTCAAATACCAAAAGGTCAACTCCAGAGGTGCAAAGCAGAAAACAATGATTATCAAGGTCTCAAAGTCTGGCAAACGCAGCTAAAACAGTTTTGATGCAGACCTTGGGTTCATATGATACTGAGTGCAAGTAAAAACAACCTTGACTGAGCTAGTGTTAATTCCAGCTTTAGGCACGGCTGCTTCCAAACCTTCTTCCTGGGTTGAGCCTCGTCACTGATTTCAAGGGTGGGCTCCTCCTAGGAAAGCCTAAGGCTCAGGGACAAGTAGGCTGAGGAGCCAAGCACAGAAATATATTTACAGTAGTAAACTTTAGCTTCCTTGGACTGTATTCATCCCATCAAACTTTCCTGTCTCTGACTGCAGATCTCCTATCTGCCTTTGCTAACTCGCAGACTGTAGTGCACGAGTTTGCCCACAACAGAAGTGTGCAAGTTACCTGTACCTGCGCCCTAGATATCAATGTGGCTTAGGATACCAACAGAGATGTGCCCAGAGATTTTTCACCCAAGCACCCATTCACTAAGTATTTGCTGTGTTACCTGAGTGACCGAGCCTGGGATTCATTTCCCATGGTCACAGCACCCCATGCCAGTTAAGCATGTCCTCATTCATAATAATGAGAGAATAGAGTTAATACTACATCAATGTGTATCCTTAATATGCTTCAAATACAAAGCTGTTTGTGCCATACAGAAATTTTTTTGTCAATTCACTTTTTGGGCAGCAGGAAGGTATTTTCGTCACTTCTTTGTGTCATCTTTGTTCTGAAACGTGACTGTGGCCAAGGGGGAGGAAGGTCATCAAGGGACAGATCCCACCTCAAGGCTACCATCACCTTTTTGCTGCAACTATTGTTTCCTAAACCCACCTTCCTCTAGCCTGAGAAAGGAAACTCAGCTTGACAAGTGTGTTCCTCATCAGGCCATCAGGGTGCTTGCTAAGTGACAAAACCAAACAATCCATTTTCATAAAGGTTGTGTCGAAAAGTGACTTTCCTTTTATAAACTGGCATGAGCCTCTCTCAGTCATGTCTGTTTTCTATGTGTGATCATTGCAGGGGAAGGAGGGGAGTCAAAGTGATTCAGCGCTTGTAGCCTCTTCCAAGACTCTGCACAGCTTGGATCACCGTCATGTTGGGAAGCAGGAGGATGACAGGAGACTCTGCTAGCAGAATGCCTCAGATTGTCTGTCCTTGCACTTAATCCACTTTATACTTCCTTTCCTGCCAACACTAGCAGCAACCAGCAGCTTTGAGACACTGGACGTTTCGTGTAGCTCTTGTAGCACATTGTTTTGCTTCAGTTTTTCCTCTCAGCATTGGACTTTTTTTCTCTTTTGTGATATTTGAGGTGGCTATGAAAGGTGTGCCTGTGAAAACAATACTGACAAAGGGTTCCATTCAGTTCGCCCAGGAATACAGCAGGAATTACACGGAAGGTATCCAGCTATTGTAGAGTCATGGAATAAATTAGGTTGGACGAGACCTCTGGAAGTCATATGGTCAAAACTTGTGCTCAGAGCTTCAAAATTAGATAAGGTTGCTCAGGGCTTTGTTCAGTCATGTTTTGAAAATCTTCAGGGATGGAAATTGCACAGCCTCTCTGGGCAATCACATCAGTGGTTAACCACTGATTGTCAAAGTTTTTTCCTTATATTCAGTCAGGATTTCCCTTGCTGCAGATCGTGACTATTGCCTTCTGTCCTTTTGCTACAAACACCTGAGAAGAGTCCAGTTCTATCTTTTCTGCAACACTTCTTTAGGCTGGACACAACACTGAGTAGATACTTTCTTTGTCCCTGTTCATCCTGCTGAGCAAACCCAGATCTCTCAGACTCTCCTCCTACCTCATGATGTGCTCCAGCCTCCAGCCAGCTCAGTGGCCTTGACTGAACTCATTTGAGTATGTCCATGTCATTTTTGTACTGGGGCAAACTAAGCACAGTACTCCAGTGCAGGACAAACAGAAAGGAATCACCATTTCCCTCAGGTTGCTGGCTATACTTTGGCTGGTACAGCCTAGTGCACAGTAGCCTCACTGGCACAGGGGCACACTGTGGACTTCTGTCCCACTCGGTGTCCACCAGGACCCCTACTTACATCCTTTGCTGAAAAGCTTTTTCCTAGCAGTCGGTCCCCAGCCAGCACAGTTACTCCTTCCCCAGTGCAGGACCTCACGTTCCTTTTTGTTGAGCTTCCTGAGGTTGCCATAGGCCCATTTCCTCAGCTCGCCATGTCTCTCTGGACAGCAGGCAAACCTCCAGCATACTCCATGCTCCCCTCACTTGGCACCATCCACTGAGGTGCCGGTCATGCTGTCACCCGGGGCAGTGGTGAGGGTGTTGAACACCGTCCATCCCAGTACCACAGCTGAGAGACGCCGCTCAGCACCGACCACCAGCCAGACTCCAGCTCATTAAACGCTCATCTCCAAGCCCAGCCAGATTTTCAGCCACCTTGTGTTCCACGTCTCCTGAGTTTGGCTACGGCTCTGTTACCTCTCTTGCCTGTGGACATTAGTGCTGCTCTGTGGTTGAGGAAGCATTGCAAAAATTCAAGCACAGAGATCAGAGGCAGGAGAGCTGGGCTGCTTCCCAGTCTCTGCTGTGTGACCTCCGGTAAGTGGCCCAAGCCACAGAGACCAGATGCTACATGTTGTTTAAATAAGTCAGCCTATCCCAAAGATTGTAGATGCAGCTGCATCTGGGGCAAAACTCAGCTTGTGTGACAGCTGAACTAACATCACTGCCAACAACAGGAGCTCAAGCCCAGAATTAATGAATATATTAAAATCAAAATAAAATTTTAAAAAAGACCTCTGTAAAGATGTTCCCCTCCAGCAGGTAAATCTTAGCATAGTGTCTTAGTCTCAAGCTTAAGTCCTCCCCTCTACAGAATGGTGACAAGATGACCTAATTTTGCTTGCTGCAGGAGTGCCAGTGGTCTACTTCAGTGTTGCGTGTGAGTTAAAAATAAAACAGTGCAATCAGATATAAAACTTTTAGTGCCATAAAAGTTTCCATGCAAAGTGATTTCAGATGAGAAGAAAGCCATGGCAGTGACAAGATGATCTCTGTGAATGTTGCAGCACTCAGGGTGTTGCAGTGCTTACCTTCACAACTTACTGTATTTTCAGTACCAAATAATACTGGATCAGCAGAAATTCCAGTGTCAAGATGCATGAAACTTGAATAATTTTAGATAGCTCCATGGGATGTCACAAGGGCTACACAGGAGCCAAACTGAGTAGGGCAAAGGTAGGATCAAAAATCAGATGCAGAAAATCAGACAAAAACCTCTCAGTCATCCCATTGCCAGAAAATGCCTTTTTCTCCCTACATAAAGGCTCAGGAATATCATTGCCATCATTTCACATTTGGGTTTGGGGGGGATAGGAACATTCATGCATAGCTTGCTGTCACACATCCCTCTTTCCATGTGTTTTCTTCACACACTGGAGCACAGAGGAACATCTTAGGTTCCAAACAGGGACAGCACACAGTACCTGTGACTAGGCAACAGTCCTTCCTTCACCTTATTGGCTTGCTTTCCTGACACCAGGAAATCTGGGCTCAGCCTGAAACTCCATGGAGATGTGTTGGATGGATCTTCAAAGCAAGATGTATGGTACAAAATATATACAGCCCTCATCAGTGGGGGTTCTGGTGGACAAAACTCTGGACTTGAGCCAACAGTGCCCTCACAACTCAGAAAGCCAAACATCCTGGGCTGCATCAACAGCAGCGTGGGCAGCAGCTTGAGAGGTGATTCTGCTCCTTTACTCTGCCCTAGTGGGAGCCCACCTTCAGTGCTGTGTCCAGCTTTGGGATCCTCAGCACAGAAAAGATGTGGATGTATTAGAGAGGGTCTAGAGGAGACCACAAAAATGATCAGAGGTCTGGAGCACCTCTCCTATAAAGACAGGCTGAGCAAGCTAGGCTTGTTCAGCCTGGGGAAGAGTAAGCTCAGAGAAGACCTAAGTGCAGCCTTCTAGTACTTAAAAGAGGCTTATAAAAAAGAAGGAAAGCAACTTTTTACACTGGCAGATAGTGATAGGGCAAGAGGGAATGGCTTTAGACTAAAAGAGAAGAGCTTTAGAATAGATATTAGGAAGAAATTTTTTACTTTGAGGGTGGTGAGGCACTGGAACAGGTTGCCCAGAGAAGCTGTGGATGCCCCATCCCTAGAATTGTTCAAGGCTGGATGGGGCTTGGAGCAACTTGTTCTAGCAGAAGGTGTCCCTGACCACGGCAGGAGGGTTGGAACTGGATCTTCAAGGTCCCTTCCAAACCAATCTAAATCTGTGATTCTGTGATACTCAGCACTTTGCCCCTGCCTGCAGGCACACCTGCCCTTCTGCCCCGAACAGGCAGGGGCGAGGAGCCCCAAGGAGCCCCTTGGATCACTGTGCGGCGCCTGGGAGGTGGAAAAACGCGGGTGGACATTGCCCTGACATCGGTGCCGGCGGCAGGATCCTGCTCCCTTCCCCCACCAAGGAAATTTCCTGCTCAAAAATCCCGGTTCAAAGTCCGTCAGTGCGGCCCGAGCCAGAGGTTGACCCCGGCGGGCCGCGGTGTCCCGATCCCGGTGCGCCATCCCGGAGCAGCGCCGAGGAACAATCCCACGGATCCAACCGGCCCCGAGAGCCCATAAGGAGGAGAAGGGAGACACCTAACGGGAAGCGGCGCTAAGAGCGGCCCCGCAGGAGGGAGGGGAAGTCCTGCCACTGGGAGTGGTTTGGGAACGGGTGGGCAACAATCACTCTGAACTCTGCTTTATGAAATACATCCAGCCGAAGAGGCTGTTCTTCCACCCTCACACCAGAAATGCCACGGCTGCAGGTGACAGCAGCATCGTGCGCTAGATCAGCCTGGATGAGTCGGGGACAATCGGCATCAAAATTTTTTCCCTCTAGAGAACAAAAGGACACTGCACCTTGCTCTGCTCTTTGCTGTGGGCTGTGAGCGCCAGGTCCTACTGAGAGGAAGGGAAGTCTGACATGTCCCATGGAACACAAAAGCTCAATTCCTGTAGTGCAGCACCAATTTAATTCATCAGTTTCTGACCGTAGAATGGGCACATAAGGTACCAGTGATATGAGGCAGTGACTCCACAGATCATCTTCCCAAACAGACCTCCACTTACAGGGAGGCTGAGCCTGATGATTTATAGATCCTCTAGAGTAACCCTAATCCCTCACAAGGGTCCCTGGTAGCAAATGCTGTTCCCATTTTACAGATTTTACATCCCCAAGGGGATGAGGGGGGCTGCAGCTCATCAGACTGATGGAAAAAGCATTCGCCTCCCTGACAGCAAAATGACAAGACAAATTAGCTGGTGAGGCCGAGCTGTAGATCACCTCCACAGCCAAGCAGGCAAGCATGGAGAACTCACCAGAGAAGAGAGCAGCCGTGCAAACCACCGACTGAAATTGGGAAGAAACCTCACAGATCGCTGTTAATGACAGCTGCTCAGCAAGGAACAAAGTGCTTCATACTGGTCATGGGCCGGAGCCCATGGTTGTCCACGCTGGCCGTCATCTTAGACAGATGTACAGCGTGAGCTTGCCAGGGATTTCAAGCTTTTGTAGTCCTAACCCACGTTGTGGTAACCCGAGATAGGAAACAAGAGAGACTTCTTGCCAGCATTCCTGGATGCGCTTCAGGGTGAAAGCTGTCTGCTCCTCTCTGGCCAAGCTGTGCCTATAACTGTGGGACTCTAGGGAAGCACAGGAGTGTTTTTATGGTGAAAATGTGACTGAGCAGGTTCTGTGCTCAGCTGGATCTTGGAGGAGGACATTGGTGTCTGACCAGCTGATGAGAGCTGGCCTCCATGGGAGGCCATCCCTGCTGTGGGTACCTGTTGGGAGCAGGATGGGGGATGCCACAGCACACAGAAGAGAGAGAGCAGAGATGCTGCAAAATCAGATAGAGATGAGCAATATGGGTATTAGGGGTAGTCAGGGAAAAGGGTACAGGAAAGGAAGCAGCACGGAGCTCCTCTAGAGGAGAACAGGAGAGGGGAAGGACATACTAGTTTGAGGCATCTTAAGAGGGAGCAGGGAAATAATGCTGATAATAGGTTGTGGCACTGACTGCAATAAGCACATCAACAAAATGTCTAATTCTTTAATACAACCAAGGTTTTTTCTTGGTTCATGCCAGTGAAATGCTCAGCAACCCTGGCACAGGACCAGAGGTAGACGAGAAGCAGGCCAGAGCTTGACGTGCCCTGGTTCTGCAAAGGGTTTACTTATGATTAAATCTTACTGAAATAAATGAGATTTAAACAAGGGTTTAACTGCTGCACCCAATAGAGAAGTTTTCTTGAATCAGGCCCTTCATCAAGAAATGTTAATTATATGTATTTTCTCCTGAAGACATCTGGCTGTGAGGGCAATTTCATCATCTCTGAGATGCTCAAGGACAGTAGTGACAAGGCTCCATAGCACCTGGGTAGGGAGATCATGAGCCTCCTAGATCCCAGTTTTGCTACTGGAGATCATGAGAAATAGTGTATCTGAAATAACCTCCTAAATAACTACTTCAGCAAGACTGTTGCTTAGTGCAGGACTGCTCCTCATGAGAAACATGACAGTCCTATCTTGGGCTGCCAGCTCCTTCATACCATGACTTAACAGACAACTCTGAACACCACCATCGTTCTGGCACCACAAGCACTACAGAAACATGTAGTGGATGCTCCTCCTCCTCCTCCACCTGCACAGAAAAAAAGCCATGTGCCTTCAGCAGAAAATAAACCCATACAGTAAAATACCACAGCAAGGTGGGGGAAAATTCTGACAAATTCCAGCACACCCCGAAGGTCACTCCATGCAGGGTCTGATGGAGGGAAGGTGGGAGCAGCATCGCTCCTCCAGGGAGAGTGCCAAGCTACCAGTCTCTTGTTGATTAATCCTGGGGGAGCAGGAGGCAGTGGAGAACATCCTGCCAATTGTAGATGTGGTGATGGGGCATTGGGGGCATATATATGCATCATTAGTCATCCGCAAGAATTTTGTTTTTGTAACCTCTGCATTTTTATCTGTCACTTCGAGCAATAAATATGCACTCCTGCCAGTGATTTGACATTACACTTGCTTTGGATGGTTGCCTTTCCCAAATATTAATAGTAACTCATTGTGGACACAGCATTGGTATTTAGTTAGATCAGACCAGCTTCTTTTAAAAAACAAGTTTCGTATAAAGAGAACAGATGTTTTTAATTTACACAAAGAACAAAAACAAAGTTCTATTGTTCAGTTACAGTGAACACAAACATTACAGACACAGAGAAATTAACACCAATCGCATGTTAAAAAAGAATTAAAAGCCCATCAGTGTATAGGTCTGCTTGTTTGTGCTTTTTCCACCACATTAATGATTTAGTGGCATGAAAGTGTTGCTTTTTGGAGTTCATATGCGTGGCGTATGTTAAAAATAAAAATGGAAGTAACACATGGACACTTTCTAAACACACGCTATACAGATAATAATTATTATTATAATTGTAATATTTTAATAATAACATGAGGAATGTAAACTCTCACAGTTCAGAGCATAAGCCAACTATCAGCTCATGGGGATAGGAAGAAATTGGCTCTTTGAGCTGATTTTTCTGTAATTGTTATATACAGGTGTGTTTTCCCCTGCACCATCTGCACAGACCAGCACGGCCTCAACCCTCTGAAATATGACGTGCATGTAAATATGAAATGTGACGAGCAGTGGCATCAGTGAGGTTATTTTGTGGGATGGCATGAAGTTAAACCAGAACTGTCCTTATATGTTATTTTTCTCTGGGGATCTCCAAGCCTTTTGACTGCACTTACAAGCTCACGGCGCGCATGGGTGGTGGCAGAGCTCAGGCACACACCTATGCCAAGATGACCAAACTTGTCCCAGAACAACAGTGCTACTCCACAGGTGGAGGCCACTTGCACCTCTCTGTGTCTCACAGACACCCTGAGAAAATGTTTCTCTGAGATAAATTTTAACATTGTTCTCATTTCTCACCTTCTGAACACACAACCTGGCTATCTAATTCTCATCTTACTCCAAGGCATATCTTTTCCCAGGGAGAAGCACCTCTTCTAGCATCTCTAGTTGACGGCAACATCTTAACTCATCTTCGTGGGCAGCTATTTCTAGGTTTAGAAACAATGACATACTAATATTTCTATCTCTATTTCAGATCTGCCAGCCCTGAAGCTGGAAGAGGACAAGGAGGACAAGGATACCTTATATTGGCTTCTGCCAGCTCTATGTGAGCAAAGATTGTTGCTCAGAGAAGTTGTGGACACCCCACCCCTGAAAGTGATCAAGGCCAGGTTGGATGGGGCCCTGAGCAACCTGATCTAGTGAATGGCATCTCTGCCCATGCCATGGGGGGTTGGAACTAGATGATCTTTAAGGTCCCTTCCAACCCAAACTATTCTGTGATTCTACGATTCTATGAATCTGCTTATGATACATTAAAACAAGACTTTGCCCCATTCCCTCTCCCATTGTTCACTACTTATTTTTTTGTCCAGTTACAGATGCCATTTTACTCTATCCCACACTGAGACTAAGTATCAAACTCTGAAGCTTACTTCAGATCAACATACGACCCATGGAAAAAAACAAACAAAAAAACACAACCAAAGAAAAAATACCTCCTCGCTTTTTAACCAGTTGGAAAAGTTATAATTAAAAATAAAGTTATAATTAAAGTTATAATATTATATAAATATAATATATACATAAATATATTTATATATATAACTTTATAATATAAAGTTATAATTAAAAGACTTGGGACAGAAAAAATAGAAAAACCTATCTCCGCAGCATTCAGGTAACTTGGGGATTTCAGTGCCACAGAATAACAGACATATAAACACCATGACTCAAAGGGCTGGAGTCTTTGTCCACCACTGAAACCAAGCCTCACTGAGAGAAGTACTATATATGTGCTGCTCCAAGTGGCCGATTGTAAACTTCCAATCACATTATATAATACAACCCTCAGTTCCAGACCCATGCAGGAAAAAAAAGAGAAACCAAAACATTACATTCATATGGTACCTTTCAGCTTGAAAGAACTCAAGCCATGAATCATCTTCTCCACCACAGAATGCCATCATCTCAAGGTCGAAACACAGCAGCTGTTTATTACCCTACGAGAACATTAAGATGGGTGCTCTTATGCAGCCAAAACAGCGGGGAAAACCGAGTAGACAAATATAATAACCTGGAACGCACAAGCTGATCCTCCCTACCTTTATAATCAGTACCAGAGGAACTTCAGGGACCACAAGCAGCTGATGCTTCCAGACTCCCAGTGCTAACAATGCTTTCCGCAGCACTTAAGCGATCCTTGGAAGCCAAAAGCGTTTGACCTGGACTTGCTTTGCTTTGCTTGGTTGACAGTGAGGCCAAGAGCTGGCTATTGCACACTGACCACAATTTCTATGTCACATCCAAAGTCATTTCTGCCACATTTAGAAGCAAGATTAATGCCAGAAACAGAGTAACCGTGATGGTCTGTGTTGTTCAAAGATGGAGAAATTCATCTCACTGCTCGTGGCAGTTAAGTGCAGTTGTGTACCTGCCCTGGCAGTTGACTGTTAATTAATAAATTATAGTCATGCTTTCTCAAACATGGCTCCCTCAGACCTTGAATCTCAGTATCTCGGGGAGATGCTACACGGCTCTTGGAAGTGGCTTATCAAAATTGGAACTGTTTGTTATCCAAATACACTAAAGTTTTCACTCAAAATTCAAAGTCTCAGTGTTACACCACACTCATCACTGTGGTATCTGAGTACCGCCATTTCCAGCGGAATTCCAGCCCCAGCTGGATTCAATGAAGAGTCACTCTGAGCCCGGGGACGCAGAGGTAACGCAGGCCAGGATCATACAGCGAGTCCTGCGTGGGCCCATGAGAAGTTGTTGCAGAAGTTGGACTTCAGTTCCCACTGAACGAGAAAGGCTCTTGTGTCCAAAGGACATTAGTTAGGAGATTGCTAAAGCCTCTGCTGTTACTGCCGAGGTCCTCTGAGACAGGGGGACAGAGGAAGAAATCAGACCAATTGCACTGTGTCCTGGGAATAGATGTGCCCATTGGCTTTTGTTTATCCTGAAATGGTGTGAAGGGTGCTGTGAAAACAATCTTAATTCTACAGCACAGCTCTGCTCATGCCTGTGAATCAAACTAAGGTAAGAATGGTTGGACAATGCCCCAACATGGAGATGAAAAGGAAATTGAGCCCTGGGTTTCAATTGCTCAAATGTCAGCCTAAATGTCCTGTACCCACCATGGCTCGTTAATGCCACGCAAGCTGTATTTTCAGCTGCCAAGCCTCTCAGCCTTCCTGCTTCCTGGGTCACTTGCAGTCCCAGAGATACAGCTCTCATCAGGAGCTAAGGCTTTCTCTTCCCAGGCAATATATTTGACCATTTACAGACAGACCTGCACATGGTCGGACAATGATATCAGAGCACTGCTAAAAACAAGATGTTTTCACCAAAACACTCTCCGATAATCAAACAAATCAAAGGGCGACCTAACTGGATCCACAAAAACCAAACATGCAGCTGCCAAAGAACTGCTGTTATCTCTGGCATGGCTGGGTCATTGGGACATTTCACAGAAACAAAAATGTATTTCCTGTGTAGACCAAATTAAAATACCTCCAGGGAAATGTTTCATGTGCTCTTAAGACCTGAAGCCAAAGCTACCCAACTGGCTTGTAAGGAATGAGAATACTTCCCAGGGGTTGATGGAAAGCATTGAGTACCCTCTGCTGCTCTCATTACGGTTAGGCTCAGCAGCAGCCTCTGACCTTGCAAATATCTGGCAGAAGGGTGCTGTGCCCTCCCAGCAAGAGGGAGGTTGCTTCCCGCTGCCAGCAGGGAGCTCAGATAACGTTGGAGGGCACTGTAGGATTCAGCCCAGGTGTCCCTCCACAACAGAAGCCACTAGCCTCTCCCGGTCGACACACAAGGTTTGGAGAACACAGCACAGTCTGTAAAAGGTAAGCTGTACTTCTCCTCCCAGGTCTGACCAAGTTCTATCTCCACAGCTGTGTCCACTTTCTTTCACAGGGAGAAGGACTTTGATGCCCATGCAGAGGTCGCCAAGGATAGATGGAGGCTGTGGGTCACTCACTATGCAGGTAACAAGACTTTGGTCTCCAACTCCTCAATTTTCCAGTTGTTTTTTTTTCCCTCTGTTCACCCCACCATTAGTTCATGTGCTTATACTGCAGGATCTGGCTGCTTTTCTTGCTGTTCTGGCTGGGACAAGGGAGGCAGATGGTTCCCCCAGGTTGGTGAAATATGATAAGAGGACAGTGGGAAGAGGCAAAGATGAGAACTTGGTTATTTTGCTCATAACAGG
This sequence comes from Pseudotriccus pelzelni, assembly GCA_035584735.1. Taxonomy (NCBI): domain Eukaryota; kingdom Metazoa; phylum Chordata; class Aves; order Passeriformes; family Tyrannidae; genus Pseudotriccus; species Pseudotriccus pelzelni. Next base: position 105,357,046 of record JAWMRA010000113.1, read on the forward strand.
ATGTGCCTCTTCTCTGCCCTTCAGTCCCAATGACTCATCTACTCTATATGTGCTCCCACCAGGTTTTGTAGAGAGCAGTTGCCGCTCCAGGATTTTTTGGATGAAACTGAATAAACTCTTTCTCCAGGGAAAGTTCTTCCAGCTGGAAATCTATGGTGAGTCACAAGTGTCTGCCCCAAATACCATGATGGCTGGGGAATCACCCAAGTGATCACAGAAGTCTGTAATCTGGATGCTGCTGCCATCTATTGATAATTGGTAACTGACCCCAAAGAACCTGCAGCACATCCTTGTCACCTAGACCTGGCCTCTCACACCTCAATTTGGCCAGTATCCCTACAGCGCAATAAAGCTTGTATCTACAGCCACAGCCCCCCTTGCCCCTTACGACTAACCTGCTGGGGAAAGCAGAAAGGATGGTCTGAAGACGAAGGACTGGCATTTGGCTTTCACACTTTCCTCTGCTGAGCTCTTACATGTGTCTAGCAAGGAAAGCAAAGCTGATATTGCAGATTGGATATGTCCTGGACAGCACAAATGACAACAGCAGTGTAGGATGGGTAATACCCAGAAAACACACTCTCAATGAGTGCTGAGTACTGCAACAATTAAAGGTCTCTTTTTTTTTTTAAATTTCCTTTTCATTTAACACCACAGTTGCAGTTAAATACCCTAATTCATTTTGAGAAAAAAGTTTCCGTTTTGCTGGGGAAAACAAAAATCTATTGAACCAAAATGAAAACCAGAAAATATTCACATCAGATTGTAAAAAGTATGTGATTTCACCCAAACCAGATTAATTTTTGTTGAGATCAGTCCACTTTTTTCTGAGCTTTGTTTTTGTTTCACTTGATTTGGAGGCAGAACTGAAAAAGTCAAGTACGGAAAGGGTGTGGAGAGAAGTGATAGCATTTATGAAAGCAACTGATACTGCTGGAAACAACAGACCAGCCTTCAGGCACAAAATGTTGTTTCTTCCAGCTCTATCTGTTGGTCTCATAAAAGCTATTCCTTCTTATTCCAAAGTTATTCCCACTTATCTCCTTAGTCTATCCGGGCTGCAAGCATACATTTACTCAAACAGCAGTTTTAATACTGTTCTACATATAAAGATGACAGAAAAATGTAGAAATTGAAGTTGCAGCTAGTTAAACCCTATCTGTTTGTACAGATTCTTGTGTCTATCCCAAGATTAAAATAGTTCCTTAATCCGAGGGCAGATAATTAACAAAATATGATGTTATTAACTCCACCAACATCAAGAGCTGAGTGCAGCCAGCCCTCATCATGCGTGTTACTTGGCTCCTCCAAGGTTTCACAGCATGCAGAGATAAGCAGCAAACATGATCAATATGTAAAAATGCCCATCCAAAATAGGTCCATGACTGTATCCTTTGACCAGAGTGAGCAGCAGGTTATCACAGCTTGATGATTTTTAAAAATGGATGGGCTTAATAGCCCATAACTCTTTTCTAGGGAGTTAGGGAGGGAAAAATGTAGGTGAGGCCTCAGAGAAGCTCTCCGTAATAGCACTTCAAAGTGGCAGTGCCAAAAGCTTCTGGATGTAAAGAAACAGGCTCTACATGGGTGAAGTTGAGTCACACCAGACTGTGTCACACATTCTTACAAATGCCAGCGCAGTTTCACCAGCTGCTTAACAGCACACATCACTGGACAGAGCCCAATCCAGATGGACCTCTTCAGAGAAGAGCTGCGTGAGAGGGCCTCAGCACCACTCTGCCCTGTGACCTGCCCTGAGCTTTACATCCCACATATAATTCCCTTTTTCTGTAGATCCTTATGCTGGCCCCATTCTGCTGGATGAGAAATTAGCATCTCGCTGTGGCTACGTGCTGTCAGAAGATGTGTGGGGCAACCCCGTCTTCCGCGCGTCAGTGCTCGGCTGTCATGTGGCCAACGAGGTAAGACACAGGCACGGGCTTGAAGACAGCTCAGACTATCCACTCTCTCCAAAAAGACAAGACTGCGATGTTATATGGTATTCTAATGGCACCTCTTGAGAACAGTGAATTCAAGGAACCAGTAGTGTGTAGAAATGAATAGGCAATGGAGCTCCGCTATGAGGTTTGTTCAGTGTGACTGACATGGGATTTCCTCTGTCCATGGAATGACACTTAGCCTAATGTTGCTGACTAGCTGCCAGTTCTCAAGCATATCTTTGTAGCTGCTGATTTGCCAGAGAGTTTCTTGAAAGCCTCTCTGGAAAGAAGTAGGCATCTGCTTGAAAAAGCAACATTTGCAGTGTGATTCTGGCAGATTGTTTCCTGGCTTAATTTGTATGGTAATGTGCCTATTAACACATGCCTAGAAAAGTAGATCACATATGTCTATTAGACCCAGATTTGTCTCATGTAACTTTAGCCATCTAAAAGATAATGTCTAGCCTAAACTAGTTGTTTAGGCTTCCACAATAGTCAATGGAGAGAGGCAGGCATCTCCGGAAGGTGATTCACCCCTTCCAAAAATACATGTAGAAGTGTAGCCTGGACTTCTAATTTCTAAATATTCACTGAGATGAAATGTACCCAGAAACAGAATATATCAGAGCAGAAACTTCATTGCTTGTCCATGTTTAGTCTGGTTGGTCCTGGAAGCCCCACAGAAAAAATATGGTAAAACTTTATGGGCAGAGGTTATACTAACAAGGACAGGGGGTGTGCAGTGTACTGTGCAATGACCTGAATTTCCAGGCTGGAAATTTCTCTGGAAAGTTTTTGCCTTTTTGTGTAGAAAAAGATACATCTGTGTCAGATAGAAGCATGGCCCATGTGTGTGGCTCCTGGAGAGCTGAAGAATCAAAAGGAGTTCTTACTGAAGCTAATCAAAATACATTCTAAACAGCATATTTAAGATAGATCTGAACAACCTACATCAAAACAAAATGTCCAGTACTTTCTCTCCAAAGGGAGGCACATGGCTCACAAATGGAAGAAATGTGAACCACATGGTGAGGTAGGTGACATCTTCTCTTGACCAGTGCTCCTTTTTAGTGTGTCAAGAATAGTGCTGAGGTGTGATCTGAGACAAAGGCTGTGAGTGCTGAGGCAATGTCTCTGGCCCAGAAAGCACCTGCACAGAAACCACTTCAAACAAGGTGGTATGTTGGAGGAACTGTCACTACAGCTCTAAATCTGTTCTCATCATTATAAAACACCTCCAGAAACAGGACTAGATGGTCCCACTCAGCCACTCCTGGGACCTTACACAGTATCTACTGAATTGCCAGTTTTTCTTCCCAGGCAGATGAGCTGTTTAGTCTGACTGTGAACATCAAGGTCTCCTCATTTTCAAGCATGAGGGCAGCTGTGACCTACACCTACCCTATGTACTGCTCCTACCCTTCCTGGGCTTCAAGAGAAATTGTGTGCGAAGAAAACTACATGGAGGTAAAAATTTTCCCACTGAACTCAAAGCTACATCCAAGCTCCCTGCCAGGCACAACAACCTCCACAAATTCCTGTCAGAAGTTGATTGTACACTGTGTACCAGGCATAATAGCAACCTGCTGATATTTAGCATAGTGTGTAACTGTAGATGCTTATTAGTAACACATTTACATGCTATAGGTATTTTGGATGCAGTGAAATTCAGCTAACTGTACAGATGATGTAAGTCAAGCCTCTGCAAGCAAATCAACAGCCTGGCAGGGCAAGCTCTTTAGCTCATGAGAGTACCTTTACGTTATAAAGGGCTGCAGCAGCTGTGAGAAAGTCATCCTTATGTCTGAAATAATAAAACCTAGAGGTTGCAGAGCTGCACCTCTGCTGTATCACATAAGGCTGTGAACAAACCAAACTTTGCTTCTTTTTGTACACAACCACTATAGGCAAGACAAAGAAAGCATATTTCTCCTGTTAGACCATGAGGCTGTGCAGTCACATCTGGGTGTTGCAACACACTTAAGCCATGGTACAGATGCCTGAGGCAAACACTGACTTCCAACTCAGTGTCCTCTGACTGTCCTCTTTCTTCACCTCACTCTGAAGCACATGCTGGCAAGATTTACATCACAGCATGTACCTAAAGTACTGGGGATCCTGCATTTTCAGGTGTTTAGTCTGCATGGGAAGAGGAAAGCAGTCCTGTTAAAGCCAATAACCTGCTTCTTTATACCTCTGATGAAGAGACCTAGATGTCCCTGAAAGTCTCCAGATTGGAATCTAATTCACAGTTTAGCAGATCTGAAGCAGGGCTTTGGGGTAACCTGGTCATACACAAAGTATTCCTTCTGCTATACATGCACATGAAGGCCATAGTTTTGACTTTGACTGTAAGGCCACAGAAATTACTGCCATCAAGAACCTCTATGGAAACACTTTAATTACCTCCAAAGAATGTAAATTGCTAAATCCAGACAGACATACTTTGGAGAAGAAATCTGAATGGTCTCTCTCTCTCCCTGTTCCCCACACCTGTAATAATGCTGAAGATCTGTTAGCTCCCAAAGAATGTCCTCTTTGTCCCCAGGTGTCAGTGAAGACTGATGTCCCAGCAGTTTCAAATGACTACACCGTAGCCTGGATGTCAGCACTGCCAGAGGTACGAAGGGAAGGCTTTCCTAACAGTTCCTAGCCTGCTTCTTCTCTCTAGTCTTCTGAGTCGTTCTTGGGGCATAGCTCCATCTCTCTCAAAAAAATCCAGGGAGATGACAAAGTTGCCATCAAGCACTGAAAAACCTCTCAAGTATTTTTAGACCTCTAGACTGCAAAAAGACATTAGGTGGGAGAACAGGGCCATATGCTTGTTCCATTAGTGGAAACTGCATTCAAGACAAACAAAGGTAGGTGGTTCTTCATACAATGGGTGGAGAATCTGTCAAACTCATGGCCAAAAGATGTTGTGCCCGTTAAAAGCTTATTTGATCCCAAGGAGAGTCTGGAAAAGTTGAATGAAGAGAAATCCAATAAGATGTACAAAAAACAAAGAAGTTACACAGAGCTCAGGAGTCCCTGAGATGAAAAGTATTTGAGGATGGAAAGAATTACGGGGAAATTATGACTGGAGTATCTCTCTTATGAGGAAAGGCTGAGGGAGCTGGGCCTGTTTAGCCTAGAGAAGTCTCAGAGGATCTTATCAATGTCTGTAAGTATCTGAAGGGGATGGAGCCAGGCTCTTCTCGGTGATGCCAATCAATAGGACAGGAGGCAATGGGCAGAAAGTGATCCACTGGAAGTTCCACCTGAGTATGAGGAAGAACTTCTTTACTCTGTGGGTGACCATGCACTGGAACAGACTGCCTGGAGACTTATGAGTCTCCTTCTCTGGGAATATTCAAAAGCCTCCTGGACATAATCCTGAGTACTGTGCTTCAGGGGACTCTGCTCAGCAGTGAGGTTGAACTAGGTGACCTCCAGTGGTTCCTTCCAACCTTAATCATTCTGTGATTCCATGAAATGCATACGCTTGTCCTATTTTTCTCATGTCTTACTTGGTCCTTATGCCCATTTTCCTTTTGACTATATTCCCATACGGCTACTATTTCAGGGGACTCTGTTCTAGGACAGTACAGGCATTCCTCTCTTCTTATCTTTGGCAGAATGTGGCTACATGCTATAAAGGTAGTCTGTCATTTGGCCTCTGGAGTACTCCAGCAATCAACAGGCATGAAGACAATCATTTTCTTGACAGCACAGGTACTTTTGTCCACAGTGGATTTGTTCAAGGCCACCAGTCTAAGTTTCTTCTAGTGCTGCTATAAGACTATCTTTAAAAATGCCTTAAAGAGCTCTAGAATTCCTTATCTTTATATATATCAAAGGAATTTTTTGCCTGGGATGAACTAGTAGTGTTCAGTATCCTTCCAGTTATTCAAGCTTCTAACAGGAAAACAGGTGCTACAATATTATATATTTTTAAGAGACTTTGGTAGACTTAGCTTTGATGCAGCTCATCTCTCTCTTACAGACTCAAAATGTTGCATACCAGCAATGGCAACTGATGTTTGTTTCTCCATCAGGGAGAAAGAGAGTAACAGTAAGTGATGCAGTGAAACTGGGATACAGCTTCAATAACACGCTGTCCCGAGTGTACCTGCGCGCGCCCTACCACAGCAATGAGTCTGACATCAGTGCGGTGAGTTGTTGGTCTCAATCATATACAAAGCTCTGCCCTTTCCACTGCCTCTCCAGAGCATCAGCTCTCTTTTTCTGAATGCATCCCATCAGGTCAGTGGTGTGAATATGAACATGGTCACTTCCACTTCCATGTATAGGCAGCGGTGGCTGCTTTTGCTGATTGACACGACTGTCTCCTGTCCTGTTGGTAAGGATTTCTTCCTTCTTCACTAAAAACAGCCACTGAAGGAGCTAGTAGAAAACACAGTCTTCCCATTTCACTTTGACCTACTCTAAGAGAAGGGGATTACAAGCTGCCCTCAGAGCAACATGAACTAAGAGTCTGTGGCTTTAGTCCCGGACAAACATGTTCCCTGCTGTGACAGTACATTATTTGTGTTCCCAGTGCAGTGTTGTGCCTTCTCTCCAGTTTCTCAAATCCTCATGTTAGATGCAGGGAACTGGAGAAAAGTAAAACTGCTATAGAAGAGCCGGGGAGCTTCCCCTGGACTAATCCCACAACCCTGGCTCTGCTCTTTTGTACCACTCCATGCAGGGCATGCAGCTCTGCATCCTTGGGACTCACCTAGTCTTTTTCTCTGGAGAGGCAGAACTGCTCTGCCTTTTTGCAGAGAAGTGGTGGCTGTACCTTTTGGCTCTCAGAGAAGGGTATTAATGCGAACAAGAGGTGAGAAGCAGGAGGTTTTAAGTTGTCATGACCCTGAAACCAATATTTCAAGGGGGTCTGAACTGGTTGCTCTGTGCCTTTTATTCCTTTTACCAGCAAGCCCTGGGACCAGTAGGGCAACAGAGAAGGTAGCTGGCAGCCTCACTGCTGGATCATCTGAAAAAATTAATGATTCACCTGAAACTCGTGGTTCAAGTCTGCTTTGACTGCCAGGGTCTCTGTGACAAAATAGTCATCAGTTGACCAGTGTCCTACAAGGTGTTGCATCAGTGAAAGCTGTACAGACATCCTGGTGAAAAGGAGTCAGGGAAAGGCAGCTGTTCCACAGGGATGGCTCTGGTAACTCCAATGACCCATCCTCTGGGACTGTCTATCTAACTCCACAGATGGCATCAGCTTCACCGATACTACACTGACATGGACGATGCCAAGGGTTATTCCCACATTAGTGGTTCAAGAATCCACCTTTCTGTCTAAAAACATTGTAATGGGAGTTGATGATCAAGTCATAGTAAATCCAGAGGAGAAGAACTATTTACTGAAGCACAACGAGACACACATCAGGATAACTATCCCTATTGGAGCAGGAGAAGGTAGGCTAAAGGTTAGTACAAACCTGCCACTCACAAACATGTTTGAGGGCCTGTACCATGGAAGATGTTTCTAAATCATGATCATTCCAAATCATTCCAAACACCGATTGATTGCTGCTTAAAATTTGTAGATACAATAAATACTTGAAAACCTAGGTGCTCCTCCTTATGTTGAAAGCATTTACTCAGAAACTAAGAATTTATGATTACAAAACATGATAGAAGCAAGAGACTGTCTTTTCATTAATAATCTCTAAGACATACTAATAAACTAAGAGTGAAAGGATTCCTGGACACTGGAATTCAATTGTCTATGTTGTTAAATTGTGAAACCAGTCCTCATAAACTTCCAGCCTGGCTCAAGGAGTAATTTCCCAGCCAATTTCCATGAAGACAGCATCAGTTAGCATGGGCCAGGTTTTCCACATGTAGTTGGGGTGCAACCACCTGCCTTGAACACAGTTTATTTTTCATCAATCTATAATTTACAGATACAGAGACAATGTAAAAAAAATGTTCAGTCTAACAGAATAGAATGGTTTGGGTTGGGAGACACCCTTAAAGATATCTCGTCCAGACTCCCCTGTCATGGGCACTAGGTTGGGTTGCTCAAAACTCCATCCACCTTGACCTTGAACACCTGGAAAGGAGCTGGCAATATTCCTACAAGTCTCTTTACCAGTTCCACTTGTGTGGATGACATTGGTGATTTTGAGTTATCCCCTTCGGGAGTTCCCTTTTTTTGTGTATCAGTGGATACTTCCATCACTGTGTGTATGGTAACACCAGACAGGCCGTGTCTAAGAACTGCTGGAAGCGCTGAGAAACTTTTAGAGTGAACTGGGACAGAACAGGACACATGACTGGTAATCCAGGGATAGTAAAAAGAAAACCAAAAAACAAATATGTTGACATGTTAAACTTAATGAGGACACGCCCACAAATCTGATATATCCTCGTTTAGAATCTCCGTCATACCTGAGCCATACATGGACCAGATAAATAGTCCAAGCTAACAAACAAACAAGCTCCCCTAGCAAAATGCATCCCAAACTGTACTAGTATATAATTTTCTCTTGCTAGTGTAAGAATTTTAACCATATACAGTCATCCCTTTATTGAGCTATTGATAAATAAGACTTAATCACACATTTTACTTCCTAGAGTTCCATATCTGGTGGTGTATATGGAGTCATTTACAGTATTGACTTGTTTTTGGAGCACACGTGGACAGATGCAGGTTGGCAAACCACAAAGTACACAGTCATCAAATCCATCACTACGCCTTTCATGCCACAAATGCCAACTGTTATCAACAGTAAGTCATTCCTCTCATTGTCTTTTACCAATTTTTTGCTGAGTTATACATTGCTCCACTTGACCTCTGCCACACCCCAACATGACCCACAAAGTTCTCAACTCCCACTTCTAATTTGCTAGCCAAAGTCAACCACAAAGCTTTAGCCTTAACTTATTAATTGCTGATAAAAACATAAACATTTCTTTTGCATTAACATCCATATTTTTCCAGTGAGCACTGGGACCCTGGAATAAAGATGTTGTGCTGTGCAGTTATCACGCTGGGGAGAAGAACAGTCAGTGTTCATTGATGGCATTTTCTCCCCCAGACTGCCTGCATTTGTTACTGGGGGAGCATGCTGAAATCATTGTGCCATCCAGTACTGCAGTCACGGCCATGCATTTTCCAGTGCATTAAAGCACTAAACATTTTTGGAGCTGTCTTTATAAGGGATATAGAAAGAAAATGGAGCCTCTTAGCATACATTATAATAGTTTTTCCATATTTTACGTGGCTGAACTAGATTCTAGATTTCTTCATAGGAAATTCATTGCACATCATAGTGCACCTCTAGAAAGTCACTGTACCCACTTTCTATAAAGTTGTATGTATTTGTTGTTAATCTCCTGCAGCTTGAAGCAATTCTCATGTACTCAGGGTATTTCAGATCTGACTAGAATACAAACACTCATTAATCAGAGCCATTAAAGAGATGGCTGTTGGCTAAGTTTCCTGGAATTTGAATGGGAGGCCACCCCAACCGTCTTCGTTACTTGATCCACATCAGCAGTAATTTGATGTTCTCTCCCTGCAGATACCGTGCCAGAGGAACGGCTTTTTAATGTTGCATTTGGACACTTTCTTCCCGATGTCTCTCTGGTGGCAATCGCAATAGGAAATGTGCCATTTACCCCGAGGGAAGCACAGCACCATGGGTTCAAGGTTTATGAAACTCTCTTTTCTAACAGAACAAAAGGGTTTATCCTGGAAGTCTCTTTTGACGATCCATATGTTCTAAAAGAGGTAAGATACAACAGGTCACTCCAGCAGATGAGCGGCGGAGGTGGGGCAGTCCCTTTGCAGACACAGCCCAGCTTTTATTAACCAACAACTGTTCCTCAGTCAAAAGGGAGTCAGTGAGTCTGAGCTCATCTGAGTTAAGACTAAAGGCTTGTATGTCTCCAGTTTGCCCTCCGCAGGTCTCTAGGAGACACACAGTATCAAGTGTGATTAGATGAGATGAAATATCACTTTAGTGCTTGTCTGCATGGCTGATGTCCAAGTGCACACCCAACAGGAAGAGGCTTGTCAAATCTGTATTAATTAGATGCTATCCCTTGACACAGGAGTGTCTTGGAAAAATGAATCAGTTATTGCAATGCTGCAATCACCAGTTACCAACATCCAGGAACTCCTCTGCACTGTTTGTGCAGAGCCATTTGACCGCTGGCACAGGCCATGCCCTGTGCAAGCACGTACAGGCAGGCTCAGGGTATTCTAAATCTAATTTTGTTAACCTTCAGACCATTTGTAACCTAAATATTTCTCAAAAAGTATGAACTCACAGAGGGATTTCAACCTCTCATTTCAGTGGGAGGATGCATAACTGCAAATCCTCTACCACTGTTCCAACGAAACCACGCAGAGCTGTGATGCTATTTTCTGTTACAAGGAACAACATTGTGAAAGCACAGGATCAGGACTTGTGCAAATAGTTTTCAGGCTGCAGTCAAACCACAGTTAAATTGCATTAAGGATCAAAGCAAGCCAAAAAATTCAGAAGTATTTCTTTCAGGTTGAACACAGGTTTTGCTTTAGGAGCACTTTAAGCGAAGTAAAAGAGGATATTGAGAGGGATCTCTCATAGACTCTCCTCACACCTTCTATTTAACCAATTAGTTACTCTCCTGGGTTCAGCCCACACTTTGAGTAAAGAAGAATAAGGATTTGGAACCGGATCTCCCTCTACAAGCTCTTTCACCAGTGAGCTACAGAGAACCACGACTGTGTTCACTTGTGCCTCCATTTTCTGAACAGGCACAACGTGCTCCACATTTATGTTTGGCTGGAAGAGTTGTTGAATTCAGGCCAGATTTCTCAATAGTTTTAGTCCAGTTGAAGCAATTTTTTTGAAGACTGAGAGGGAGAGCAGGGGAAAGAAGGGTGTTGGAATAATTATTTAGTGTTGCTCAGGATATACGTGCCTGTCTGTGCTGGAAGCCATTGCTGCTGCAGCCTTACACTTCTCTCTCTTTCAGTATGTTAACAGAAATGAAACGAAATACACCCTCCTGGTTAACTACACTCTTAGCGTGGGGCCGGAGATGACACTCTATTATCATTCAGCAGAGGTGGAGTGTGTGATTGCTGATATTGGTAAGCTTTCCCCTGATATTAACTAGTTTGCATCAACAGCATGGATCAGGCTTTGAATTCAGTGAGAATGGCATTAGAGTGAGGGTGGGAGCTTTGGGGGAAACCCCACTCTTCGATAGCTCATTGTGGGTAACAGCCAACTTGCTCCTTCACTGACAGCAGCTCTTCTGCATCCTGGCAAGACAGTTTGCCCTGGAGACACTGAGAGCAATAAAACAAGTGCGTAGAACAAGTTGGCTTGCAAACTCAGTGAACCAGATGCCTCAGAACCTGAACATACATTTACTGGCAAAGCCTTCAGACATCACTACAAGTTTCAGTTTGTCCTCAAATACAATTCTGCCTCTAAACCCAGGGCAGAATTTAACTGACTCAGATAAATCGCTGTGATCTCTAAAGAGAGCATTTCTGTAAGCATAAATCATCCACTAAGAGCTGTACTTAGCAAGTTACTGAAACAGTCAGGATGTCTTACAAAGGTGACAGTCTCCTCGCTGTCCTATTTTATCTCTGAAATAACTCGATTCAACTCAAAGAAATATGATCAAAAAATAAATTTACATACATAGCTCAGCTTGCCTTACTGAAACAGGGAGTAGTCCGGGAAGCAAGCTGGAAGGTCACTGCTAAAACATGAGGACTCCCCATCCCACCAAATGTGAGCTGCTACACCCACAACACAGCCAAGGCCCTGCAGACAATGCCAGCATGCACATAACAAGCTGCTGGGGTTTTTACCCTGGATAGAAATCCCTTCCTGGGTCAAACAGTATCGCTCAAACCTTCCTTCATGGCTAATTTTTCCTCCCACCTTCTTCCTGCAGAACTACCAGAAGCAGTTGGCTACTGTGATGAAGAAAACCTGTATCTAAGCCTCCCTACTTTTGGCTTGCACCAGTATTGGGAACTGTATCTCGGTAACACACTACTGAACCGGCACGTTGCACTCACCAACGGGTATCTTGCAGCTACCAATTCCACACACCTGATCTTGCAAATACCTCTATTTGCTGTGGGAGTTATCTATGAGGTACATGCTTAGCAATGCCTTCTTTAAAGCATGTAGAACTGTTTGCTTACACAGAATCCTACAGTCACAGTTTGTAGTGCTGTGGCATCACATGTATTGGAAAACCTCCAGAGGGAAGGACTCTAAGCCAGTGCAAGTAGGACAAGAGGCATCAGACATGGACCCTTCTGGTAATGCCATGTATGATGAAATCTGCAGTGCTCACTCGTCTCTAAAAGATATGCACCAAGTCTTCAAAAACAAACTCCTCAGTATTTTTACCAAGATGAGGCAAAATATCCCATCTGCACTGAGCCAGAAAAAATATTTCAACAGAAGTTTTATGAAAGAAGCTCTTTTAAAGGAACATTTTGTAGAAATGTTAAGACATGGCAGGGAAAAACTGATGCTGTTATAAACATCTGAACTATTTTACAATAATCAGCCAAAATTATCTCTGTGACAGTGACTGATGAATTCATACAAGAAAACTTCTTCCCCCATGTTGCATCAGGCTTGAGTCTTGACACTGACTTAACTCCTGTGACCTGTTTGTATTCAAGTGGCTCAAACCAGAGAGCAAAACTTCGTACACATGGATGATGTGCTTTAACAGGAGATTTCTTCCATCTCCTCCTTCACAGGATGTGTCCTTTCAGAAAATCAAAGCAAGGTTTGAGGTTGCCCTAAGGAAAGTGAGAACTATGGAGACCTTACAGATGTTCTCCGTTAGCTGCAGTTTTAATTCTTCAGAATTTATAAGTAAGTTATACAACTGATCAATCAATAAAAAGGTGTGTGATTCTTTCCTGGTGTTCATAACTAACTCTTTGATTTTCTCAGTATGCCACCCAGATGGTACTGTAATGATATCTGCCCAAATGAAGACAGTTCCTGCCATTGACATGAGTAAAACCAAACTAAGGGACAGCTCTTGCAAGCCGAGAGAGTATAATGAAGCACATGCCTTTTTCAAGTTCCATGTCACTACCTGTGGCACTTCTGTAAGGGTAAGCCCATGGCTGGAGCAGATACACCTGCTGGGAGACTCTGTCTCTCCTGCATTTTCTCTTTTGTTCCCCTGCCCCAGATGCCAAGAAGATTCAATTTTTAATGACCTCCCCATATGCACAGTTTGAAGGTGATCACATTATTTATGAAAATGAAATCTCTTATGAGAAAGAGACTCTTCCAGGACAGAGCATACCAACAATCACAAGAGATCCAGACTACAGGTAGGAGCTGCTGCTCACTGACACTGCTCACTTCGGTACCGCTCCTGGAAAGCACATGCGAACACAAAAATTACCCTTTCTCCTACTCTAGACTAACAGTCTTGTGCTACTATCAAGCAAAGGAGACCCTAGTGCTGGGGACCTTCATTAGTGATCCGGTCACATCATCTCCCTTTGGCTCTGGTACGATGGGGCCAAGGTCAAATACTGCAGGTGGGCAATTCTCTTCCTCCATTTTTAAACCTCTCCGACTCTTGCAGTCAAAAGTTCCATTGTTAAGACATGCCCTACTTTCTCCTAAAGAACCTCACTAACATTTCCTTCTCTGCAGCATACAGAAGGGTAAGACAAGCTCTGAATGTAGTTTCAAGAGTCTCCAAAGGTAAATGTCCTCCTATAAAAATCAGAAAATTTCCAAAAGAATTTTAGTTTAAATAAAATTAAACAACAAAATCCCCTGACATTTTCTCAAGATGAATCTTTCACGGAATTCTATGAGCCCAGCATGGCCATACTCAAGCAATCTGTGGAGCCTGTTTTTCTTGAGGTGGAGCTGAAAGATGAGAGCCCCAACATTGAGTTATACTTGGAAAACTGCTGGGTAACCAGATCTCTGGACTTCAGCAGCACCCCAAGATGGAACATCACTGTGGATGGGCAAGTAGTACTAAATGACCAATGCACCCAGCAGCAAAGCCCTAATTTCTTCTAGATCTGTTGATCTTTTCCCTCATACAGGTGTGAGATTAATGGCAGTGAGTATGCTGCAGAGTTCTGCCCAGTACCTGTCAGCCCCAGGGTCAGGCACCCTTCTCACTTCAAAAGGCTGGCAGTAAGAATCCTGGCAAAGCAACTGGAACAGGTAAGACTAAGTGAAAGGCTCACCTCCCACTCCTGGACCCTATCCTGGGAGCGTCTGGACAAAGCAATCAGGCACATGGTTTAGTTTTAGGTAGTCCTGCAAGGAGCAGGAAGTTGGACTTGATGATCCCTATGGGTCCCTTCTAACTTGATATTCTATGATTCTATTCTTTAAAAAATAGTTGATTTAGACACCTCACAAACTTAAGACCTAGTCAGCATTCAACTCAACCAGCCTGACTACTGCTTTAATTTAGTTCTGAAATCTCCTCTGCAACACAGTTGACTTAAGATTGGACTGGCTGAAGTAAACAAAAGAATTTGTTATGTAAATATGATTTTCATATGGTGTTTCTGGCTTTGTGTAGGATTAGATTCATAGCACTTCAGCTCAAAACATCTAGAGCAGAAAAGTCAACTTATACACCCTAATATCCACATGAATATTAAGTTCATCTCTGTTGTCTCCCATCTGTCCCAGCCAGTCATCCATTTCCTTGGATGCCAGCCCAATGAGAAGGGAAGCAGAGGCATGTGGATTTGGTCTTAATTTTTGAGATTCTGTTCTCCACTTACATGTCTAAAAGAAAACCCCAGGACAGTCACCTGCGGGTACTTTGCTCCTACTGCACCCAGCTGAGTGGACTGCATGTCCTGACTACTTGTATTGATGCCAGCCACAGCAGTACTCCTGCTTGGGCAGCTTAAGTAACTGCATCCTTTTTTGACTCAGCCTTCTACACATAGCTCAACTTGCTAGAAATGAACATGATGTAATTCTGGCTAAGTGTGCAGCTGCATATAGCACCAGATTGAGTTTCTGTCTAGCTTTGATACACTGCAACACATGAGGTTTTAACTTCTCCTATCTCAGCCTCTCAGTTACCAAACTGCCTGAGGTCTTCTTTGGCACCAAATTTAAAACTCAAGGCAGGTTCAGCTAGAAGGTGCCGCATGGAAGCATTCAGAGAAGCCTAAGTCTAATCAGCTGCAGTTTCTGCAAAAGGTGATCAAAAGACAAAACAATGCTCTGCAAAGTGGGATTTGATACGGACCAAGTGGCACTTCTTCTTCTCAGGTGTACGTGCACTGTTTGGTGGCAGCGTGCTCTCCTACCAACACACCACCTGGCAGCACCTGCAGAGGACAGTGCAGCTCAAGCAGAGAGAGGAATGGTAGGTGTGAAGGAGAAAAAAAAAACATTGCAATGCACCCTGACCTGATGTTTTTCAGAAACTTAGGAGCTCTGACTTTGGCATCTGAAATGCCTCAGACATGAACTGTGAACACTGTTGTTACCTTTAGTTCATACTTTAATACATGAGCTCATACATACACATAGCATACACGTAGCATGTATGTATTCCTTAAAAACTACACAAATACACTGTGTATTATTCTCGGCCCTTCCAGGTCACCATTCAGCCAGTCTCCAGGGCTATGTACTTGCTGGACCAGTACGGATTGTTGCTCCAGATCTAAGATGACACATGGAAACTGAATTTGGTAAGAACACCACGTCCTGCGAACTCGCCTAGAGACGCTTTGTGACACAAGCGATGCATAGCCTGCCCTTCAAGACCTCAGAAATAAAAGATCTGGAAGAAGAACTAGGGAATGGGCATGGTTTGCAGCCTCCAGGTCTAAGCTTGAGCCTGTAAGAGGGGAAAGGAGAGTTACCTGCCAAGCCAAACACAGGTGGCGTGGCTCTAGGGCAGATGCCAGCAGCAGAGCAGGGCATGTTGGAGTTGGGCTGCAGAAGGCACTTTTGGAGCCAGGTATTATTTCAACAGGTTCTCAACAAGACTGCCCCCAGTCTGCAAGAAAATAGATCCAAAATTTTAGAATCAAACACCAAGGCACAAGTCCCTGCCATATTCCAAATTCTTTTGAATGGCCCAAATCCTCCAGGTAGGGTTTACGCTACAGGTTCATCTGCCCTCAGAGAACCAGAGCTGTTCAGCTGTGTGCTCCAGCACCACTCCTCACTTCAGTCCGTGTCCCTTCAACAGCCCCTGAAGGCTCTGCTGTGCTGGCTGCTTTCCAAACAGTGCCACTGGACACAGGAGCTACTGCTTCCAGGGACCACCTGAACTATCTTGCTTGGAGAGACAATACCCAACTGTGGGACAGCACTGGAAAGTGCTAGGGTCTGCTAACAGAATCAGTAAATATTGTGACCTGCTGCCTCTCTGAAGTGGCTACAGAAGAAAACTTATCAGAATATGACCCAAGGCAGCAAAATAACACTTCCTGTTTCTTCCAGCTGTTGAAACGTGGACTTGCAGATCAATAAAATTATTCCAGCCCTGATTACAGCTGCTTCTTGTAATATTTCATAAAGTGACTGCCAATCCTACATCTGAATGTAAAGTGCAAATCTGAAAAGTCAAATAAAAATATATCAGAGCAATGTAAGCACAGAACATCCTCTTGCTAATGCGCAACAGCAGCAATCTGGTGTACCAACACCAGCTTCAAAGAGCCAAGCAACCTGCTGCCAGGGCCTCTTCCACATGCAACACAATGACATACTTTTTTTTTTCTCATTAATTCATATTTTTGTCTGTATCATTACATTGACCTGAGAATCTTGTAAACCTGTTAGTTCCTCATTTTCCTCCCACCTGCCCCTGAATGGAACAGGCTAACTCCACAATATGGGAGTAGACAGATGTTCTGATATGAGCAAAAAGGACAACTTACCTGGCGTTTTGCTTTCTGTGCACGCAGAAAGCCTTTCTTTTTCATCATTATTTTTCAGAGGTCAAGTAAAAACCTGACCCATGACCACCTGTAATCACTCTCAGGATGTGCCTACACCGTACCTGCAGGTGTGGCTGCAGCATGTGCAGCTGTTTAACAGCAGTGAAGAGGGGGCAAGTGCACTGATGCTGATGCCGGCTGATAGCACGCACCTGTGCAGTCTCCAGTGGGTTTGCCCAGCTCCTGTGGCCACTGCCAAGAACCCAAGACCCCCCTCTGCAGCTGCCTGGGTGCTGCCTTCCTCTGCTGTACAAGCAGTGCACTCTGCTGTCCACAGCCAACACTGCAGAGCCCAGCAAGTTACTGCTCCCAGCATTTTCCAGGAGAGCACATTCCCTGTTTTTAATAATAGTAACAAACTCATCAGTTTAGGATAACTTTCTGTTAGTCTAAAATGCAGTCCTTTAGAAATCTGTAAACTAGGATGAAGGGAAAAATAATAATGACTAAGTGCTAGCTCTTCTTTTCTCAGCACTCTCAGGACAGTGCCTAGTTCCACGCAGACAAGCGTCAGGTCTGGTGTGGCATCACTAAGGTTCACCTGCTCTGCAGCCTGGCAGAGTAGATGCAGGTAAACTTGTCTGCAGTGAGTGGGATATCCCAGATCTTCCCCTTTTGCCCTGGAAAGCCAGAAAGGGGGTCCAGCAGCATTCTATACCCATTCATCCACCATCTGAGGGACGAGGAGACCTTTCTCTCTCTGAACATGAGCCAGCAGTGTGCCCAGGTGGCCAAGAAGGCCAATGGCATCCTGGCCTGGATCAGGAACAGTGTGGC
>JAWMRA010000113.1:105374824-105411301 GCA_035584735.1 Pseudotriccus pelzelni
AAATTGTTATTCTGACTTATAATCTCTCTTTTGAGTTGAGTTCATTTCCCCTGCTGGTTAACTTTTAAACCAGCACACATCCAATCAGTTACCTTCAAAACAAAAAAAAAAAAAAATCACTAAAGACAGGTATGGATAAAGAAAAAATCTCCACAGAGTTAAAGAGAATTGGCATCATTCACCAAGAAACTTGTCAATGAAATTTTAGGTTCTGCTACTCACTTTTCATTAAATTACCTACTGAGGCATTTACTCTTCCTTTCCTTATGACTTGGGATATTAAAGAGATTTCCAAAACTCCTATTTTCATAGGATTATTCTTACATCTTTGCTATGCAGGCTTTTCAACTGTAATAGCTAAATCCATGTTTAGTTTAAGCATGCCAGCATCTCCAACTCTCAGATTACTTCTGAGATGCTGCATCATAACATGATTAACATACCCAGCCCTTCTCATTTCTGTCCTTTATGGCCCACCCAAAATGCTACATTAGTCAAACAGCTCTTACCTTGTTATCATTCTGATGATCGTTAGAACCTTTACTGGGTTTTAAGCTCTTTATTATCAAGGTTCTATAGCAAATATATAAATTTAATTTCTAATTTAAGCAACTGTCAGCTTTCTGCCAGCTTTTTTATTTCCTTTACATTCACCCCTAAAAGCAGGGAACACTGCATTTTGGGGCTCATACAGCACAGAACCTGCACCCTACACCCATTGTCATGACACACATCACATGGCTGCCATTCCAGGTACTCCAACATTCATGAATTCTTAGTGCATACTGCTTAGCTGATTTTAATCTGAGGGTTTGTAATATCATACTAGATCTGTCTGAACAGTAAAAGAGTACAAAAGAACACAAACTTAAACAGAGTTGGCTTACCAAAGTCTGGGATGTGGATTGTCTTCTATGAACTGGGAAGATTCCTCAATGCCAACTTTTTCAATCAATGCTCGACTGTCTCGTAATGACCGGATCTCGAAATTGATGATATAATCTTTGTTAGGATGTTCAGGATTCTAACATAATGGATAAAGAAACATATTTTTATTCCATATGACCCTTGTTTTCACCCAACATAGACATCTACTGTTCAAATCATATTGACAGACACCAACTTTTCCTACAAAATAAAATTAATTACACTTACCTTTAATATTTCATCCAGAAGAACAGATTTGATTTCTAAATCTTCAAAGTTGCAAATATATCCAGATGTTTGTATAGGTTCCTTAAAGTTAAATAAGTTACAAAGAAATGAACTTGTATTCTGTCTGATTAAATCCTAATCAAATCTGTTAAGTATACATATAAATACATTCATCTCCAAACTAGGATTTAATTGTATTTCCAACAAGAAACAAATACTAAAGTCATTAACATTATTGACAATTCTATAAACACAGACATAAAAAATCCTCCTGTTTTCTGTAACTAAATTATGAGATAGACACCTATTATTTAGAATCAACTGAACTGTGTTTTACAAATATCTATACTAAAATTGCATTTGTCTCCCAAAGCATACGACGACAATATGCTCCTGAAAATATCTCATACATTTTATAAAAATATGACAGCATTTTTACGTTTCCAGGACTGGTGGTTCATTTCACTTATTTGTTCCAAAACAACATTCCCACATGAGAGTTGGGAAGATTTTGATATTTCCAGAAGCAAGTTTATATAAACACTCATCTAACTGAACGTAAGCACAAGAATACTACTATTCAAGAAAGCACCATTAACTTGTGGGCAAATTTGTGAAATGAACAGTTTATGCATGTTAATATTTACCTCTGGATCCAAGTTTCTGAAAACATACATTCTTGTTTTCTCCATCATTGCAAACAAATCTGGGTTATCTTTGGCCCACTTCATGTCCCAGACATCTTTGCGTTCCAGTTTCAGCTGCTCCCCTATCACCTGCTGTCCTGTGCTGTCTATTGCCCGCGCGTCCAAGTCAAAGAACGTCAGAACACCCGAAAGGTCTATGGTAGCAAGACGACTACAGACAAACAAAGGAATAAAAAAACAATAAGACAGCTAAAAAAAAAAACGCTATTCAAGGCTGGAAATTTGAAATAGCTCTCAAAACTGGCACAGTATAATTCTAGATTCCGTGAGATGCCGTCGTGTGCCAAAACCAGCACAGATGCATGTGATTTTCATTTATCTGCACAGCAGAGACCAGAGACATGGAAACATCTGCTCATGCAGGATCTGGCCCTGCAAAGGCTCTGAAATATGCCCATTTTTTCATCCAGCATTTTGAAGATCCTTAGTACATCAGATATCAAGTTGAGTAAATTACAGGTTCTGCCCCTCACCAAACTTTTCTTGACAAAGACTAAAATTAACAACTGAACAGAACTTGCTTTCCTTATTTACTAGGAGGCAATGAAACAGATTATTAAATCAAAAACTCAGTGTGGTGATATAAACTCTTAAATCCTAAAATACGATTTCTTACATTTCTCCAAAGGGTATTCTTTAGGTTTTTTCAAGGCAATAAAAAGTATAATCCAATTAATCTTTGAAGTCATTTAAAATATGGGAAAAATACAATTTCTAAAATGTTACATTTGAAAATTTCCAGTTACATAGCTCTTCAGGGAATCATAGTAGCCTGTATTTACTACAAGGGCATCTTAGAGCATTTCTAAATACTGAATGGTAGGCATCCCAAATCCCTATTAAAATTTCAAAAGCAATTTAGGAAATTAACTTAAAAATGCTTATGGACATAAGCCTTTTTCCCTAGCACAAAGTCTTTTAGGAAAGAAACAGCTTGGGTTCAGAACAAAATGAATGTGGCTCTGACTCGATCACACTGCCTTTTGAGTGAAGCAATCAATTTTTGGGCTATACCTAAAGAGGCAAGAGATCTACACAAGCAATAGGAAGTTTGTCTGAAATTACAAAGTTATTTTGAAGTGATTAAAATTGCCTTGCAAGTTCTCTTTGGTCAGTATATTTTTGCCTTTTCTGCCAAGACTCTTGTGTGTTCATTTGCACAAAAATAGCTGTAAAGTAGAAAGCCAGTAAAAAGCCAGTTGCTGTTCAGTAGAATCCCGACTCACGAGAAGCACTGCATAATTAGTGCATAATTATTACAGAATTATAGATTTCATAGAATTATTATTTTCACAAATTTTAGTGCTTTATTTTGGAATTGGATACCTATGTTAGAAGCAAAACTGTAACTTACCTGGAGTTGCAGTTCAAAGACAGTTGATAAGCACGACAGTTTAGGACATAGGTCTGCACTACAGCCACACTAGGGAGACTGTATCTCTGAATAGTGCCAGATTCTCTTCCCTAGGGAAAAGTGATCGTAGCTTAGCAAGAGAATTTTTCTATCAGTAAACTCTTTTAAAATGGTTTTATTTATATGCTGTCTTAGACAAAAGAGCTTTAGGATAAGTGACAGAGCATAAGTGGAAAGAGGGAATATCATCACCCTAAAAGTGCTGAATTCTGCTATTTAAACAAGTTACTACAATTAACAGATCTGCTTAAATCAGTGATGTTAAAACAAACAGCTCTAGTCCACATACAGCCCACAGAACAGACCCTATGAACTTCCAGACATGGTCTACATAACAAAAAAGAAGAACAGTCAAAAGGTCCTTGTCCCTTGCTGGTAAATCCCCTCAAACAGTGATAGTTTTAAAAGGACATGCTGTAAAATATACTGGTTATTTACAGGCTTGAGTAACAGGAAAGAAATCTAAGTACTGATGTGGTTTATCTTTATTTTGCTGAATGACACACGCATTCCCTACATCAAGACACTATCAGGGCAACAGTCTGAAAGGAGTTTGACATCTCTGGACTGAAATGGTCACTGCCACTATTTTCTCAAGGTGTTTCTGTAGACTTAACAACATATCCAGCTTGGTTTACCTACTGTTCAACTCTTATGCTGTAAGTGAGTCACCATTAAATTTTAAGATAGTCCAAACTTCATTCCTACTTTTTCTTTTTTCTTCCCCCAAAGCCACCCCTAAAATCCTCAGTGTAAATCATCATCTTTGATTTTTTCACACCTGTATGCCCCATAAACTAAAAAGCAGATTTGGTCAGAAGCATTAGAAAAATCTAACCACTGCTATATGCATTCACCTTCAGCACATTTATATAGATTGGATCTCAAAGGCATTTCCTCTCATTCCCTTCCTTTTAACCAAAGACACTGATTAATTATTGTCTGTATTTCATTTTCTCATTCCACTCTTCAAGCACAAACAGAATCCCATAGTTACCAACTAACCATCACACTTTTTTCATTCATGCTTTTTCTTGTGACACATTGATTTTGTAAAACCCAGTAAAGGTTATAACAAACAACAACAACAACCGACAGTTCAAGTAGAAACATGGGAAAACATCAAGGTCTTTCTTGGAATGTGGATAACATGAGGAAACAGTGTTGTTTTTCTTTGTTCTGCTCACTTAGTTACTTATATGGACATAGCAAACTACCATACATTATATCATTAATATATAAATAGAGAAACTTTGTAAATCTTTCTGTCTAGAACATAGAGCCTAAAAGAGACTTCCCAGAACTCAGATTACAGAATTAAATCTCAACCTGGATTTTATCAAACCCTATGTATAAGTATCAACTCAGGCAACTAGTCTTAAATTGTAAGTACTTCGTGAATCAGCCCTCCTAAGGCAAGAACCCAGGATAACACAACAAACTGTTTAAGTTATCTTTGGGGAAGTTTAGAAAGAGATGTTGCCTGTGTAAGTTCTAAATTCAGAAATGCTTTGAAATTATGACTGCTTATGACATTCTGCAGAAGAATCTCATGCTTACAAGCACAAGGAGCAATTAGGAGTTGTTTTAATCATGTAACTTACCACAAGCAGTATCTTATCAGATGCTGTTATTGCACAAATTGGATCTCTTGTTCCCTGAAAGTACATAAGCGATATCAGTATCAGTTTTACTGCAAAGGTAAGAACACCCTGCTAAAAAAAAAAAAAGGGTTTATTTAAATATACAAGAATGTTGCTAAATATCCACACGAAAAGGGGATATCAAACCTTGCCAGCATACAGTGTGTAGATGGGTTTATGACACTACTAGCCTTTTTTATGGAATATTGACAATAATATTAACAGCTTCCTTTCTTCTCCTGCTCCTCCTCCAGAAAAATAGGAAACAAAAAATATAACAGGTGTTCAACAGAAAACACAGGAAGGCAACTATCTCTGACTTGTGCGGCCTCTAATTAATTTCAAGTATATTTTTGTAGGTATAGCCAGCACTCACACACCACATAAAGTGAAAATGGCCAAAAATACTAGAAAAGATTACAAGGGTTATTGAGTTTCAACAATCCTGTATTTTGTTGAAGAGCTCCTTCTGACCACGGAGACAGCATATAGATACTGCACCCCAGAATATACTTTTTCCACATTCCCTACAATTTGCTGTGTATTTTCAGTAATACATAATG
This sequence comes from Pseudotriccus pelzelni, assembly GCA_035584735.1. Lineage (NCBI taxonomy): Eukaryota > Metazoa > Chordata > Aves > Passeriformes > Tyrannidae > Pseudotriccus > Pseudotriccus pelzelni. Next base: position 105,380,307 of record JAWMRA010000113.1, read on the forward strand.
ACACAGTAACAGCACTAACCAGAGGGAAGAAACATAACATGTGTGCAAAAAAGGTAAGAATGAAAAAAGTTTAAGTACAACCACTTCAACTAATGAAAATCTATGAAAATAAATAAAGCTAACGACTGTTCTTTCAAGCTTCCAGTGACACCACAATAAACCAGTTAACAACATCACTCACTTCAATAGCTCTGCTGTAATCAAGACGTCCATCTCCAGATCCTGAAGAGGTGTCATCAATATGATAGATCCTGTAGAAAAAACAAGTCCAAACAGAGGAGCATTTTTGGTAGCACATACCTATCTTCAATCCTTGGAGAAGAAACCACTGGAATTGGAGAAGAGAAAAAAAGCTATGCCTGTTCTTATGTTCCCATAGTATCCCCACTGATAAACCTGCTTTCTATTGATAGACAGCTATGGTGATTGCTTTCACTTTCACAGCCCCTGATGGTCCATCTCCATGTGATCTGAGAATTTTCATTCTGCAGCAAACCATCAACCACCTTCAAACATGCACTTCCATATTTCACCAGGCTCTCCTCTATACTTATGAAGAGCTTCACCTTGATAGCCACAAAACTTATCCATTCCTGTGTTATTCAATACTTGATCATAACTTTGCTTTTGCCTTAAAAAGTAGCATTGGGAAAGATTTTAGAATGCTAAAATCATCATTAAGGCTGCATTACAACTATTTACTTTTTTCAATATTTTACCAAATATACAATCTTGTCCAAGGCTAAGACATTCCGGTCCTACAACAATGTAAGTTATTACATCATGTACAAGGAATTATTCATTATTATAGATAGACGGTGACAGGAAATGATAGATTTATAGGAAGATTTTAAAGCATCTCTGTGGAAGAACACACAAAATAACACAAAAGGAAACCATAACAAAGTTGCAAGCTTGTGGAGGTGACAGAAAATGTAATGCTAGAAATGAGCACCTAGGAAGGAAACATTTTGGAGGCAGAATGATGTTGATTTTGGCTTGTTTAGTTTGAGAGGATAAAAGTCCATACAGGATTAGTTGTCAAAGCCACAATCAGACACAAGTGTATTTAGAGAAGAACCAGCTGGACAGACTATGTTCTTACAGACACTGACACACGAAAAGCAATTAAAGTTATCAGAGGGAATATAGCTGCCTGGAAACTAAGAGCATGGAGGAGAAACAGGGGAGGGGTAAAAAGGCTTGAAGACACACAGAGAAGCATGCAGAGAGCAAATGGAGACACTGAACAGGAACTAATCCAAAAATGTCTAGGAGATTTGGATAACAAACACACTTTTGTTATGAAAAACTAGTATTTAATCTTACAAGCCTACCAGTCAACAAATGTCATTAGAAAAATGAGAAGATAAGAGTTTATATTTTAGGCCACCTTTATCAACAACACCCGAGCAAAGGAAGAAAAATGACAGAGCCTGAAGACAAACCTTTCTCTGCCTTCTTTCCTGGTCCGTGCTACCTGATTGATTTCCATTGCTGTGAGCTTCTTGGCCACACGGTACTGCCAGATGTAAAACGCTCCTTTGGAAGCTGCTATCACATGTGTTTTGGTCATTGTGACAAACAATGGCTCTGTTATGAAACCCAAAGGGTTGCAAATTTAGAGTGGCAAGCACTGGAGTAGATGCCAAAAAACACCACCACCCTCCACCCAAAAAAAAAAAAAGCTAGATGCAATTTTTGTTAACTGCTAAGAAGTTTCACAGGGGACTTGTGGCCTTGTCCAGAAAAACAGAGAAATTCTTTACAAGTTCTGATTTTACAATTAACACTTTTCCCCCTATCATTTCAGCAGATTCCCATGTGCTACTGTCAAAAACATCAAATACATATAGATAAATTTTCAGGTTAATGACCAGTTCAAGAATGTCTTTAACAAGATCTATAAAATACCTCTAGATCTGATAATTTTTAATTATTCAAATATAAACAAAAGGAGCGCTTACTCAAGAGTTGATAGTCTAGAGGAGATTCTTTGATCAGCACCACTTAAAAACAGTTTGTAAATTTAAGTAAGGCAAGTCAGACAACAGAAATGTTATTTGTATCTTAGTTAATAGCTGGGCCAAATATCAATTCTTTATCTGAATGGCAGCAAATTAAATATTTAGCAGAGTGTATGCTTAGTCTTACTTTACTATACCCAAAGATTACACTGTAAGAATGCAGGGTATTTTCTTTACTTCAGCCCTAAGCCCACTTAGAATATGTGCATAAACTGAGTATCTCATTCCTGCTGTCCATGTTCAGTGAACAAAATAAATATATATATATGCACACAAACCATTACAGTACTGTTTATAATACACTGTCTTGATTGTATTGAGGCTCTTTTTTCCCTTTTATAATCCTTTGTTTCATCTTTCTGAAAACCAATGAATGCACATCAGAAGGCACAGAAGAATGAAGAAATCTAGTAAGTAAATCCCCCAATGTCATCAAATTCTACGAGTAAATCCTTATGCTACCAAAAAAACCTAGGCAAATTCAAAAGAATTGTATGGCCCAGCCTAGCGGGGGAACACAGAGTCATACAGAGCACAAAATACAATTCTTTTACTGTGGATCTTATTTTCTGTATTTTAGCACAGAACAGAACTCTGGAGGGAGCTATAAGCCTGCCGAAAAGGAGAGCAGTGCTACAAGAGACAGATGGGGGAAGATTGGTTGAACAGATTTTATTTCTTTGAAACCAAGAGGATTATATAAGCTACCCGATGGCTGTAGAATACGTTTTAGTAAAAATGTAAATACTGGGTAAGAAGGCTTACTGATGATGCTTAACATGTGAGCAGCATAGTTGTTTACATTATATGCAACTCATTGTATTTCATGTACTCACAACATATTCAGTAATTAGTCACATCCAAACTGAAGGGTACAGTCTCCTGTTTAACAACAGTATTAATAAATTCTACGTATTTGCTCTGTTCTTTTATTAACTTGCAACCATCCGTGCTGTAACAATCAAGCTTTTATCCTTTAAAAATGAAACATTAGAATCTTCTGAGCTGAAACGGAATAAGGTTTGCTCAAGTCACTAAATTTTTGTCCTAAATCTCATATTGGGACTCAACTTAAGTCAACATTTAAGCACTTGTAGTCCAAGACAACGCTAAACCAGGCCCACACCTGAAAGCCATTCAGGCATTCCTCACACTCGGCAGAGGACTTCCCATTTGACCTGCAGCTTCCATGGAGCTTGAACTTACTCATTTGTGCACAGCTTAAAATACCCCAATCCAGGAAAAAAGGATGTTCACATTAGGTCTGTTGTGATCCAGAAATAAGATTGCAAAGCATCCATGCTTTATCCAGAGGATGCAATCAGTTAGGCATTTTACAAACACGTCTAAGATTTAAACTGACTGTGACTGTCAGAAAACACACACACCCCAACCCCTGACGCATTTCCCTGCCACTTCTTTTATATCAGCTGTAGGAGCAGCTTGACAACAGAGTAAGTTGGATCAGTTCATTCATCTAACTGACCTCAAAATTAAATAAATAAGAGATTAGTTTAAGTTGTATTAAAGAGAAAAAAATCACAAATTCTGGAGCAGGCAGGAATGAGCAGCAAGTATGGAGGGCAGGGCCCTCCTTTCTTTGCAACAGCAGGCTCAGCAATGACTGGATTTAAGCCAAATGTGAAATCGCAGGGATACACAGAACACACACACAATCATCAGGATCAGATCCATTCAAAACCACATCTGGAAGAGCAGGATCTACATGTGGGAACTGACGGCTTTAAAAAACTGCCTGTATAACTTAAACAATTGCATAACAGTAAGACACATGATTTTTTCTAGAATTGCTGTAGCATTTTATGTGGTCAGTCACTGAACAAGAAAACACAAAAAAATACAAACAGAAAAATCTGTTGAAAAAGAAGCTAAAATCCAAGTCTAGACTGGACTCTAGGAAACACTTCTTTACAGAGAAGATAGTCACACATTGGAACTGGCTTCTTAAAGATGTGGCCAGTGCCCCAAGCCTGTCAGTGTTGAAGAGGCATTTGGACAATGCCCTTAGCAATATGCTTTTGGTCAGTCCTGGAGTGGTCCTGAACTGGATTGGTCACTGTCAGTCCCTTCCAACCAAAAGTATTCTAGTCTGCCTTTTCACCGGAGAGCTTTCATCTCTGGGCTAACTCTGCTCCTAAAATGTTCTCCTTCTTGACTACATAACACAACAGATTAAACACAAGGGAAGGATGCCCCCAGCCAACTACAAGTTTAGGCTGTTGCTGGGGCACAAAAGAAAGGCATGGGATTTCTCCTTTCCTAGGAAAGGAAAGACGCTCATTTCAATTCCCTCAGGATGAGGAAGACCTAGAACCCCTTTCAAGGCAGCCGGTTTAACTACTTAGTTTCCTTTACTGTAGAGAAGTATTATCATCTTATACAGTAGCGTTGGTTTTAGCAGCCAGTGCTGCAGAATCTGCGCTCTGACTATTAATCAGACAGAAACGCAACCACCTAAAGTCTGAAGGAGGGAAGATATTTGGATACTCCTCTGCTTAGCACTTCCACTGCACAGCAGCTTTCCATGCTAAACATGGACTTCTGAGACAGTCTAACTCTTCCTGCTGATTTTGCAGATAGCCAGCTTCAGTACTAAGACAATACTTAATTTTCAGACCTTGAATATATGTATGGAAAACATTTAAACAGGTGCCTTACTTTTCAGTGATCAAATACTGAAAAGTATTAAACATACCATCCTCACCAAAACGACTCCAACATGTGAAACAACTGCCCTGTAAGTTTTATCTGGACCTTCTTTCTTTTCTCACCTCATTTCTCTTCACTATTTCTTCATAAAAACTTCCTCCCTGAAGGAAAAAAGCTTTACCTCTTAGATATCCAGGAATCTCAACTAACGTTCCGCAATGTCTGCATTTCATCCACACACACTCCATCTCACTTCAAAACTGTAAGAAAACACCTGCTCTCATGTCTGATCTTCTTATAAAAATAGTAAATGGAAAACAAACTTAATGCGTGACTACATTACTTTGCTGCATGAAAAAGCTGAAATACTTTCTAGTATACAAAATGGGATTCACAAACACAAGATAGGCAAGTCAAACCTAAATGTGACGGAAAGGAAGCAATCTGACAGACAGACACAATACTAAACTGTTGTTTTCATACAAGTCTGATACAGGCTGTTCCTGAGAAACTGGAATGAACTTAGTCTAATCCAAAAAAATCTACCTAATTTTAGAGCTTGATTCAAATGCCTCTAGAAGTGTTGGCTCACAAACAGAAGAAAATGTCAGGCAGCAGCTGGGACAACTGAACTGCATGTGGGACAACTCATGAACAAACACAGTTTACAGAACACAAAGAAATACTCAAAATCGGTTATAATTTACATTAAAGGGTTCAGCTTTAAGTAACAGCAATTCAAGTGCTGTTTCACATGTAGCTCAGTCACCCTTTTCAAGGCATCCAGGAGGGAGGCAAGACACCTGGGCATGACTCCAGCTCTCTGCCTTTAATCCACCTGTATGTTGGTCAGGCTGTTGTATGAATTTCACTGGGTACTGAGGCACACTTGAAAGATAACACTTCCCTGTGTCAGTACTCCTAAGCACACATAAGAAGATGATATAATCCAGCCTGAGTGACCTTTTCTTAACAGATACCATCTGTTGTGTTTCCATTAAAAAGATATTATATAACAAGATATTTAACCTTCTGTAGTTTATATTTAGTTATTCATCAAAGGACTTCAACAGAAAGCCTGTAAGCCTGTGAAACAAGCACAGAAGAAACTGTGCTGGTTAATTTTTGTACCAGAGTAGGATGGAATGCAATAATGCTAGACAATGAAGAAAAGACTAATTTATGGGCTAGCAAACACAAGCTATTGTGCAGGACCTCAAACACAAGGCACAGGAAGCACAGGAAGAAAAATGCCTTTGGACAAAATAAAAAGCAATACGAGGAACAGCCTGAAAGTATAAAATATCCATCAATGTCTAAAGAAAGCTGAAGTCACGTCCCTTCATCAGATGTCTGATTAATCATTTTTTGTCACTGTTAGCAGAGGCAAGCATTAGAAAGCTAATGACATAATTAAAAATTCAACAGAATATAGGAAATACGCACTTCTTATTTTGAACCTTTCTTGAACTACTGGCTCAGAACCCAACAACCTAAGATTTGCATCTCCTGGGGGTGAATCAAACATTGCACAATGTCACAATTCATTAGGAGATTAATAGCACTTTGTTGGAACATTATAAAATGTTATAAATTGACAATTCGTACAAGTTGTGCCTTAACACACATTCTCAGATGCATTATTCAAAGATCCTGTCAACTACTTAGCATCCCTAAATGAGCAATCTTTTTTCTCCACTATCAATTTCCTGCCAGGACAAAGCCCAAGAGGCTTTGCCCAAGAGTACAGCACCAAAGTCCCAAGGAGGAGTAAACCCTTTATGCTCAGGAGAGCCCCAGGTGATTGCTGTTTCAACAAGGGGCAGTCTGCTAAAAACCAAAGATGGTGTGTGTTCCAATTGCAGTAATTACCACCACTCAAACAGAGTTTAGACTCATGGCAGGGAAGAGCACCCCCTCAAGAACAAGAAGGAGCACACAGAGACCAACTGGTTTGCTGAGGACATCCTACAGCATGAGAAATCATTTTTCATAAGTATTCATGAAAATCAAATAAAGTAACAACCTAAGTTGTCTTTAAACCACCCTGAAAGATGGCGCTTAGAAGTCTGAAACAAGAACAAGAGCTCAAAACAAAAGTTACCTAAGCAAATTATTTTATGGACAGAATTTATATGCAACAATGTATTGCTTTATTAAAAGAAAATTGAAAAAGTGTATTGGTAGAAAGGAGATAAAAAAAGAGAATTTAACAAACAGATGATACATTTTTCATAAGTCAATAACACCCTTCCAATTATCTTAAGTAACAGATATGTTAATTTTACTTCTGTGCTGCTTATATCTTAAACTATTAATGATTACTCTGACCTGAAAATTGATTTAATGATGATTTTTCTCATTCATTAACAGGACAAAAGGTGATGATTTTGTTAAAAATTATGTACCTACTGGAATCTTACATGAACTTTTGGAAAGGTCTTCTGTCTTTAAGGTTTTACAAGGTCTTCTCTCTCTATTGACCTCAGCAAGGCCAGACAGCTGCTTAAGTTCAGCATGCTGTCAAAGGAACAATTACACATCCTACTGCCAAGAAGCTCCAACTGTGATAAACAGCATGATATACTGTACAATAAGACCTTGATTATGTACAGCTGTCAACCCCTCACACAAACTGACCTTATGTTACAAATATTTCAAATTTTTCTATAAAGTTGTATCTTCAAATGTTACAAAAAAAGGAAAGTAACTATGATGAAGCCAGCACAATGTGTTCAAAACTGCAGCATTTAAAGGCATTTGCTCTTCACTTTTACCTTCAAGCTCTTCCGTAATTTTGGTGGGCAAGCTTTAAAGGAGTCTTGCAGGATGCATATATTTAAAAAAAAGGTTGAATCTTTGGCTGTGTTTACTAAACAGCAATGAAAGACTCTCTTGTAATGCTTGAACTACTGAGGCTACAGAAAATTTTCAGGATTCAAAAATGCAAATATTCCCAACCTCTGGTATTTGCCCATCTATGAGGTTGAAGGCTCTAATGCCCAGCATTTTCACAAATGAACTCACACTAGGGAAGAGCATTGCAAATCTATGCACTCAACTGGTTCTCAGACACTGGAGGGAACAGCAGGAGACTGCAGAAAGCTTAGTTATGCTAAAGGAAGAAAAGCTTTTCCCAGATTGTTTAATCTCTTCAGGACAATTCAAATACACTTGGAATAACAGCAGCATTTTTCAGTTAAGTAGCATTTCATTGTAACTGCTTTCAGTCACTGGAGAAGATGCTTTTACAGGCAGCTGTAGGAGATGGGTCATAGTAAAGGAATCATAAAGAAATGGATACCTTTGTTCATAATATAAATAAAACTATCACAGATAGATTCAGAGAGCTCACATAAACAGAACACTAGAAAAATGCCAAGCAAAAAGCTTACATGCAGAGGTAGAGGTGTCCATGCAAACCTAATTTTGACCATCTGAGTGGGATTCTCACCTAATTTTAGACATCTCTGACAGATGAGCTGTCTGCTCTGGGCTTCTCTGTACCCAACGGAGAGCAAAAAGACCCCTTTAATGAATGATTCACTGAACTTATTTTAGATGTCAAGTGTAGAAATGAGACAAACTACTCCCTCTAAGTCCCTGAATCCTCCTCCCACCACCCCAATCCCACCTGCCAATTATGTTCTGGAAGCTGCTGGGCACATACAGCATGTATGGGCACATACAGGACAGGGGGAACACCACAGACACCCAACTCACACCACTATCATCCACCACACCATCTTACTTCAGTGCTCAGGTTTGAGGTTTTATTTTCAGCAGGAGGGATGTTTTTGGGGACTTTGGGTTGGTTGGTTGGGGTTTTTTCCCCTCCATCCATTATAAAATGTTTGGTATTGAATTTCCTGGACAGTTTATTCCTTAGGATTTTGATATGTCACCCCTGTTGTGAAAGGTGGCAAGAAGACATCAAACCGACACAAACAGAAATTACAAGACTAATAACTTCCACAATATTTCACACACATTCCAAGGACAAAGTAATCAAACTCATTTATCAGCACAGGATACTTTTCATTTTAATTATGATCTGCAGTATAAGGCATGAATTTCACCATATATATACATATATATATGATTCACAATTGATTTCCTGCGGCTTTCACTGAAAAACTGAACATTAGAAAATGACACTTACAGCCTTAAAAATTTAGTTAATATATAATAAAGAATAAAAATGTTTAGAAGAACTGATTAAGAAAAATAATCATCTTTATGATCTCAACTATTTCTAGTCTTTGGTTGATATTTTCTCCTACCTATATTCTTCTGTGAATTGTTGTTACTTCCTTGTTAATAATCCTCCACCTTACTTTCCTTAACATTTCTATCTTACTGAAACTTTGCTGGACACTTTTATCAGGCAGAATGGCTGTTCATTGTTTTATATCAAAACCAAGTATTAGCACTATGGCTTGGAACTAACTTCTCTGATGACACTAATTTAGATAGAAGAGTTTCATTTTGCAGAGGAGATGAAACAATGGGTCTAGAAGGCAATTGACACCAAAAAAACTTTGAGGTTTCCTGTCATAATAGCTACGTCCCTTTCTGGCACAGGCAAAGAAAAGATTTTGGTTTGGTTTCATTAAAAATTAAACCTAATTTCTGCAGAATCAGAGCATATAATTTCCAAAGCTATCTGCACGTATTAAGTAGACACCTTTATATTAATGAAGTGAGAGGGGAGCAATTCTTCCAGGTTTAAAATAAACACCTGTTTTATCCATAACCTGTTCCAGTATGCCTATGCTCCTCTACTGTATCAGACATGTGGAGACTATTTCTTCCCCAAGAATTTTAGTGTGCTCACAAAGTGCCACATGACTGATCACAGCAGAGGGTACAGTATATCCCACCTTTCCAACACAGGGATCACATCTGATGCCTACTGCCAAATACCCCTTCTACTTACCATCACTTTGTCAAGAGGTTCAAAAACTAAGTACATACTTTTCATTTAAATAACTAGACTCTCCTCTCCCATTCAAAAGCAAATAAATATTTTTGCTAAACCGTCATTACAAATTATTTAGCCTTTCAACAAAACAGAAGAGTTAATCAACAAATGAAGCTTCAAAAGGAAAACTGCAAATGGGGTTCGCAGTGTCTACTCTGAATCCAAATTCAGACCTATTTGGAAAACGAACCAAAAATAAAGCAAAACCCAGAAGAAACAAAAGTGGATTCATTAATCCTAAAGCTCATAAATTTGTCAGCTTGTCCACATTTCCCTCATCTATTTAAAGGGGGAAAAAAACCCCAATGATCCTTATCCTCAAGCAAAATTCCCAGAAAACAGTGGTTTGCAATTACTTGGCAGTGTTCTGCACCACACCTGCAGCAAACAAGCAGCAGTGAAAGCCTGGAGTTCAGCCCTGGGATTTAGGGGTATTTTGTACTCCTGTTACAATCCACTGGGGTTTTTTTAAACTGAATTTTAATTTATAATATGAAACTATTTAGATAAAACAACTGTGAGGAAGATAAGGAAGAGATATCAACACTGAAACACCAGACTTTGGGAAGCAGCAACAAGTTATTTTTAAATCAAAGTCCAAAACAAATTATTTCACTTGCTCTGATAAACTAGACCCCTTTCAAAGTATCTTTTCCTAAAAAGGAGTTGAATTACATTGTTCTGAAAGAAAATTGGAATCAGCAAAAACATCCATTAAAAAAAAGAAAAAGTAATAATTTTTTAAGTGTAGCCCATTTTACAAGGAATATGACTAGTTTTATAAGCCACTGTTTTTATTAAGAGAGTAATTAAGAGGTTATTTCCAACACAAATTACAGTTCACAACATGGGAACTCCTGATTATGTGTTTACTTTATTTCGAGAGATTCCAACCAGAAGGGAGAAGCCAATATAAAATCATAGTTACAACTACATATAGAACAAAAATCACAACATTTGGATGCAAGGGACGTTAACACACAGTGATTATAGCACTGAAAAAAGAGACTTGCAGAAGAAATTAACTATAAAGACTAGAAAAAAAGCCAACAGAATAAGACTATTGCCAGTTGCTTACCAATATCAATATATTTTGGGTCCAAGGGTGTGCCAATAGAATTGCAGAGAACCAGTACATACTGTATGGGAACAAAAGCAAGGGTCATTACTACCATGTTTTTTCTGAATTAGTAATCTGCACAAGGTTTTCTGTGAAGGTGCATCTCATAACACACATGTCACACAGTTCAATGCTAATCAGCAACAGAAAACAGAGGGACCATGACTGCAGTAAATATACAGCAGCGTAAGCATGAGAGTAATGAGCTATTTGCCAATTAGCACTATAAATGAAGAACAAGCACAAAACAGGGAAATGACCGGCTGTTTTAAGCAAAGGAGCAAATCTACCAGACAAAATACAACAGGTAGGATGTACCACCAGCACAGTCCACAGACAGGACGTGGGCAAGTGAGCCAGTGTATCACCTGCTGTGTGTGAGGCACTTCACTGCACTGCTATTATCTACGAGCACGATCCACCAGTGACTCAGGGACTTAACTCCCATCGGCTGTCCATGCAAAACATAACCTAAAAACTCCCACAGCTGGGAGGACCTTTGTTCTATCCTTCCCAGACCTCCATCTCCTTGAACCTCTAAGAAGGTAACAGTATGGGCAGAAATGTGATAAGGCTCTCCCTTTGCCCTGCAGTATCACAGGTGCTACAAAACTGGTGAGTTTTGTTAGTTTTGCCCTCACTGTAATCCTGCTGAGGAAGGTTCTGATAGCACAGGAACCTCAGATTGGGCTGTTAAATTCAAGAAGATACAAAAAAATAAAAATTGACTACACACCAACACTTATTGTTGTAGCTGACGTATTTACTTCTCCAGATCTAAATCAAGGATAAAATAGCCTAACAGTGATTGTATAGGGAAATGTCTTAAATGACAAGTGTGGAAATTAAGGAGCAACTTCTACGGTCAGATCTTTAGACTTAAAATAAAATAAAAATAAATAAAATACACTGGGCTACCAAGACTTGAACTGCCTAAGAGCTGATACCCTGACTCTCCAGGAAATGAAAGAATTAGATTTTCATAGCTCTTTCACCTCCTGAACAATTCCTTTAATTGTGGTAGCAGACCAGAGCAACTGTGCAGCTAACCCCTTTAAAATGACAGATTGACAGTATATTAATCACATGAGAACAGCTCAATTTAGCTTTTCAGCTACTATATGAACTTTACTCTTTTGAAGAAAAAGATCTGAACAAGGATTTCTTTTCATTAAAAAATATTTTTTTTCTGGTTCTGCCATCAATAAGCATCTCACAAAGACAGTATTTTTATTTCTTTGTTCATGACTTAAACTTTAGACCAGCATACTCAAATTTCTCTTTTCCAGAAAAAATATACAGAACCTCCACCTCTGCAAGAAACCACACTGGCCTTTTATATTTCCATCATGTTTACATTATACCCTCTTTAGTTATCTGTGAGACTCCAGGTCAGTAGATCAGAGCTTGACAAGGGTGATGGAGTACCAGTATCCAAGACAGAGGCTGTGCAACCCACACAGAGCAGTGCCAGGGGCAGGGAGTTTGCACTCTGATTTATCCAGCCTTACTATGGATATCAACATTAAGTCCTTCCTAACTCACTGACATTCACAATCCACTTGCAATATCTTTAAAAAGGGCCTGCTGAAATTGGGTTTTTGGCCCCATCAGCTATTGCTGTACATTCTGCCATTTTGAAATCACAATCATAATGACCAAAATCTCTCGCAAAACAAATCTGTTTTTCAGAAAGCAACTCTAATGAACTGCTACCCATAAACTTGCGCACTTCATTTCCTAAAAGCTGGCCCCTCATGGTGTTAATAATTATACTGGAGCCATTTCAAAACAACTGAAAGACCCTTATTTATCTGTAATTTTCAGATGCTAAAATTAAATCTCTTATTTATGCTCAAGAAAGTTACACTAAGTCCCTCCACTGTTTGTTCCCTATTTTTAAAATACAATCCAGAAAAAACTCATTATATTGCACTCAATCACCAGATGTTTTTTGCTATGTATACTATATTTTCAGTCCATATGACAGTACACCATTTATTGCACAATCAAGCAAAGCAGCACTAAAGCATGACTGGTTTTTTTTTACCATTGCACCAAATGACTCTGTCTCATTCTCCTCCTTTGTAAGCAATACACAAGTGATATAGAAAATAATTCAGAAGTAATTGCAGTAAGAAAAATCATTTAACAGTTAACATGACACTAAATGAACATTCATTAGCCAAAGGATACATTTATCATATCATTTGGCACTACATATAAAATAAATTAATAAACAGTGCAGTTTCTAGTAACATGTAATTTATAACAACTAAGAAATTGTCCTTTTTTTCCATTTCTGACTGATGAAATATTCATTACCATTCCGATGCTCTCCTGCTTTTAGCTTGTCTCTGGAGAACTGTTCGAAATATTTGTGAAGAAATATTAATCTGGAAGTCTGCAGTTTTATTAGGTTACTAATGGCTACAAAGAGTTAAACGGTAGAAGCAGTTAATCAGTTACTTAATTGTTTGTTGGGATTCTTTGTTTTTAAACACTGAGCCCATTCAAGTGCCATTTTGTCAAATGACAACTGGTAACTCTACGCCAGATTTAGACTGTTCCACTTGACATGTGGAACAGAGCATTGCAATTGAAAATTAGAAGACAGGCTTTACCTGAGGTTGATTTTCATCTGCTTTAGTCGCTAAAACACAGAAGTCTCCATAAGTTGTTATGGAAAGAAGGCTCTTGACATATTTTACATACTTCTCATTGTTTTTTGTGTCCCAAAAGACGACACAACATTCCGGGCGATCAGGTCGGGTATAGGCATAAACAATGGTGTTGGAGCAGTAACCCCACTGCCAGGAAAGACAATTTGGATAAAAGCTATCAGAAATTATGAGAGTTCAAAAATAAATTGTTCACAGCTAAGACAGAAAGGGTTTATTTCATATACATCATCAGCATTCAATACTTTTTACCTGCTAGGTGATGAACTGATTTATTTTAAAGCATGTGAACACAGCTCCAGTAATAAGTTATTGGCATAATATTAAACGGGCAGAAGAAGCCTCCCCATCACACTGAATAACCTCAAAACTGGAGGATCAACGTCAAAATATAACAAGATCTTACTTCCCCATGTTTCTTCCTTCTTCAGCAGGTACACAGAAATACCCACTGTGATGCTGGTTTTTGCCATGAATGTGCTTTGCTCTATAACTACTGATTTGGAAACCCAAAGTTCATTTGCCAAGGGAAATGTAATAAACACCTCAAACAGTGCAATTCCTAAAGCAGACAAAAATAAGCAATTTATGAGAGCACTGTAAAAATTCATATCACCTCTTTCATATTAGTAAAATGAGAAAAACCCTCCCTTCCACCTAGAAGAATATAATTATTCATGTAACAAGTAGGAGAAAGGGCAAAAAGGCAAAAGAAATGGAATATCCATAGAAAGATGCATTTTATTGCCTTCAACTGATGTAAACTATAAAATTTTCTAATACAGCAGAATCAGAAAATATCTGCAAAAGGAAGTGAAGATGTCAAATAAACAAGACATAAAACAAACCACTTAAAGATGATGATGCAATTGCAGAAAAACTAATAGAATTCTCTGCATCAACATCTATGAGAGAGGGGAGAGGAGGAGAGGGAGAGGAGGCGGCTTGTTGGAGTGCTGGCCAGAGGGGTTCCCACACTCCACAGGAAATGAAACTGAGACAATAAACTAAAGCATCAGCAGAAGAACTTCTAGAACGGATCTCTAAACTGAATGGCAATAAATTGTCAGAGCCCAAAGGTTTTCACTCAAGCAGAGTTGAATTCTATGGGAATTCAAACACAGTGCTGTGGGATAGAGCCAGAGGAACAGGAGTGGGCAGATGCAGAAAGCCTTATGATTCTAGGAAACACAAATCAGTAAATCTAGCATTCACACAAGGTAGAGATGTAAATAAACAAGTGAATAATGGGATTAGGTGGACATGGATAAATATAATACACTGGACAGTCATCATGTTTTTAGCTCTGGAAGTTGAATCTCATTCCTTTATTCTTATATTTCCGAGAAGCAGCAGGCTTGTAAATGAAAAGCTCATATAATCCACTTGATCTTAACAGCTGGATATCACTTGTATTTTCAGTAAAATCAAGCTCATTTTGGATACAGGAAAAAAAGTAAAAAGATTGGAATAAAAGCAGGTTTTGATAACCAAGTGCAATATGCACAGGGTCCTTCCCACAGATGCAAACTGGAACTCCTACTATTTTGAACATGCTAAATGTATATGAAAGGAATAAGTTAAGAGGTAACAGGTCAGTAAACTGTAAATCACGTTTGTCAAACATAAAACTGATTTCAAAAAGTGGCAAAGGACCCCAAAATGCTGAATAATGACATTTCTACATGGTGGAATATAGATTTCTACAAGGTAATACACACCAGAAGAAATGTAACTACAGCTATAGACTCTAAGTCAGTATTACAGCTCCAAAAAGATGCCATGTTAACTATGAATAGTTTTTAAAAAGGATCAGCTCAATGCATAATTTTTACTGTCATATTAATTTAGAACCCCCTTTCTCTTATTACACTCATGTAAAAGAAAAAAAAACACAGGAAACCAGATTATTCAGTGGAATGGTAACGTGATACCAACACTTCATCTCCAGGTCATTAATTCCAATCCAGCCTAAATTAATAACAGCTTTGAATCACTCGCATTTAATGACTGCCACCTTTTAGAATATCTACTTCCTAAAGGGAGTTACTGATACGATCAGAACACAGCAGAAGTAACGCGTATTATTTACTGAAGGAAAACATGTATCATTCAGCAATAAAAATATTTAACATTGAAACTGAGTACACTACCGACACATTGAGAGTTTATTTCTGCAGAAATAAAATAATTTGAACACATCTTTTTCCACTTCAAGTGAAAGGAGGGGAAAAAAGAGCTTACACATGCAGTTCCTAAAACTAAGGTTTCAAAATATTAATTTGCAAACTGTGCCAGATCCTGAAATACACATGGTCTCACAGATACTGATGAGTTTAAGAAGAAGCAACAGGCCTGTGTTCCAGCTGTTACACATTTCCCAAAATAAACATTAGGTAGCATTTCCTGCAAGACTAATTTCCAGCTCAAATTTCCAAAGTCTTTTCCAGCAGATTTACAACAAACTATCTGAGATTGCTTCCTAGCAGATTTCTGTTTATAACTCCCTGACCACTGGTTTTTCACAACCAAGTGGAACAATACATTTCAATATATCTGCAGTATGTTCCTCACATTGCATTCTCTCTCTTTAATCACTGTGGTTACACACTGATGATTAAAGAACATATCCTGTGCTGGGAAAAAAAAAATACACAATACTGCATACTGGAAAGTAATGCTATTTTTGGTTGAACTGTAAAATTAAGTGAAATAGTCCTAACTCTTAAAAAAAAAAACCAAATAAAAATGAAAACCAACTAAACAAATGAAAAAACCCAAGATGATAGACAAGAAAAAACATTTTAATTAGCTGTGAATACACACTTCTAAAAGTATATTGGGAATTGAAATATAAGGAAGTATGTCTATCAGGTTATATTCATTTTTACTGTCCAGGTTTTTGCACGACTCTCCTGGGTCAAACTAATAATTCACCACCAGAAAAGATGACAATGAAAGTATGTCTCAATTCCCATTGTTTCCTTTAGCCCACTTTGGTTGACCAAACAGCAATGAAAACACTGGAGTCTTACCTACATGACAGCCTCAATTACTACCAAATTGAGAATTGTGCCCAATTCTGTTAATATGAATAATGCATACATTTCCTTATTATGAAAATAAAATCAAAAATTCATTGTAAAAGCAATGACAAAGTCATTCCATCAGCAAGACAGACACTCAGACTCCACTAAAACTTCAAGTCAGTAGTGTTAGTCAAGCAGTAATCATAAGTCAAGCACTGATAGACATATATTAGACCAAACTACTCTTTTAACCTGTTCAGAAAGAAAAGAAATAACAGGAAACTTATTAATACAATTAAGCGTCACATTACTACGTACCTTGTAGTGGGGACGGATATTTGCAAAATATATATAATAATCCACAGCCAGTGCAATTTTCAGTCCACCTCCCTCCCAAGATAAGGAGGATATTTGTTTGCCAGGAACTTTCAGTGTATGTAAATGCTTGGTTAAAACAAGGAAAGAAAAAGAATCTGAATTTATCAAGGGAAAACCTTTTTAAAATAGATAAACAATAGTTGTGATAGTGGATGAAAAAAACCACAGATCTTCTTAACAGGACCCCATAATGACTCTTAAATTGCAACACATATGCAAACAATGAGGGAGATATTTAGCATGCAATATCATAAAGTGTTCTTTTGCTTCAGGTTTGGTGTTTGTTTTTTTTCCAGAGAGAAAGAAAAACCAGGACTCAATGATAGTTCAAGCTTACAAAGATAAAGAGTAGATGGAGAATGACTATAAGCGTTCAGCTGGTAATCTGAATCACCTTTGCAATTTCAGTCACAACTAAAACAAACACAACAATAGTACCAATCGTGACATGCCTGAGAAGTTTCATTGATGCTGGAAGTGTATTAGTCAGTTGATGCACAACACCCTTAACTACAGCTGATAGTTTATGCAAATAAAAACATATTGCTAATCTCTGTCAAGAGCATGTAATGAACTAGCTGCATAGGTACACAATTTGCAGCGAGGCAAAGAATGTTTTCCTCTTCTCATATTCCTTTTCAAAAAGAGAAAGGCAGTTTCTGAGAAAGGCAGTTATTACACCTTACATCTCTTTTTAAGATATTTACTTTGTTGAAGAATTCGAAGTTGAATGAAGGAAACAACTGGGAAAAAATAATGTTTTCAAAAGCAATAACCTTAGTCCCACAGAGCACTTCTTTGTGAGCATCTTTTTGTTTGCAAATAATGCAGATGAATATAAAAAAGGATACACTAATCTACTGTTTACTCTAAGATTTTGAATAATCTTAGGCTTTAAATAAATATAACATTTTACTGAGTGGAATACTGATACATGCTCAGACTTAACTTTCCTTTTGAGGGCAAAACTTCAGGCCTATAGAAACTGCTATCAATGAACTTACACAGTTCAGTACCCATTTTGTGTCTCTGACCAGATGCAAATACCAAGTCAGAATACTGGTCACACATTATTCACAGAAAATACCATCTTCCAAAAAGTTAAGTTCATATCTAAGTATCAGAACTGGAACAAAGCAATTCTAAAACCTAAAGAATTTATTTCTAAACACTAAATACAAAATCTGGAACACCAGTTTCATTTAATCTGAAGGACATTAGCAACTAGAGATGTAACATTATTGCCAAAATCTTTGGTTCCATTAAATACTGCCAGCTATGGAAACCCCTACAGACGATGCTGAATCTTAACCCCTTTCACAGCACAGCTCAGAACTGGCCAATACTTCCTCTGTACAAGGGACAACCTTCCTCACACTCATAAATAACACCAACTTAATGATTTCCAGATATATTCCTAGGAGGGAAAGGGACATTACCTGAAACTACCCGCCAAGGCAAAAATGCACCATAAACAAAAATACACTGGAAAGTTATCTCTCAACTATCGAACCTTTAACATACTATAAAAAAGACAGAATGTACAAAAAACACTTACAAAACAATATCCCCAACAGCCAAATGACAACCGAATCAAGAAGATTAGAAACAGTTTACCTTCCCTGAGGTTTCTGAGCCATTGCTTTTACTGACACCAGATGCCATTTTCTGAGATAGAGGGGATCTTTCACTGCCATGTTTTAAGCCCCTAATCTAGACATGTTCGGGTCTTGTACACAGCCAGCGTAGAAAGGCAAGTACCTCTGGATTTGATACACAGATATTGACATCTTTACTGCTGCCTCAGCTCCAAATCACTTCCTGTCTATAGCCTGAGCTCCAGTATCTGAGTCGGGTGTTCCAAGTCAGACACCGCACATATCCCATCATTTAGTGTTTTGCACTTTGGCATCCAAATTCCACCAGTAATGACCAAATAGACAAGATATACTAAGATCTAAAAAAAAAATAAACCACCAACCAAAACATTTACACTATTTGAGTATATCAAATATTTTTACCTCACCAAAGGGAGTATAGAACTGCACAATGTTGGCATCTTGAGAAGTTCCTTTCAGGGAGCCTGCCACCGCCAATACACTTCCACAGGGGTTCCACTGAATACATACTACGTTCATACCAGCGTCAATCAAAACAGGATCTAGTTTTTAAGGAATAAACATTAAGAATATCAACATAAGTAGACATTTTGGGTCAAAAGTTGCTCAAGTAACTCGCACCCCACATTTTGTACCTACTGTAGTCATTCTCATTCCTCATTATCTGGCATCTTCCATTGTCATAACAGACAGCAAGGCAAGGACAATCGGGTTCGATGTAGCCTTCAGTGCCGTGGTACCAATGTATCCCAGCAATACTGAATGCCCCAGTTAAGTTCACCAAACAACTCAGCTTCATTTTCACCTAGGTAAGAATGATTAATTAAAGTCATATATACCTTGCAAAAAAACCAGGTATCTAAGCAAAATTGTTTTCCTGTCCAGAGAAAAATTTTCAAGTTCTCAGAATTCCACGGGTTTAAAAAACTTCCTTAGATAATCAAAGCCAGATCAGACATATGAAAACACATACTTTTAACTACAAAAAAGTACCCTAATGTTGGCATTTTCATTCTTTGAAAAATAACTTAAATACAAAGAAAACCAACAACATAAAACCCCCCACACACACACATGTGTGTAAACACATGGAACCCTACTGGAGCTTTGGAAAAAATAAAAATTATTTCAAACCACTCCTGGCCCACATTGTCGTGTTTTTGAAAAAGAAACCATTTGTGAGCTTTTTCTTAATAAAAGCGTGCTGAATATCATATAAAAGTAAGTGGGAAAAAATAAGTGTCCAAATTAGAACACCAATTAAGGTAAGTTAACTTTTGCAATAATTATCCCTGAATGCCTGGTAACACATGTAAGGGCTTTTTCTGAAAGGTAAGAGTATTCCTGGATCAGTTCAAAGAAGGATAACAGGTAAGCTGGGGGAGAGGGGGAGAGGAAGAGAGAGCACAACCATACGTATTGTTATGGTGGGGGAAGTGACAACGAATTATTTAAAGAATTTCAGTAATCTGTAGCAGTTGGAAACACCATGACTCACACAGTGGGAAGAAAGAAAGATACAGTGGGAGGTTAAAGAAAAGAAAATGGGAAGAGAAACATACTTTCTTAGGGAGGCAATGGAAAGGAGGAGAAAATTTGCCATATTAAGCATCTGAAAGTTAAGAACACGGTCCCAAACACCTTGTTTATAAAGTCAGTGTTTTATTTCTATTTAGGATTTTGTCACAGTCATATTCCAATAATCCGAGTAAGTAGACAAAAATAACTAATTAAATAACTAAATAAATAAACCTAGGTTGTAGGAATGCAACAATTTACTATAGTTACCTCCTTTCATTCTCCCACTCACTACCAGGTTTTCTCTAAAGCAGGTAACATTCCTTATGTAATAATGAATAATAGGAGCAATAGGAAAATAAAATACTGTTTCTTTCTAAAAGCAAGCTAGTGCTTTAAGAAGCAGAAGATGTAAGAAGTTATTATCCTTTAAGCCAGCATTAGTTCCTCCAAATAATGAAAGTAAGAAAAAACAATAGCTAAAAAAATATTAAATCTGACCTATCATCACAAACATCTTTAAAAATAAAAGATTTTCAGATGTCCTAAAGAGCTTCATTCAATTCCCTTAGTATAACTATTCCTACTTTCACATTTTCAGTAACTATTGCAAGGCAAAAAGGCATTAGTTGACATTCATTCAGCTATCAAAAAAAGAAATAATTATAACTAAAAGCTGTAGAACTCTTAAATAAAAGCTCTGTGCACAAGACATTGTCCAGTTCTCAGTACTGAAGTCCACCAACTAAACAAACACGAAATAAATTAAGAGGAAGTAAGCTTTGGTGCCTGTTGAAGTTAATACCTTAATTACACCAGTATGAACTTACAATAAAATTTCCCTGATTGTCATAAATGTGAACCTCTCCGTTTGCCATTCCAAAGAGTAAAACTTTGCTATCAGAGGACCAGGCCACGTGGCACAGGTGGGAACCTTTCAAGTCTTTTCCCCAAATGCGATTGCCTGTAACAGAATATTGTTTGTACTTAATAAATACACCACAAAATTAAAAACAGGATGCAAGTTACCAATGTAAACACTCAGACAGCTAAAGAAAATCAAAGCAACAATTGATAACTATTAATTATATTTACGTAGAGAAACAGGACCACTGTGTATATAACACTGCAAACAAGAGCTGTAAAATAGCAGAACAATTAGTAGAGCTTAAATTTTACCATCCACTGATCCAACAATCACAGCTCCGTCTTCATACACAATACAAATCTTTTGTCCATCAGCATTCCAGCTCATACTTCGAACAACTGATTTATTTCTGTTGTTAATCATCTCTTCATACCAAGCACCTATTAGCAGTGAGTGAAAAACTGAGTTACACTTGTGATTTGATAATCCTCTAGAGGAATCAAGGAACACACTAATCACTGAAATCAGAGTTAAGTTACTCTTTAGTAAAAGGTATGTAAATGGGATGGTAATGACATTTCTTAGCCTATGAATTCCCAAAGTTGTTGTAAAAAAAGACAAGTTAAACATAAGACAGTTTATAAAAGTTCCCAAGAAATCAAATTAGGTGCTCAATGAAATGGAGAAACCCAAGAATGGTGTTTTTAAGTAAACATGATGCAGTAAGTTCCATGTGACTCTGCAATGCAACATACAACAAAAAGCTACAGAAGCAATAAGTTTTGGAAGAGGATTGTTCTTTGGAAAAAAGTTCTGCCCTTTCAGTTAAAGTCTAACAAGACAGTGTTCCCCAGAAAACACAGATATAATTACTGAGAAACCCAGTGCGTCATATGCTCCTGAAATGAGTACTGTCAAATGAGGAATCAGAAAGGGGAGCCAAAGACCAAGAGGGGCCCTACAGGAAGAGCTCTGTACTTAAGTAATTTCAGAACTGACAAGAATACACTAAAAAACACTATCAGAGGGAATAACCACCTTTGCTAGGAATAGGTAGTAAATAATTTACTGAATATTTCCCTAAACTATAAGATTATTTATGTCACAGTGGCCACCATATATCAGGCAGAAAGATTAATTGAGTTATATTCATTATTCCGGAAATGAGAAGCTAAGCTGAGATTTTACTTGTTTCCATTTTTCATTAAACTAAAATCCCCAGGAGAAAAAAAACAAACCTTTATTTTATTGTTTTCCCACATATGTTGGGAAGTGGTTAACTTGACTGTGAGGTTTGCTGGCTTTTAAATGAACTGAAGTGCACCAAAGTAGCACAGATAAGTGTGAAAAGGTCAAGAGCAATTAAAGATTATTATAGCAATACACTGGTTAGTCATACTCACTTACTGCCTAAAGATTGCTCTAAAGATTGTTTTTATGAAAGTCTTTAATTGATGCTCTAAGCAGGGTTGCTAAGTTCTTGCACTTCCACCACTATGTTTGCACTTGATGCACAATATATTATTTTCCTCCAAGGGAATAAAGTAACACAGATAAGAAATTTAGAGCAGTTTATCAAGCATATGGCTAAGAACTGATACATTCTCTCAAGACAGCTCTGCAGGACAAATACCTGTTCACATGTGACTACACTATAAAAAATGTAGACAAGTATTACAAGAAAAACTCAGTAATTGTTTTAAAGCTATTTTGAGCTTTACAATCTGCAAAATAAAAACTCTGAAAAAGAATTGTAAAAATTGCTGGGGGGTTAAACGTGGAATAGTATCCCATCTCAAGTTTATCCTGCAGAATACCTTTGTACAGCATCCACACAATGATGAGGCCATTTTGATCACTGGTAGTCAGTTTTTGATACTGTTCATTCCATGTCACAACCTGCACAAAACCTAGAAAGTGATACAAATTTTTAATTGACATTACTTAAGTAAGTTAACAAAACCCACCATAACCAACTCAATCAACCTGAAGCTTTTTAGAGATTTACACTGCTGACTTTGACTTTCAAAATTCTGCTCAATTTGAGCATAGGAATTTGTGGGTTTTTCTTCCTCTTAGTAGTTTGATCCTCACTAGTGCTGCACTTCTAAGATAAAATCTCACTGACAATTACCAAGAGCACTCCACACACAACTCCCTCAGACCCTCAAGTCTCATATGGGATCCTACTTACACATATTTGAGTTGACTTGAATCATCTTCAAACCTTATTTCATCCGTTCCATACTGAAGTTGCATCATGCTTTTCATGCCCTTACTGTTAGTCACCCATTTTCTGTGTATCCTTTCCATTTTTCAGTATTTCATTCATGAACTTTATCAACAGATACAATCAGAAATATCCTGAATTTCAGGGTTTTTTAAGGTAACAGTGATCTATTTCAGAATTGAAAACATCCATTCAAAGTATCCTCTAAATCAATTCCTCACAATTTACTTGTTCCAATCCTATTTAACCAAGCTCCTAAAATAACCTGACTCCTGGCAGGTTTCAAATGCAAATCCTCATAAAAAGTCAGTTTCTCCAAATAATGCAAAGATTTTAGCATTCTCTTGATATTCCATTGTCCATGGGATAAACTCTGTCTGTATACTACACTGCAGTTTAAGCATGTACACATTCTGTAATTCATCAATAAAGGGAAAACGAAGATATATTTAAGACAGAGGTAAGGTTTACTGAAACTAATTTTGGTTTCTTCAGAAGAAAATGTAAAGTTACCATAACATATAGGCAAATCTCACAGACACTGTAAAAACAAACCAAATGGACTTATCCACATATGAATCACTAAAAAAAATGCTTAAGGCTTTTAGTGTCATTTCAGATTCTACCCTATCATACAAAATTTATAATAATAATAATTTATATATATACAGTGTGACAGAAAATTGTTCTTTTCTTCTTTTTTTTTAACTCACCAATTCCAGCATCAACTGCCCATCAGTTCATCTTTTCTGCTATAAAGCATCTGTCATCTACCAAGGCAATGTGTGAGCAAATGTACAGAAGTAAACATACCATGATCTTTTATATAAATACTTAAAAACGTATTCCTGTCCCATGCAACTGAGTAGCATTTCCAGACTAGCCATGCTGAAGTCAGAACCAAGTACTATACCAGTACCATTGCACAATTTAAAAGAACCAAAAGCAACAACAACAAAAGTCCCTCTGTAATATAACACATACAACAGCATCATCCACTTAAATAGAAATCTGTATTTTCTTCTCAAGATGATGAACGGAGACCAAATAATTTGGAAAAAGCAAAACTGAGGTAATACAAAACACAGGTCAGGCCGTCATGTCAAAAGTTCAGACTTAACCTTGCAATATCCATAAGCAAACTGGAAGTCATACCAGGCAGAGCAGAGATTTTTCTGAGCAGGATGCACTCTGCTCCACACATACAAAATCAGCCAGGAGAACAGAGGGAAGGCTTCATCAGTTTGATTCTCAACCAAGTGATTCACTTGCAGATCATGAAATATTGACTGCGGGTCTTCTATCAGGTAACTTGGTAAAAATTGACAGTCAAGTTGTTACATACCCAAGCTGAATACTGCTAACCTTTATTTCAGGCTTACAATAAAAAGTTATACCAAAATTACTCCATCAGTTTAATAAAATCTTGTATCTTTTTATTCTAACCAAAGGTAGGTTAAATGCCTTTAAATACACTTACCACTGTGACCTTCAAGAGTTTGATTCACAGAAACATTGCTAGGAGCTGCCAGTCCCTTTATTTTCGCTTCATCTGAAAATAACAAAAATTATATAAAAAAAAAAAACTAATAAACCATACGTATCACTGTGTCTCTATGAATACTGCAGCTCTAATCACTATTTAATCAATAAATCACCTAGAAGTATATAAATGGTAACTGCAGGATGAATTTCCCACCTGTCAGCTCAGTGAGTTCACTATTTACATCTGCCATCCAACCTGATATATGCTTTATGGTCTAGCAGTTTTTCACGGAAAAAAAATAAACAAAATCACCCACAACAACAGCTGTGGCTATCACATTTTGTTACATTCAGAAAAAGGTTTAAAAATTTTTGAAAGTAGGTTTCACTTTTCTTGGAACATATTTATTTTAATGAAAACACACAACTTTCTCCCTGAAATGACTAAGATGGCAGACAGAGAGCATTCAAACAAAAATCAAGAAATCATGAAAAAAGTTCCAAAATAAAAGGAAAGCCTACACAAAAAGAACAAGAATGAAAATATATGCCCTGAAAAAAGGAGCAGAAGCACTGAAGAAAATGTCAGCAGATATAATAGGCAAATTATGCATGCATCATGTAAGACCAGCTGAAGAAAAACTGTGTTCAAACTAATGAAAGAATTTGATGTCAGTGCAAATATGTAAGTAGCCAGGTACAGATTTAAAACTCATGCCATATCAATAGGTAACCTGTGGTGGAAGTTATGCTTTCTAAAGTGTGGTGGGTGTTGTTCTTAAAACAAACTTAAAAGAAAAAAATTAAACCCCCTCATTTACCTGTTTGTGTTTCTAATTTTAGAACTTTCAGCAATCCGTCCTCTCCACCACAGGCTATGAAACCTTGGTTCTTATTCCAGGAAATACATTTTAGGCGAACATTACCGGGAATTGCGATCTGAAAAAAGAAGTCCTTTGTATCTCTACGCAGTTTCAAGAATCACGTTTTATTTCACGTACTCTACTTGAACACCTCAGAGACACCTTCGATAGCACGTGAGAAAAATTTATTTCTATTAGCAGAGCAGTACACGCAAGAAGAGAGCGAAGAGCTGTGCCACACCCGAGCAGCCGAACGCGTGCAGTAACAATATCAGGACACCTTCAGAGGTGTGCTGACAAAACAGGAGAGAGGGTCACACAGAGCACAGGGCTTTGGTCTCCAGCCGTGTCCAAAGCCTCCCGGGGGAGCAGCTGGAACACTGGAGACCAAACCCCGAGCCCCAGTCCCAGGCCGAGGGAGCCGGGGGTGGACAGAGCAGGGCAGCGCTTTGGGAAGCGCTGCACCGGGACCAGCCGGCCCGCAGCGGGAGAGACCCCGAGGCTCCCTCAGTGCTCCGCGCTCCCGATCCCGGGAGCTCCCGGGTGAGCCGGGGGGGGGAGCGGGGTTCTCCCTCTCCCCCAGAGCCGCCCGCGCCGCGCGTATCCCCCGTGCCCCAGCAGCACCTTCTTGCACAGGTAGATGAACATCCCGGCGGAGCAAAGGCAGCGGGCCCGAGCCGCCCCTCACGGCACCGCGGCCGCCGCGTCTCCCTGGCAACGGGCGCGGAAATGGCGCCGCTTCCGGAGGGGAGCGGCCGGGCGCCATTAGCGGGCTGTGCCCGCCCCGCCGCCGCGAACCCAACCGGCCGGGCGGGGCGGCGGAGCTGGAGGGACCCGCCGGGGCCCTGTGGGGCACAGCCCCTGGCGGGAGTACTCGGCTTGGTTGTGCCTTAATAAAGGTCGCTCTGCTTCTACATGAAGGGAAATCCCGAAGCTTGTGAACTCGAAGTTCTTGGCACACGGTGTTTGTAGTGTAACTCTTATCAAGTTAGATATTATCAAGTAGATTTTATCAAGTAGAATCACAAATGGTTGGAAAGGACCTTGAAGTTGCAATGCCCATGCCATGGGCAGCGACACCTTCCACTAGACCAGGTTACTCAGAGCCTCATCCAGCCTGGCCTTGAACGCTTCCAAGGATGGGGCAGCTTCTCTGGGCAACCTGTGCCAGAGCCTCACCACCCTCCCAGGAAAGAATTTCTTCCTCATGTCGAAATGTATCTAAGAGAATCTGTATTTATGTAAATAATCAATGTTTCTCTTGAGTGTGTAATTACAGGCTTGTAACACATAGGGTAACAAATCCTATTTTTCTGGACAATTTTTTTTTAAAAATCGGTTTTATCACCTTAGAATTTTACCAGGTACTCACAAAGTGAGACAGATAATTGCTCAGAGAATTGAGTGTAACTACTGTCATTTGTAACATACAATGGAGTTATGAATACTAGTGCATGAAACAAAGCCTGCCCAGCTGACAGCTTGCAAGACACATCTGGCGTCCAGGACAATTTTCCACTATGATATAAAATTGTACATCTCATCTGACAACTGGCCTTTGTGTAAATGGAACTGATGTCATCCACTCTCAATTGCCAAAAAGTTGTAAAGTCTTGCATTAGATTTACAACTTGCTTATTCTTACCAATTACGGAAGCCAAGGCATACTTCAGGCCCTATAAATCCCTGTATAATACCCATGTCTAAGCAGAGGACATGAAAGTAAGCAAAATGCTGGATATAAACCTCCATGACTTGCAGAAAAATATAAGCATACACAGCACTTTGAGGAAGCAAGTGTAGCATAGCCAGGTTGTCCCACTCTAACTTTAACTGAACTACAGCACATTATTACCAGTGTGGGGACATATCACAAAATATCAACCACGGTCCAATCTAGCATCCTTGGACAGTTTATAGGTTGGTTTTTATCCGTTGCTGAAACTGTTCACTTGTGCTATTTAGTGTTATATTCCAACTTAACATTAGACACACCTGAAGTCTCACTCCCATATGCAGTGAACGTAATTGGACTTGTTTGTATCTATTATGTGCAGGGTATAATACATGCACAGAAGTCGTTAATATATTCTTGGCATATCAGCTACCAGGTAAAATATTTTATGTAATTATATTGCAAGGCTCTACAAAATGTGTTGGAATTTTTCCATTAAAAAAACCCTTAATCATAGTTTTGACTCTAAATTTAAATATAGATTCTAAAGCGTTTGGATTGTTATAAATGCCAGTGTACAAAATTAGTAGATTCCTTTCACAATTATTTTTTTTAATTGTTAGCTTGTGTGTTTTCTACAAGCACAATAGACACAAGTAGTTTCAGTAAAGTCCTTGGTATGACAGGAATGATTGACTAATAACTTAAGTAAATCTCGCAGGATAAAAACCTTATATTGGAGGATATCTGTTACCATTCTGAATGTTAAACAACATTTTTAATGCTTGAAAATACTGTTAAACCTTTTACCTATATTAATAAGTACTTGTAGGTTTTAAAATCAAATGCTTCTTCTTCCAACTATGTGAGCTGGGGATAGTATCCTGTTTAATTCTGTGAATTTCTTCCATTTATGCCTCCTTTATCTTTGAGGTTTTGTTTCTTTGGATTTTTTAAACCCTTTACTTCATAACACTCATCTATTAAGTTGTATACAAAAACACTTCCAACATCATACAGTGTGCATATCATACTGCATTTTATTAAAATAAGTTACAAGATCTCAACTTACTTCCCCATTTAACAGGCAGAAGACATAGGCACATTTTTTTCTCTCTGTCTTGCCATTACACAGTTTTATATAATGTGATATACTGTATCATTTTTTCTGTATTTACTTTGAAGTAAGAGAATAAAAAATGCAGTTCCTGCAGAAAAGCAGTACCTGCTGCACTGCTTGCAGTACAAACTGAAGCACAGCAGGTGTAACTTTATGGCTATAAAGTGACTGTACATGAAGATCCTCAGGGTCACTGTATTTTCAAGACTGTTTTCTTCATTAAGTCTTCTTGGCACTTGTCAATAATAACAAACCAACTCCTGTTTTGGAAGCTGTGCAACAAAGTAAAGCCGAAAACTACAAAGAGGTCTGATTCTGAAAGATTATTTTAAAATCAAGCAGAAGGATAATTCAGACAACCTGCTGTCTGTCTTGATATGCCCGCAGCTTCTCAGACACTTCGTCTAGTGGCCAGTTGTTAAGGGCAATAAAATAGATGGCTATAGAGTTTGTTTTATTTTTAATCTTTCTCATTGCTGCATTTTCAACATACATTTCAACACACAATCTGTTTTCTAGATGAGGTCAATACATGCTTGAACCACAGATTTCAAAACATTTTAGAGACCTGTCAAAGTCTGGCATCTTCCCAAATGATCTCAACAACTCTCACTTCTCAGAAGGAATTGGATCAAGTGACATTCAGAGCTGAGAAGTGGCAGATGATTGTCTGTGCTGTGTTTTCCAGGTTGCCTTGAAAGGATGCTAGGGATACAAACGGCCTACCAAAGAAAAGCTCTGAAAGGAAGCCTCAGTTCTTTTTAATTAAGTGAAATCCTAACTTGAAACCACTGCTTTTTTTTTGCTTAGCACTAGCTATTGAGGCAGAAAAATTGATTTCTGAAGGACATGCTACTACTAAGATGATATTATAGGTTTAATTATCTTACTGTTCACTTTTAACTACTTAGGTTCCCAGAATTATATATTATAATCCAAAACCATCAGAGTCTTCCCTTCGATTTTCCCAGGCAGATAAACAGAACTCCAAACACAGTGCAAGAAGAGGGATTTGCAATTAGATTTCATAAAAATAACTTTGAATTTATTCAAGCTCTGGGAAAATCTGTCCTTTGCAGAAGTTTTCATTTGACTTTCAGAAACTTTGGCAAACTCAAAAATTCTTTTATCTGTCTAAATTATGAGTTCATGTCTAAAACTTACTAGTTTGCTCTCCTTCTCGGATTAATCCTAAATGGCCCATTCTTCTTCAAAGCCCCAGAGATCAGGAAGATTACCACTGACATAACACTCCTCTAAATCAATTCCTCTTTGGACAACAGCACCTTTTACAGAAAAAAACATGCAGTCTCAAAAATTTCCAGCAAGGAACATCTGCCACAATCTCTGGTGAATTGTAACTGATCAATCACTCTTACTTTAAAAATTATGGTTTATGATGGACCACAGCTTGTCCAACTTTAAATTCCCATTATTATTTCCTGCCATGCCATCTGAGGGCATTTATTCCAGCATTCAGGTTTGCTGTTGTACCACAGAGTTCACCACTTTCTTTTTGTTTGTGGTTTGGGTTTTTTTCTCCCACGTGTTTGTGGAATGTTGAATCTGGAAGCTGACCACACTTCTCAGCACCCTGCATTGCAGCGTTCCCATTTCCCTATATCCTAGAAGCTGGTTATTAATAAGCTCGCACATTTTCACAGAAAATAAGGTGCATGAAAATCACTTGGGACAGCGCCTGCCTGTGGAGGTGGGATGCAGAGGAATACCACACCTAAGGGGACTCTTGTCACACTGCCTGTGAAGCTGTCTCTAAAGTTTTGGGACATAACAGGAGCGCTCAAAACTGAGCATTTGCTGCAACAGTAAAAGTCATCTGGAAGAATTATAAATAGATCAGTGCTTGATGTTCAACATGCATATGTAATGTAGAGGATGTGGCCATATTCATTTGTTATATCTGTATCATGATACTAACTCTTTTCAGTGAAACGTGAAAACATAGTGGTGTTTGCAACAACCAAGATTTTTTCCTAACTTTTCTAAAACCACCTGGAAAATACTTTCTCTTTTGAGGGATATTTCTTCCCTGGTTTACATCAAAACAGCTACCTCTAAAATACCAGTAAAGTGCTGAATGCGGGAGCTCAAGAAAGAGAAAGGATATATTTTGTGGACAGAGCTTCAAGGCGTGAGGTGACTGAGTCCTGGAGAGCAGCTATGGCCTCACACTCACAGGACTCTTCAGTTGTTACAAGACTACTCGTTATGGCTCCTAAGAGAGAAAACAGCATTTAGAGTATTTATTACAATTACTGGACATTTAAATCCCAAAAAAATGCTTGATTCTGCAAAAGGAGTCAAACCTATGCTGTGAGACTACATAAAGCACTGCAGCCCGTGGCAGTTGGGAAGGAGGGATGGCAGTGAACAGGGGCTGGTGTGTAGCCAGAGACCTGAGTGCCACAGGCCAGGACAGTCAAGAGAGCTTGACTCTAATGAAGAAGGAGGCAGAGCAGGGACTTCCTCTCCTGCCTACCTGGATCCTCTGCACTCTTTAAATTAGACCATTATTGAGCAAAATATAAAAAGGGGTGTGGGTGCAGGGACCAACTAACCTACCTGTCATGGGTTTGCAAAAGTCCTCCCTCCTTGGGGATTGGAATTGGTTTGTCCAGGTAATTTCCAGACAAAGGCCAATCAGGAGTTTAGGTGATGCCTTTGCCAATTACATCTTCAAGAAAACGGAAGAGAAGGTTGTGGCGCA
>JAWMRA010000113.1:105417760-105455318 GCA_035584735.1 Pseudotriccus pelzelni
CCCAGACTTCCCCTTTCCTGCCCTTATAAACCCACCATGTTGTCCAATAAATCAGATCAGCTTTGACCTTCAACCTGAACGTTGTGTCTGTGTCTTGTTCCTGTGGGATTAAGCACGTGGGAACAACAACTCAGGAAAAGGACCCTCTGGTCTTGGATTCTTACCCTTCTCCCATAACCAGGACATGTTGTGGTGACAAGGGAGACAAAATGACTGTGCAATGCACTGTATGTGTTGACAGTCTTCTCCTTTACAGACTATGTAGCTAATTAACTCCTGACCGGTTTTTCTCAAGTGTATTTAGCTGCTTGTCAAGTGATCTGCTGCCTCTTTGGTCACCTAAAGATGCCCTTGTTTACCACCTCAGACTGTAAAAGAAACATAGATACTCACTTAAACTTAGATGCTTTTGAGATTATCGGGAAGGAGAAGGGAGAAGGAAGGGGTGGGAAAAAATACTGAAGGAAAAAAATGTGAAGGGGGAAAAAAACCCAGGGAATAAGTAAAGAAAGGAAGAAACGAAAGAGAAGAAAAACGGGAAGACAAGGATGTTTTTACCTGGGATTTTACTTAGACTAGTACTTACAATGTGGGCATGAACTGTTTGTAAAATCTAACTCCAAAGCAATAGTAGTGAGATAAGTAATCAGAAGCAAGAGTGCTTGAACCTTCTCATGTATGTCTGAAAACAAGGCAACATTTTCCATTTTCTAGAACATGGAAGATTTAGAAGTCCCCTGATAAGGCTGATAGTGTTTTGTCTTTCCATTGGTAAAAACAAATTTCAAAACAAGACAGCGCCTTTTGGTTCTGCTACACCCTTGAGAATAAGAGAATTAATCTCCATGATTTATGAACAAAATTTGTGGTGGGATATTTTCAAGCATAAGTGAGAAGCTCAGACTCAAATGGTCATATTTTTGTGGTAGGAAAGTCAAATGTCCATTGACTTGGACAGCAATTTAAGGCTAAGATTTTCCATCTCTAGGATGGTCTCATGTTGAATAATGTTCTCAATGCATCAAGAACTTGATCCTAGAGAGCTGTTTTTCCCCTGAACATTAATTTTCCTGTTTTCAGTTCACCCCCCAAACAAATTTATTTACCTTGTTAAAAGCAAATTGTCACTGGTGAGTCCAGATTTCTGACCAAAAAGCAGTCTGGAGCTGAAAAAGGATCCAGTTTACCACAGTGTCTTACAAGACCGTCTTAGATTCATTTGGTTTGTAGGAACTTTTTTTACAACTGTCTTGTAACCTGTCTTTGTTTATGAATCCCACAGATTCTGGCTAACTGCACGCAGGCAACTCAGTTACACTGGAAGTGTGCATGTGTGAGCTCTGTGATTTATCCTCCAGCCCTGCAGGGGCATAATTACTGTGCTTCAGCACAATAAACAGTAAATTTACTCTTAAGAACAAGAGATTTTTCTTTGGTGCCATGAAAAGGACTTGCTTTGACAAGAACATCCACAAGAAGGTGGAAAATTAGTGCTGTGTTCACAGCACACATGCATGTCCAGCTATGTGGGTACTTGTGCCCACTTCCAGCTACCAGAGAGAGGATCTGGTCACATCAGCAGCACAACATGGTGTCAAGCCAAACCTCAAGGCGTTTCCTAAGCTAGTTATTGGGCAGATTTTCCTGTCTGCAGATGGTCCTACACATTTATTTCATACTGAGAGAAAGAGGTCTATTGACTCGAAACATACTCAAAAGGTGTGGTGGTAATTTCTAGTAAGGCTCTGAAATAACAGAGTAACAGATTGTCAACTTTTTGAAATTCTAAGAAATTTACTATAAAAATTTACTTTGTACAGGTTTTTGAATTGCCAAAAATTTGGCGTGAATTTTGTGAGTAGGGGTGTGTCACAGCTATCTACAGGCAGTTCTAAATACTCCAGAAGATATTTTTTGTTCTGTAAATTACCATAACCACCGCCTCTGGCCTAGCATCATCAGTGGAGTTCTAGACTAAACCAAATACATGCAGCATTTTTCCAGAGAAAAAGAGCAGCCCTGAAAGAGCAAAGCTAATTCATCCCATCCCACAGTTCCTTGTCTAAATCAAGTTGCAGAGAAACAGAGAGAGATGCGACCCTGGCACACTGAAAAAGCACAGCAGTGCCTAAAGAGTGAAAGCCCATCCAAATTTGACCTGCCATTGGGCTTGGGCACTTCATCCTGCACCAGATTTCTCAAGCCTGCATGGTGGTTCACCTGCCAGCTTACTTTCCTACTCTGAACCTACAAGGAGCTCTTCAGCTACACATTCCCACTGTCCTGGCTTCCCAGCGAGATGGGAAAAGAAATGAGCAGCCTGCAGAGCTCTGGTGTGTGCTCTCTGTAAGTCAGTAAATATACACAGCCAAACCCCGTCCAGATTGCCGTGATTTCTCTGGCACTAAATCTGACCACCTGCACAAGGAGGTCCACTCAAGTCAGGTCTGTTACCTTCATGGTAAGGTCACTGTTCAAAATGAAAGGTCATTATTTGGCCTCCACTGAATAAAAGGGTTTGCTTGTTTACCCAACGGATAGCAAAGGAAATATTTAGATGTGATACATAACACTTCTGGAAAAGAAGAACTTCTTTCTTAGAGAGTGAAACCACAGTAGAAGCCAAAAGGAGCCAAATTACACTACCCTCCTGGACCAGCCCCCTTACCACAGAAAGTCTCTCTGAATTTCGATGTCAGCTTTTCAATCACACCGTAGGTCTCCACATAGAAGACGTGTTCATCCAGGGGCTCACTGGCCATTATCTTCAGGGACTGCATGTCTGCCCGGTCCACCCCAACTGCGTAGATCTCGATGCCGGCTGTCCGGGCACTCGCTGCCACATCTTGGACCTGGTCTTGTGGCCGTCCGTCTGTCACGACAATGACCACCTTGGGGATGTTGAGGGTTGCCGGCCGGGTGCCCATTTCCTCAGTGAAGACTTCATCCATAGCCGTCTGGATGGCCAGGCCAGTCATGGTGCCAGCAGACAAGGGCTCGATGCAAGACACAGCCTCCTTCAGAGAGGCTTTGTCGAAGTAGGTCCGGAGGGGGAACTCCACCTTGACAGTGCTCGCGTAATTCATGACCGCCACACGCGTCGTCCTTTCCCCAACGTCCAGGGTATCAATCATTTCTGACAAAAAGATTTTCACTTTCTCAAACTCCAGATCGGACGCTACGGGAACTGTCTACAATGAAGACGAGGTCCAGGGGCCGGTTTTTGCAGGTGGTGTCTGTCAAGAAGGAAGGGAAACACTGCAGTCATCTCCTACACAGGATAGGAGCTCTCACCCGAGAGGAGTGAGTGCGGACATGACAAACTACCTCTGCCAGAATTGCTTGATTCTTTGGGAAGAGGCTTAAAATTATAGTGAGCAACACCTTAGAAATTCCTAAATGTTAATTTTGACAAGTAATTAAATAATTGAAGGTTAATAGAGCGGTGCACATTTGGGCCCTTAAAATGTCTAAATATCCTTGAAACTAAGGGTTGTGGCTTTCATGTAACAGTCAAAGCAGAGATGTAGCAATGATATATAAATGTATTTACTGTTCATTTTTGTAAAGATAAAGCCTGAATTCCATTTTTTATAAGATAAAAAAATAAAACGGCAAAACAACTGGCCAGATCACATAGTGAACAAATCCTAATATTTTTAGGATAGTAACAATTTAGCTTGCTAAATAGGAATTATCTCTTTGTAATTCACAATCCAAAGTATACAAGAACAAATAAAGGCCAACAGAAAAAAAGACACAAATTATGCTGCATAAAGGTTTCTTTAGAAGTTGTTACTGTTTTAAACCTTCTAGAGCATAGAGAAAAATTAAATTACTTATGAAGTAACTTTACATGTAAAACTGGACATTTATACACTTAATTTTAGGTTCCAAAATTCCTCACTGACATGTAAATCTAGAAACAGAAAAGCCATAGCTCAGATCGGAGACAGGCATCACTCCTAGGAAGACAAAACCCAACCAA
The DNA here is from genome assembly GCA_035584735.1 of Pseudotriccus pelzelni. NCBI lineage: Eukaryota > Metazoa > Chordata > Aves > Passeriformes > Tyrannidae > Pseudotriccus > Pseudotriccus pelzelni. The sequence goes on from JAWMRA010000113.1 coordinate 105,421,749, forward strand.
GACAGTGACAGGAGGCACCCAAAACATACCCTCCCTGTCCCGATACCCTGACCTGACACAGATGGTGCCAGGTACTTAGTTTATACCATCAAGGTTGGATTTGCAGCTGGTTTATGAAAAACACACAACCCAAAAGCAGAGCATTTTCTATAAAAGAGGCATTTTGGCTCAAGAGTACATTAAGTAGTAAAGTATGAGGTGTTCAGTTTGAATTCACTCCCTGAGAGCTGTTTTGCAAACATACTTCTCCTGGCTACTATCAAATTCACTTTTATCATTCCAGCTGAAATTAAAAAACAAAACCAACAAAAAACAAAACAAAACAAACAAACAAACAAAAACACACTTCACAAGTCTTTTAAAAGTAGAGGTAAAACCAGCACTTTTTTCCCAAGACATTAAAAAGCTTTTTTCTGTTGTTAAGTGAAAACAGAGGGGAAAAAAATGAAATTGCATGAATTTCATCAAGAAGCACAGCAGCAGAGTTGATTTTGCCTTTGGACAGAGTAACAGACCAGATACCAGACAAATCTAGGATCCCATCCAGGTATATTCTATATAATTCTACATAACTCAGTTTTGCCTTTGGGAAGCTGAGAAAACACAAAGAAATATTGGCACGTGGACGCGTAGCTTAAGGCATGAAGAAAGACAAGGGTTGTCCTAAAAAAACAAAACAAAACAAGAAAAAGAAACAAAAAGAAAAAAAGACCAAATGCAGGATTTGTAGGTAGAATTCCCTTTTATAGATTAAGGAGAAAAGAAAAAAAAAAGAAAAAAAAAGCTTTTCAACAGCCGCGAGTCTGAAATAATGTTGTTCGGAGAAATGAGCACAGGTAGGGGAGAGCTACGCGGGTTTTAGAGCCGTGCCCGGAGCGGCAGCGGGGCAGCAGCGAGCGAAGAGCGGAGCGAGCGGGACGGGGCCAGCGGCTCGGGGGTCCCCCCGGGTGCGGTACCTGCGGAGGGGCCGTCGGGGCGCGGCTGCTGCAGCGGGCGGAGCGCGGAGCCCCGAGCGGCCGCGGGCAGCGCCAGCGCCAGGCAGCAGCCGAGGGTGCCGAGCGCTCTCCCCATGGTACCGAGGGTGCCGAGCGCTCTCCCCATGGTACCGAGGGTGCCGAGCGCTCTCCCCATGGTGCCGTCGCCGGCCCTGTGCCCGCGGCACGGCCTTTAAAGCTGCCAGGACGGGCAGGGGGGGACGGGACAGCGAGGTGGCATCGGCTGCACCCGCCGCCTCCTCTCCAGGCGGCTCTCGCTTCTCCGCCCCGGCGGGCGCTGAGCCGGGCGAGAATTAAAGCTGAACGTTGTGTTCCTGCGGTTCAAACCTGGGAGCAGGGGGAGCTGAGACACAAACGCACAAGTCCTTCCTCCACTGGAAGTGTCTGCTCCAGGCTAACCTGGCACTTCAGTCTCCCATGGCAGTATTTGCAAAGAACGTGAGAAAAAGCTCACGGCGCGATCACCGAGGGACAAGGAGCTGCCTCCCCTGTTGCCAAATCTTAACCATAGGCATTTTGTCTGGTTCCTGGCACTGGAAATCCTGCCAGTTTCTGTGGGCAGTTGCAGTGAGTTTTAACAGAAAGCACAGCTTAAGGCACGAATCCACCATGATTTCCAGCACAGCGCTTCAGAAGGCACCTCTGCCAAAGCTGCATTGTGTTGTACTGCAGGACCATCTTCTCTCCCATCACCTCTATAAGAGGAACAGGAAGCCCCGATTTAGAAGAGGAACCACCAACCTACCAGCTGTACAGTCTCAGGCAGCCACTGACTCACTTCAGCAAATTCTACCATGACTGCACAGTAGAAGAGGCCACAATAGCGTTCATAAAGGCTGCAAACGACATCAGGGAAGAGGGACCACCACCCTTCATGCAGGGGAAGACCACAGCACAGGGCTCCAGGGGAGTACAATGGCTTTCATCTGCCACAGGGGGCTGCAGCTTTTTGAGCAACAGCACATGCAGAGTCGCACACAGCAGATGAATTTCAGGCAGTGCCTGGCTGCTGCCAAACACTGCTCACCCGCATGATCAGCCACCCACTTGGGAAGCCTCAATATCCACCCCTTGGCAGGAGCTCTCTGTCCTCATCCAAGTTCCTCTGGTGCCCACTCATGGTTAGACAGACACACTCACTCACTCAGAGCAGATGGATCCAGAGCAGAGCATGTTCTGGGATCAGTATTTGAGTAGCACCCAACAGTTTCAGCTGTTTCTCAGTCACTTTGGTTTCATATGGTCTTTCAGCTTGACCCCATCCCCCCCTCCCATTTAAGCAGTCCATCAGCATCTAAAGACCCCCTGGGTTTGGAGTCTCTCTGGGAGTCCAGATCCAATGTAGTTTCCTCATAACATGGAAAACCAAAGTACAGCTGCCCTCAGCCCCGGGCACACTCCAGGTACCCCCCTCAGGATGACTGGGAGGGCAGGGCACTGCCCCAACAAGGGCACAAGATGGTCTCAGACCACTGCAGTTCAAGGTGCTCTCAACAGATGGCACCTGAGGGAAAACTATGGAAACTAATGCCAAAAGCACAGCCATAACAGAGCAATTTTAAACATGTACAGAAGTACATACTGAAAAAAATAACCAACAACCTGTAGCAATTTGAATCCTTTATTCCAGAATTTAATCCAAAGTAAAAAGCCATTTTTTGATTCAGAAATAAAATCAATAAATTATCTTTTACCTCCTTGTACCTCTTGCCACAAAAGAGGAAGAGTAGAAAAGTTGTTTGTAGATGCTTTGGGTTTAATTCTTTTTTTAGGACACTTCTGAAGTTATAGTGTATCGCCAACAATGGCAGATATTGTCATGTATATATAGTCCTAGTAGGTGTCCTGCTCTTAACACCTGAGCTCTCCAGACATCAAATTCCCCCAAGGGCTAAAAGCCTCCAGTACAATTCCCCTTTCTCAGCTCATGTGTAAGTACCAATCACAGAAGTGGAAGACAGCACTTGAACTGCAAAGGCTTTAGTACAGGATTATGTGTTGGAGGGAATCCATGTTCTCCATCCACATCAGGACTTCTGCTGAAGACCAGATCAACCACTAAACCTGTAACTAAGTATGTGGGACTATCTGCAGGATACTGAAGCACTTAAACAAAAAGCCCCCACCAAACAGATCAACCAAGGCTATGGTAAACATTTTGTAAAAGATTTATTTAAGTATCATTTATCACAAAGAGGAAAATACATAGAAGATTAGAAGCATGCAACCATCTTCTACATTTCTATTTATTTTTCTTGCATTCACAGAACATTGTAATAGTACTCCTGTGCCATCTCACTTCTTCCTCAAAAATACTATGTTTCAAGACATAGGATAACCAAAAAAAAAAACCAAAATAGAAGGTAAGATAACATATGAGAAAAGTGCAAAGTAAAAAAAGTCACGTATATACCACATTCAAACCCCTCCCCTTCCAAAAAAATGGATAAAGGCAAACTGTCATTTTGCTGTACGATCAGATTGTCTTTATGAACTACTTTACAAAAAATTAATATAAATTAAGGGCACAATCCTGCAGACACTTATAATTGTAGCTAACTTCAATCAGAGTGGCTCAGTTGGTATTATTAAAAGCCACAGGTCAGTCACACGCATAAGTTCTTGCAGTGTAAGGCCCTAAGGCAATAAAATGTTTAAGAGCATTAAGGAGAACAAAAATTAAAGCAAACAAAAATCACTCTCAGATGTGTTTTGCTTAGTAAGTTTATATCAAACATTTTAAAACAGAACAGTTTGCTCCTAAAAGCCCTGAATATTTCTATTACTTAAGCAGTTTTGCAAGATTAAAAGACAAAACCCCCAGGAAGCTGGTACAGATGTTAATTAACATAAAAATTGCTTCAGGCAGGTATGTAGGGAGGTGGAGGTTCCTTCTCAGGCATCTTCACTGCCATTTCATAGGTTGGCAGAACATACTAAGGAAAAGACATTTTGATATGATTAGTGCAGAAGGTTTGAAAATAAGAAGAAAATGGAACAAAAGCATACATGCCCCATCAGCAACTTAATCCTCTGTTGCAGGCAGAAGTTTTTAAGAACTTACTGCTGTTTCTAAGTAAGCAAATGAGGAAGCGAAAGAAGGTGCAGGAGCAGTTTATTGCTCTGCTGAGCCTAACCCTGGGTCATTTATTCCAACCCACTGCCTCCTGGCTTTGCAAAGCAGCAAGAAAGCTTTGATTGCAGCAGTCCAAACCTTCACTCTGCTACATGAAAAACATTCTAGGACTTCTTTCTATTAACCCTCCTATTTTAGGCATTATCAGAATGTAACTGAGAAATAACCCACCATAAAATTAGCTGCTTTAGCATTTTTATTTTTTCCAGTCTGTCGTTAGAAAGGTTCACAAGGCTTAGAAACGTACATGGATATGGTGATTTTCTACTTCAAAATTAAATAGTGCTGGTTCCTTTTATCTCAAACAGAGGTTTTACCTGTGGAGGAGCTTCAAAAGCAGGGTACACAGCGATCTCCGGCAAATTTCTGTTGCTGATGTATTTGTAGCAGTTCCATACACAGTTAATTAGATATGCCTGAAAGAGGAGAGATTTCTCTTTTTAAAGACCTCATATGCATTGGCTGAGTCAGATGTTTGATTACATTCCTATGACAAAAAGGAGCATAAATCAACTTAGGCAATACATGTCTGAGGAATGGTTGCTGTTCCACAGATCTGGCCACATACCTATTGCTCCTCATTTAGCTTTGCTGTCACGGTGACTCAGAGAGGATGAACCACACAGGTTTTAGCAAAAGAATTCACAGATCCATTCAACTAATCTCTGTCAGCCTCAGCAGTGCTAATCAAATTAATCCCCAAGTGGCTCATGCTTCTGTGGCTCTCAGTCCAAACCTGCCAGGAGGAGGAGAGGCCAACAGTACAATCTCACTCATCCCCAGGTAGCACTATTTGTCCAACTAACTGCCAATGTGAAGGAGGGAACTCAAACACACAACTGGGCTGGCAGCAAAGGGATGGCAGAGCAAAGTTGGTTGGACTTTGAGTCAACACTGACTGCTGTAGAAAGACACTGCCATGATCTGATGAGGATTAGGGGTTTTATGTTAATTTGTGTAACATTAATGTCTCCTAATCTGGCAAGTTAGCATTTAGTCATACAAAAAGTATCAAATTTCCCAATCTATACAAAAATGTTATCAACTGTATTAGGCTTCCACTCTCTCTCCAGTCAGACATTCTTATTGGAGAAAGTATAGAAAAATCAGTAGAATTATTTTTCATTACTTTTTTTTTCTTAAATGCAATCTGAATGCAAAAAAAAAAGTTATCAGGGGAAATGTACGTTATCAATTCATTTCTCTAATATGATTTGTCTGCACAAGAGGTTTTGTAATTAAAATTAATGCCTGTGTACTTAGATTCTCAAAAAGAAAATAACTGGTAATATCACCCTTCAGTAGGAAGGAAGATGCAGCTCTGAATTAACTATGCATTTCCTCATTCTATCATCTTCCTTCCAAAACATGCATCCTGGTTTGTTAGGCACAGTACGGATTTTAAAAGTTTTGTTTAGAAAATTGTATGCTGTAGCTCAATATTGTTTCACCACAAGTTTAATTACAAATATTAAAGTTGTCTTCACATAGGCAAAAAGATGGTATTTGAAGTCTTTTTGCATTCCTAGTTCCTCCTAAGGAAGGGCAGAGCTGCATAAACATGCTCCACTGCACACAAACGAGTTAGCTGAAGACACCAGTACACAAAATATTAAAGTTATACCATAACTGAACATCCTAACAATTCTGCTTAAAGAAGTTCTTATCTCAGCATTAAGAAGCCAGATGGGTTCTGAATTCAGCACCGAGAATTAATGCAGATTGACAGCATCTTAATATTTAGTAACTCTTGAAACAGACATATGCTTAAGTTTTACCTTACCTTTAAAATGATAAATAAGGCAAAGAACACCAGAACAATAAACAAGAGACAGCTGGAGTCCAAGGAGAGAAGGTCATCTTTGTAAGGGAAATCCGGCTAGTCAAAAAGAAGGGGAAGGGAAAGGAAGAAGATAAAAATGAATACTGCACAGTCAAATATAACAGAAAAACATCCAAACTTCACATCAAATAAAACAAACTCTTACGTAAACTACTCCCCCAGAAAAAAAAAAGTTGTTTCTCACTAGTTTCTTCTCTATGCTCCCACAAAGCAAAGATTTATCCTGCAAGAACAGGTCACTACAGTACTGTTCGTGCCCACAGTCACATTATCAGTCTCATAAAGACATCCACAAAATTTACTTTTACGCAGCTCCAGCACAGAATTTGTACTTATGGTCCTCTACAACTCTTTAATGACTTACTATTAATTACCTCATGTCAGTCCAACCTGTAACATACGTGTGTGCAGAGCAAAAAAGTAAAAAGTTGGCCCCAAACTTCAGAAGAGCCAAAACAGAGCTGCTTCAAACTTCAGATTTCACTTTCCCTGGCTACAGTAACAAAGCCTCTCTCCAACACTAACCCAACTTTATTTGTTTTAAGAATTACTTTTTTAAACATCTGCTTGATCAGATCTAAAGACCAGCCAGAATGAGTTTGTGCTCCCTGTTAACTGACAGTGCATTGTATCCACTGAGTCTTCCTGTAGTTAAATCACAGGCACTGTTAATGAGAACTCCATTCAGTTTCCTTAGAAAGTACTGTTGCAAAATAAGAGCCACACAGAATGTAAAAAGAAAACCTCAGATTCCATCCCATAATGCTGTAGGATGTTTCCTGCACTTTTCTTCCCCTTCTTTACAAAATAAGGGCCAATACATTACAATCTGCAGTAAATTTGCCATAGACCCCCAATGCTTAAAGGGTTACAAACACCCTTTCAAGTCCAGTTGTAGCCAACACAGTTTAAACCAACAATTCCCATCACAATTCTTTATTCTCCCTGGCTTTCCTCGGCAATACCTTTGGGCCTTCCACTTCTGAAAAGCTGCCGTTCTCATAACCACCTATGGCTGCTGCAGGCTGAATTCCTCTTTCTTATGCCCGGGAAGGGAACTGCAGCTCAGTCACTGATCCAATTAACCCAAACTTGAATTTCAAATGTAAAACATCAACTTGAGCTGAACACTTACCAACTGATCCAGGTAATCCTTGATTCTGGGCAAGTAGGTTAGAGAGCTGATGGCAACCAGACAACTGAGCACAAAGTCAAAGAGTTGGTAACAGAAAAATGGGATCAGCCAGCCTACACGATGCTAAGAAAACATAGAAAAAACCAGCAGCCTCTAAGTTATTTAGTTAAAAATTCAAGTAGCAAGTTTAAAACCATGGACTATAAATATACTTACAGCAATGGCACCATACACCATCATTGCACTGATTGTGAACATGAGGAGGGAGATGGCAAACAAAACGCAGGCATTTTCTGCATTAAAAGAAAAACAATAAGCATCAGTCATTTCCTGGAGTTGTGTCACTGTAGCTGACAGGTACCAAGCTCTGTCCATTACTATGATCTGTTCTCAACTGGTTCATCTGTGCAAACTAGCAGCAGCAGAAAACATACAGTAGCTCAGATCTCACCTAACAGAAAATGATCTGGTTCAATAAAACCAACAAGTACTTGGAAAAATCCCTCTGCCTTAATCAAAAGCCTGACTCAGACACATCAATTAGAAGCCTGACATAGTTTGACAGTAATGCACTATAATAATGCTGATTTGCTATATGTGTCAGTGCTAAAAGTATGTGAGTAAATAACTTTACAGCTGGAAAGAATCTTAAGTGAAGTTAACACAGTATCAACCTTTATACTCAAAAATGGTTTGGTTATGTAATTCGGTCATTGGCAGTGGGAGCAGCACTGCTCCTTCAGTAACACTAAGGAAAACAGGAAATCACTGTGTGGAAGGTATCCCATTATTTACAAAAAAAGGCATTGAACAGAAGCCAATTTGTGGCAAAATCCAGGACACTCATGGAAACTGAATGATAAAGATTCTCCTTGTACATCACAGTTACTGATGACGGAAGCACAGCTGCTTTCCACGAGTTAGATTATACTTTTCTCCTTTTTAAACACAGAGAAAGAAACCAGCTTGAGAGTCTACAGATGTGGTAAATAAATGTTTTTTAGCAATATCGAAGCCAAACTTTTGTGGTTCCCATGCTTGAAAAAGAGCTGATCTGAGAACACTTTCTAGTCTGAAATTCATTGGGAAAGACACACTATAGAAGGACTTATGTATCTTATTCAGTAGAAGAGAAAATCTACATACATAGATGGCATCAAGAAAGAGCCCCCCCATGTATGAAATGCACTGTGTTGATCAGACCTAAGTCTCAGCAGTCACTAACAAGTGTGGGTTTCTTCTGAGAACTTATTACTGTCAATATTCACATGCACAATAAAACCTGTTATGTTTCTTCATGCACACAAAACCCTCTAGCCCAGATTACAATATGGGAAACAAGAATCTTTAACTCAAAAGCATGTGACAGACATTTTACACTAAAGAGTTGAAGAAAGAATCTTCAACTTCAGAAGCATCTTTCATTCATATAAGCTTAAAGCTACCAAGTACACCAACATTCGTTACAGAACACAGGACATTTTACAGACATCTGCTGTAATTTTACTTAGTATCTTGGCTTTATGAGGCATTTGGTCCTTCTTCCCACTCTCATTTCATTGCTAATAAATGTGAGCTATGGTCACAGGTCAAAACTGACAGATCCTCAACTTAGACCATGAAAAATTAACACAAAATGCTCAAAACCCACATCTGTGCTGCACTATTTATTCTTCACTCCACTGGATCCAACCCTCCCTAAATTTTCATATAATACAACAGACTAAGACAAGGTACATTGGAAGTGCAATACTAAACATATTTCTGCACATTTAAAAGAGAAACAAAGCATATGCACAAGTTTACAGATATGACAGTTAAAAAGCTTGGTCACTACAGACAAAAAGCTTGACACCAATTACACTTGTACACATCATATATTCAATCAATAACTGAGTGAAAAGGCTTAGTTCTTCTCCTGATGCTTTCTCCTTCATTTCTTCTGCAGGTTAAACTTAAAGAAATAACTTGAATTTTACTCAAATACTTGGTGTCCCAATTCTTCCACTTTTCTTAGAAAGATGTCATGGTTTTCCTCATAGTAAATTCATACAGAATAGCTCTAAGCTCTTTCCTTAAATCTATGAAGATCAAGAAAAATTCTCGAAGTCTTTAAAACTGTTTTCTGTTACTGAGACAAAGATAGTAAATGTTCATGAAGAAATGTTCATGAAGATAGTAAACATTCATGGAACATATATGTTGCACATACTTCAAGATTCAAAGCATGGCCAAGAAATCTTCAGAAATCTTATCATCTGAGACGCTTAGGCATAATATGAAGTAAAATTAATATTCCACAAAGTTTTTTTTATTCCTGTAGAACTCAATTCCAGAATAATTTAAGAGAAGTTCAGAAAACAAGATGATCACATTTAAAAGCTCTATGCATATATTACACAATTGCATAAGGCAAATCCACCACAACACCACTTTATTTTCTGATCAGCCAGTTGAGTTATGGACCTACCAGCCATTCTCTCAGAAGCATAGTAATTTCCAATGACTTCATACTGGATATCAACTGTTGGCACTATATTTGGATGAGTCACTTCTACTGTCAACAAGATGCCCATCAGCAAGTTCACCACCTGAGAGAGATCACAGTTACCTCAAGGTTATTTGTATTGCAACAACTAGGATCATCTTAATGACGCACTAATAATCTTTATTTCAGTTAGAAATACACTCTTTGCTTTGCCTGTATGTGGAAGAAAAGAGAGCCCAACTTACAATTAAATTTCAAGCTGATTTAGTTAAACCTCCACCAAAACAACCAGAAGAGCACCAGACACTTGCTAGGTTATCACAACAGAATAACTGTGCAAATTAAGGGGATGGGTAACATTCATAGGTATTCAAATTACATAATTAATAATATTATTATAATAATAATTAAAAGAGGCTGGGAGGATAAAGGTACAGACACAACAAGAAATTTAACCCACAAATAAACTACTACGTTTCTGCCATTTTACAACTTTCATATAAACTAGGGAAAGCCATCTCCCTCCCCTTCCTAGAGCATTTATTAAAACCTCATCAGTCCTTATCAAAAAGGCTACACAAACACACTGAAGCAAGAAATACCTCACACAAAGACTGAACTCCAAAATGTGTAAGCACTCAGCACAGGCTGTGTGCTTACCAGTCCTTCTCCCCCCACACACTGCCACTGAAGACTACTCCTGTTACCCAGTTTTGGTACATACCAGAAATGTCTTCAGTAAGAGCTCAAAGAATCAAAAGTAGCTTAAGCCTCTGTAAAATTGCCTTCAGAGCATTTATAACCTATTCAAGACTTACAGGGGCATAGTTTCTGTAGTAATATCTGGAGAGACATGCCAAAGGTTACGTAACAAAAAAAAAGCCATGATGGTGTTTTCGAGCTGCAGACATTTTCCAATCAGTATTCAGTACGGTCACAACCACCAGCAGGATCTTTTTCAATCAGCCTCAAAGGAAAAAACCAAACTGGTTTGCTGTTTCTCACAGCTTAGGAATATTTGCCAGGTATTTCTTCTTTTACTGGCCTGTTTCCAGGAGTCAGTAATAGTAATAGTGGTAAGTCTATGTATAATTATTGAAGCTTTCAGTAAGGAAAAGCGCTTTTTAACACTTAAAAGAAGTTTTAGCTTTTGAGATTCACAGTTTGTATAACTTTTTTACCCTCTAATGGTTTTATTGTTTGGGGTTCCCCACCCCCCAAGGTTTAGAGATATCATGGTGATAAGCTTGCTTGCACTTTCTGCTGAAAAGAACCCTTTCATGAAATCAAACCCAGTCACTTTGTGGAAATGCAATCATCTCATCATATATTACACAAACTTATTAGAATTTCCAGCTACTTTGAGTCACTTGTATACACCATTTTGTGCCTTGGAACATAAAATACAGTAGCTAGTACAGCTGGCAGTGAAGAAATAGATTCAACCACCACTATCTTTAGCCTTGAAACGAGCATATTTTCCCCCTCGCAGGACACTGCAGGGTAAACTGTCAAGTTGCTCATCTGCCACTTGTCTACATATTTATTTTGCTTCACCACTAGTTACATGTATAGAACACTATAATCTCTCACCTGCTTAGTCCTTCTGTATTCTGGCTTTCTGTTCTCAGTGCATTTTCAACCCTTCCATTTCCTCCTCTCTTTGTGAGTGAACTGAGGGTATCAAACTATATGTTGAAAAATACCTTCCTGCTCTAACTTGTTTTAAAAAGCCCATGTGAAGTAGCAGTTGAAATGTTGATCTCTACTTCACAAAGCACAAAAGGATATGTTCCATTATAGCTAAGTTATTTATTGTATACACACAGTCACGAGTTTAACTGTCATGATGTTATCTGCCTATATACAACATGCTATCTGCCTCAAGAGCAAATAGCACTTGAGTTACTACAGAAGTACTGAAGAACTTGAACGCCTTGGAATTTTGAGATTGTAATTCCACATCTGTCACTTTTTTTTTCCATCCTACTCACAGTCCAAATTTAGCATACAGAAGTTCTTAGTAATTTCTCTAGTTCCTGAGCACAGTTCAAAGTACTAAAGATTAATTTTCTCAACCTGAAATGATGTGAAAGGAAAACAGAAAATAGTCATTCAAAATACAATCTAAAAATCAATGAGACAGAATAAAACCAGTAACTTAAAAACAACCCACCCAAACCTCTGCCAATTAACACCCCAGGGTTTCCAGTACTCCATTGTTGCTGTTTATGAATCTGTCACAGCACTGAGCAATTACTCACATTCAACATATGGATTTCAATTAACAGCTACAGAGCCAGAGCCTGTATTTTAACTACTCCCATCCTTTCACAGAAGCTTGATAACAGCAAGACCACAAGACTTGTTTCAACTTAACAAGCAGCAAGAGTATGGTCTGGACTGCAAATCATCACTAGAGCTTGTAAGTATATACCCACTGCAAATCAAATGTATGTTCACAAATGTCTACGTGGAGAAGTCAGAAAAACTATAACTTATGTATTCATCAGTTTAAGATGAGGATGAAAACCACCACCACCTCTGCCTCCAAAAATCCCACCAACCTTGACAAGACAGCACTCAGTGAATAGTGCAGTGTTCTGAGGTAATACCTCAAATCCCAGCAGGCCCCACCCTCATCCTTTTTGCTGGGAAATCAAAAATTATAATAAAAAATCTGCAAAATGCATGTTCAAACTCTTATTCAAAAGGTGGTTCAATTAAGATGAAAACCCCCTTAATGTAGTTTTGTAGTATTTCACTTTTTATATTTGGGATGGCTGAGTTTAACACAGTTTGGTGTAGCCTGTATCAAAATTTAAAAATCAAAAAGCTGGTAATCATGTAGAAAGTCAGCATTTACTACACAATGGTAACAGAAATACTAGTTCCCCATATGATTAGAATGCAAAAGACAGTGGGACTATTAAAGAGCATTGACTTTTTGATTAGCGAGTTTCACCTCCACAGGGTACACAATGCCTTATCATGTAAGTGCTTCACCTCTCAGGAGGTCTGAACATGAAGTCTAGGTTTCCCCAAGCACTCAGAGTGACTTGGACAAAAACAAAAACTCCTACTTATAATTTGCTTATTTACTTTTATGCAGCAAAAGAGGGAAATTGCCTTGCACTACTCCCTCATTTTCCTCTCACTTTTCCAATATTTTTCCCCTAAACATGCTCCCAAAGAAAAAAAACCCAGAATGGCGTTTCTGCTTTGTTTTGGTTTATTATATTGAAATAATAAAAACTGAAAAAGAATTATCTTAAATAGGGTACTTCAGAGCCTCTAGCAATGTCAGTATTAGATTGGGACCAGTTATATTCCCTATTTCTGTAAGTCTTGTTTAGTGAACAAGTGACTCCAGAGATCCCCCCTCAGCCTCCTGCTGACCAGCAGCAGTTGCATCACTCTCTCCATCACTGAAGTTTGCTGCCAGAACGCAGCAGCCCCTCCCTCCAAAACAATGCTATTGCTTTTAGACTGTTTATTGCACTCTGATCCCAGTTTTGCCAGTACAGTGTTCGTGGTTCCGGTTTCTGGGAAGCACTGTGCCTAATATGAAAGTTTACAGGAAGAAACAAACTTCAAAGCCACACGTTTGCAATTACAGAGTGAGGAACAGGAGGTCTCTTTCTCCTTCCTACACAGAATAGGAGTGGGTGTTGCAGAGCAAACCAAGCTCTATCAGTCCTGGAACTCAAGTATGACTCCGCTGGAAGTGTCTGTAACTCATCTCTTTGCAACTGCAGCATTATTTACTGATCACAAACAGCAGCAGCCCTCAGACTGAGGCATGCTTAAGACACTGATCACACAGCATCAACAGCAGACATTTTAGAAGATAATGTCCTTGTTTCCTCTGGACTTGCAGAAGCACTCAACAAGAACAGTGATACAACTGTTTTAGTGAGAAGAAAACTTAATTAGATGCAAGACTTAAGAGTATGCAAATAAGCAGGGAATAAAAAAATCCCTAAAGAAATGGTTACATAAGATAACACGCATGTATTAAGTAGACAAACTCTTATCTTAGTAAAACATCTGGAGTAGATTGTTATGAGACTCCATTTTATGTTTGGTATCAAATTCCTTCAGGACTGCACCGCACGGGAACCCAGTCTATTCAGTAAAGAGCAAGATTTTCAGCAACACAAACCTATTCTGGAACTAAACATTCCCCCCCAGCAAAAAGCTACCTCCTTCAAAAAACCCTAACAAAATACAAAAAATACAAACAAAATAACCACCAAACCCACAAACAAAGAAACACTACCCTACAAAGAAAGTTATTATTACTTGTCCCACTGTCACTTACAAGCAGAGATTATTAAGTTGATTTAGAAATACTTCTCATGAGAATCTGAAAGACTAAGGTCGTGCTATATTTAAATGGTACATTAATTACATTTCTAAACAACCTGACATACTCTGGACCATTTAATCTTTTTTAAAGTTTGGGAGCAGACAGATAAGTCTAATTTTCACTGTCCGACCTGTACTTTGCCTTCAAAAGTGTATAAATTATTGTTTAATTCTGACTTAAACCATTAGGCAAGACCACATAAGACTTCACTGCAAGACCTTATTTCAGCTCAAACAGCCAACAGCTGTCAGACTTAAAAGTTCTCACCTTTTCCCAGGTCACAGCTGGGAAGAACTGGATAAAAAAAATTTTCAATGCACAGTTTAACAAAGCATTTAATACATTTTATATAAACTTTTCTTATAGAAGCTATGAAGCACTTCGTATGCCCCCCATTACCCTGAACTCAACTCTATTTTTCTCTCCAGCAGACTGGCTCGTTGCACAGATCAAAGCCCGATCCGCCCCTGGAGCAGCAGCCTCACGGGCGCCCGGCGCACTTTTCACCGTCCCAGCACACATTCAGAAAGAACAAAGAGGCGCTGCAGCCAGGCAACAAGGCGAAACATAAGCACAGTAAGAGAGGTAGCAGCTGAAGTACTACCAGGTCTGTGGCCACGGAAACACATCCCTGTCCTCCGCCCCCAGCAAGTTCCTGGGTTTACAGACACTCCCGCGAACAGGAAACGAAGTGGGGAAGGCTGCGAGGTGCTTCTGTTTTGTAGCAAGGATCACTGTCACCCTGCTGTTAAGGATTTGTGCTTCTCCTTGAAGTACCAGAAGCACGTTCTTGAATTCCATCCATCAGCATGGGGTAAAACTTCCGGAGGTTTTGCAGGTATACAAAACAAGTCCGACTCTTAATATTACAATGGACATTTATTTTTCTATTTTAAATGAACCTAATCAGCACCATGACTTTTTTTTTCCAATTTCTTCTTGAAAACTAAAGATATATCCTTTTCCTAGAGTTTTGTAACATTTTCAACCCCCTACCTTCCTTTTTCTTTCAATCCTCTCTCCAGCCACTTTGTCTGACTTTACGTTTTTTTACCAAAGGACCGAAATGCATAAAAATAAAGGATCTCCCCATACTCGCTGAAGATAAACCATAAACTCTCCAAACTCAAACCCCCATGCCTGTAAAAGCAGTTTCTGTGCATGGCTCTTTCACATCAACACGTTAAATTCAGCATTCTCTATTTTTTATAGTCTGGGGATGTGTAAAAGAAAATACAGGCTTTAGTTATAGCTTCAGGAGATCCGAAAAGTTATGATTCAACTTCTGTAAACTATGCTCTCATTTTTACTGCCCACGAGGGTAAGGGGAAGGAAAGATGAAGAAATCACTTCAATAAAGGGGAACTCAGGTTCCCTGTAAGGGAAGTTAGGGCTCCAGGCTTTTAACTTGCTGGTACTGTTTTCTAGTTCAGAACTATCTCTAATTTCACCTTCACCATCACCACTCTCTCTCGGAAAGAAAACACTCATCAGGAACAAAGCAAAGAGGTGTTTTGGGAGCCAAATTTGTTTCCATTGCTCCTCAGCCCCTGTGCTGAACACACCAAAGCACGGAATAACCGGGAACTTCCCCTGGCAGAAAGCTCTTTGACAAGCAGTAGAAACGCTCATTTTGGAGACAGTAACCTTCCTCTCGGAGCTTACACACCACAGCTCATCCTCCCATAACACACCCCAAATTCCAGTCTCCCCCCGCTCTCCTCCCTTTCCAAGGACAGTGCTGTTTAAAAGTCTCAATCTCTCCAACCCAAGAACGACAACAGTAACACAATCTCTCGAGACCCAGATTACAGCGCTCTGAACTTTCCCTTCACTTTCTTTTTCCAAGCAAAACAAGGGAGGCCGCCGAGGGACAACCGGGCTTGGTAAGGGAAGGAAGAGGGACTCGAGCCCCGCCGGATGACCCCAGGAAAACCCCTAGCGCAGCTTCCCTTATGGAAGGGAACAATTCCCGGGCGGGGGGAGCCGGAGCCCCGCGGCCCCTCGGGAAAGGGAACAACTCCCGGGCGAGGGGAGCGGGAGCCCCGCGGCCCCTCGGGAAAGGGAACAACTCCCGGGCGGGGGGAGCGGGAGCCCCGCGGCCCCTCGGGAAAGGGAACAACTCCCGGGCGGGGGGAGCGGGAGCCCCCTGGCCCCTCACGGCGGCCGCACGCGCCCTGACCCCCCACCACCGACCTACTCCGCGCACGCGCGCTGCGCGCGGCCCCCCTCCCTCCCTCCTCATTGCCGCCCCCTCCTCCCCCCCACCCCCACCGCCGCCCCCTCGCCCGCCGGCCGCCCCGGGCACTCAACATGTACCAGGTGCCCAGAATGATGGTCCCGGTGCGCACATGGCAGCAGCCGCAGCAGCGGGTGCTATAGAAGCGGTCCCGGCTACGCTTGAACGTCATGGCGGCTGCACAAACCTCCGACCGCCAGACCCGCCACCCGCCCTCTCCAGGCAATTCCCGAGGCCCGGGGCCGTAAAACCCCCGCGCGCGCGTCATCGCAAGCGCTAGCCAATCAGAAGCCGAGAGCGGATCGCGGGGCGGGCCCGCGTTGCCGCGGCAACGGTTGATTGGCGGGGCCGCAGACCAATCGCGCTAGTCTCCAGAGCCCCGCCCCGCGCTCACCTGCGGCGGCGGGGGCGCACCTGGGGCGGGGGCGGGGCTGCGTCCGCCATGTTGTGTCCTGCCTGCCTCTCCCTCAGTCGCTTGGGCGGCGCTTCTGCCCGCGGCGGGACCGGCGGGAGCACGGCCTGTCCTGTTCTGTTCGACCGGGGCACGAGGAATAGCTCGCCGTGCTCCCTCCATGTTTCGCCGGTATAGGCTGACCGGTCTGAGGATTGGCCACCGTGCAGGCAGCAAAACCACAGGGTTTTGCTATTGTCCAGTGACAACGCGGTTTCCCTCTGTTCTCGGCACTGGTGAGGGACACCTCGAGTGCTGTGTGCACGTTGCGCCCCCTCACAAGAAAGACATTGAGGTGCTGGAGAGTGTCCAGAGAAGGGTAATGAAGCTGGGGAAGGGTCTGGACAGTGAGTCCTATGAGGAGCGGCTGAGGGAGCTCGGGGGTCGCCGTATTGACCTATACAACCATCTGAGAGGAGAACATAGCCGGGTGGGGGTCGGTCTCTTCTCCCAGGCAACAAGTGAGATAGGATGAGAGGACACGGCCTCGGAGTGTGCCAGGGGAGGTTTAGGCTGGACATGAGGAGCAAATTTGTCGCAGACTCATTAGGCATTGGAATGGACTGCCCAGGAAGGTGGTGGAGTCACCATCCCTTGGAGGTGTTTGAGGAAGGACTGGTGCTTAGTGCCGTGGTCTAGTTGAAATGGAGGTTTTCGGTCCTGGGTTGGACTCGGTGATCTCAGGGGTCTTTTCCGACCTAATTCATTCTGTGATTATGGGGCAACTGTTAATTCCAAAATAAAAACCAGGAGTAATGCCCTGGTTTGGGCCAGGACTGGCTTAATTTTTTGCAGTAGCTGGAAGGGAGCATGGTCAGGACATGGAGGTTATTCTATAACACCTTACAGGTTATTCTGTACCACCTCATGGCATTGCTGGGGGCAGGGAAAAGGGACTCTCAGGAGAAGGGGTTCCTTGCAAGGGAGAGGCAATCTCACTTCCACAAGGTGGGGTTTTTTTCCTTGTAAATAGTTTCTTTTCATATACTTTCTGTCATTACTATTGTTGTTGGTACTTTGAGTTTTCTTATCTCATTGCTGTTTGCAGTAAATTGTCTTATCTCAACCCATGATCTTTGCATCTTGTGCCTCTAATTCTCAATTCCATCCCACCAAAGGAAGGGGAAGTGGAAGGAGAGGTGAGAGAAGGAGCATGGAGTGCAGTTTTTGGAGAGTCTTGGTGGCGGCACTGAATTGGGGAGTACCATTCCTAAACCACAACACCTGAGGAGAGCCTGAAGCTTTGAGGTACTGCTGACATCCCTCAGCTTTCGCTGAAATTCATACAGTGCTGTAGAAGATTTGGTTCACATGAACCCTTTTGCTATTCTTTTGCATTAATCCCTTGGATTAAATAATAATATTAAGATTATACGAAGAGGATATGTCATAACAGGGGAAACAGAAGAGGTGAAATTCAGTCCTCAGAGGTGCTTTACTTTGTTGGTGAGTCCAAGGCCCTGTTGGTGAGTGGGTAGTGGGGATGTTTCATTAGTCCCACTGAAACCTGCAGGTGCTACGTGTGTTAATGCATATGTTAATTAAAAATAGCATGTATAAATCCAAGTGCTGCCTTTGTAAGTGTATGTGCTAAGAGGTTTCCCCACCACTTAGACACGTGGTCTCCTGTTCCCACATGGAGCAGGACCTGTAAACTTCCCTGGACCCAAGGGTTTCTGCAGACCTGAGCTGTTGATACAGAAATGCACTGTTTATTTTACTCTTTTATGTGCAGCTGCAAGTATGTCCTTCTTGGCAGTGTACAATCAATTTGAGACACTCACAAAACCGTAAATATTTGCCATGCATATATATAGCAAGATGTATGTCAGTATTAATGCTGAGCTTTTTCACCCTGAACAATGAGAAGGTAATGATAGTGACTGTGCTTGTCCTTTTGATATATTCCAGATCCTACAATTAACACATTTTATTGTTTTAGCTGCTTAGTCTATTTTTAAGCATGAACTGTTGCTGAGTTGTTTGAAATTATTTACTTAAAGGCTTAAAACTGACCTTTTTATTTTAAATCCCCAGTGTTCTGTAATTGGTGTTTTTCTTCCTTAGGGCATATTTCATTTTTGAATAAACATGTTGTAAGTGCTGCTAAGACTGCTGTAATGATCCTATTATAAACTATTGTTTGTTTCTCTAGTGCTCCTAATGTTCTCAGCCCTGTGCACAGATGCCTAATTATCAACACTCTGATTTAATGTAGCGAAAAGGGACTAATTTTAATCAATATACACGGGTCCATGTAAATAAACAGAGAAAGAATGTGCATTTTGTTATAATCAGTCATTTAAAAAATCGGTTTTCTCACAGATGGCACATTGGGAAGCCTAAGCCAACTGTTCCTGCTGCATGCATGCCTGAATTGATTACATTGTTCTGTGGAGCTCAGAGACTCTCCCTCCTGTTGGTCTGTCCCTGTATGAAACAGGAGTTCACAGTACTAGAATGAGTCAAAAGCGAAAGCCAGAGCCGCTCCCTTGAGCTTTGACATCAATTTGGAAACACCTAGATCCCACTCTCAGTCCAAATGGTTTGTGAGGGCAAGTGTTCCAGCTAAGATCTTGCAGCTGGACACTTTGCCTTTGCTTGGATCGCTGGCAGCTCTCATGTCAGGCTCAGATCTTCAGGGCTATTTTCAAGAGATGAAAGAAATCTTAATTAAGTGTTCATATCTTTGTCAGCCAGACTCAGAATAAAAATTGATGCGATTCCCTTGAGCTTCACTGCTTGTTATACCCTGCAGACAACAAAGATACTGGGAAGAATAATGTGAATCTCATTTAACATCACAAAGAAGCTTTCCACAGCAGGATAGACTGATGTGGAACTATTGAATGGGCATAAAAAAACCCTCTCTACTTTCTCTTCCCTTAAAAAAAAAAAAAAGGAAAAAAAGATTAAAATAGTATTTTGAGAATGATTGCATTGTTTCCTGTACTTGGGGGAAGAGAGAATAGGTTAATGATTTTAGTCCTACCCTCTGTGAAAGATTCCAGTTCTTCCATGCCACAAACAGCCCAGATGACCTCAGGCAAGACACTTCCTTCTAGCTGATCCTTAATTCTCTCTTTTTTGCTAGTTCAAAGAGGATTTGTGAGGCTAAATATATTAAAAACTGAAGGGCCCATCTTACAGCCATGACAGCCAGAGCAAAATCTCTGAGAGACAGAGAATACTGGTGATAAAACTTTTCCTCAAACAAATAGCAAAAAGACCTTGGCATGCAGGACCAAATTCCCACAATAGTAAGAGCAGGAAGTAGATCTGCAAGCCCAAAGCAGCTGCAAAAGAATGATTGGGATTCCTTTACTAGCATGACACTTAACTCCTTCCTCTCAGCAGGTAGGGAGGGTATGATACCAGGGTGTTCCTCATTAGCCAAACTAGTTAGGGCTTTCAAAACCCATGTCTAGACAGGAGATTTGCACTTCTGTCTTAAGAGGGCCTGGTAATGTTTTACTAAATACAAATTAGTTTTGAATAACCATATTTTAATAAGGTGAGAGCAGAACAGCTAGGGTCAGGTAAATGAGAGACCAGGCTGCATTCTCCTTCAATTTCTTAAAAAAATTTAAGTTCAACGCTCAAAAGATGTCAAAACCATGGAGCCCTAAGGCTATTTTCTCCTGATTTTTGTAATACCACAGTCTTTCCCTTTTGTGCCATTCTTCAGTCTGCCCTTGGCTCGGAGATGTTGGTTTAATGCTGTCACTGTTACTTCTCTGCATGCACTGAACTATTGCCAGGATGGAAATATTTTGAAGGTTGAGGTACAGTTCTGCTTCAGCATTTGCTCTGTTATGTGAAGGGAACCCTTCAGACCCTGAGCTGATAATCGTGTGTAACCTCCTCAGTCAGAGTTCATGTCAGTTTATAATGAAAATATTGTCCTGACTGGGGTTGGGAAACTGAGGCACGGTGAGATGAACTGATTTGACCAGCACCACAGAGGTTAATCAAGGTTCTAGGAACATCAAGCAAGTCCCTTGTGCATTGGGTTCTTTGCTGGGCATAAAAGGTGCAGTGCAGGACATGTTGGAGCTCCTCCATCCCAAATGGAAGGCACTTAACTATGAGGGCAGTAACAAGTTACTCCTATATTTTTATCCTATAACTGTATGCATGTGTCTGCTACTCTGCATTCTAAAATTACAAAATAAAATGAGGAAAGATAGCTTCTCAAACTCAGTTGTTTTCCACACTGAACAACCATTTTAAATTAAAAAAGCAAAGATTTTCAACGTCACAGAGAAAGTAAATCTTTACATAGATATTGCAATATATAACACCATATCCCTTCAACAGAATTTAGAAAAATCCATAGAACTGTTGCAGAAGGTGTGAAAAATACCCAGGCTAAGAGCATGGATTGACTTTTTGCTTCCTTAAAAAAGATAAGAATGTATTAAAGTAAAAGCAAAGCATTACCATATCAATGAGGGGGAAAAAACCTCAAATAAATTACTCAGAGGGAAACTTTCCTCTTTGTGACTCACACACTGAAATCCTAGATATCCTGAAGTCAGCATTAACAAATTTTACCAGCCTTTTTCTCCAAGATGGATCCTGCTGCAAGAAAACAGTCTAATTTGGAGGGTTAGTGGTTTCTTGTAAAAGAGGTAAGAAAGTAATAAGACTGTGTCACAATGACTTTTGTGGTTATTGAATTTTACTCTTGTTTACTGAATTAATCAACATCACTTTGGGATTCCTAATGTTATGTTCCAAGCTTCTGTACTATTTGTTCTGGTCAGTTGCTGTTAACAGTATGAATTATCTTTTACCAGCAAGAGCCAGGTTAACTCAGTTCCAAACCTTGTAAACTAAAGGTTAGAAAATCAGCTAAAATATGACAGCATGATGTAAAATTTCTCTAAGCACAAGATTGTGTTTCTGGGTAACTTGCTCTCTGCTCAGGTTTTCTGAATCTCAAAGACTGAATAAAAATCCTCGTCTTCATTTAGAGAATCAAAATCTGATAAACTAAAAGAGGCTGTGGTTCATTTATAGCAGCCTCCACACAGCTGAGGAGCTATGAAAATGTCTAAAAATAACACGATCTAAAATGGTACGTGCAATTTCAGATATCTCAGTGCTTTCACATGAGCTGGAAAGGGGAAATGTCCTGTACTCACCAACAGCCTCCCCCTTCCAGCCCTCAGCCTGGCCTTGCCCTTCCGTGGATCTTGGCAGGGTGAATAGGAGGAGCCTAAGGACCTGAACAATACCTGTTCAGGGAAGCAGGATGTTCCCTCCTGGGGGTTGTTATTTCTTTACACATTGACTCCTTGACTGGGTTTGCAGTTTGGGATGCCAGCAAAGATTTCCAGGAGGAACACAGGCAGGCAACTGATGCTGCCAGATGAGTTCAGTAAAGCCATTTATCACAGGTCTCTGTAACATGCACTACCCAGAACCAAAGGAAAATTGTGTGTGCAAAGAGAAATTAAAATTTGATAGAAAATAAAGTTTGCCAAGTTTCTAATATTCTCTTGATGGGATGATACAGGAGTCAATTTGTGTTACAGTGGCCTTTTCCCCAAAAGACACAGGGAGTTTGTTTCTGAGACCAGTGCATTACCATGTCCATTCAGTACGGGAGGACCTTCCCTTTGCAGATGGGAACATCTGTGGGGCTGAATGTCAGGGATGGCACATAGTGCAAAGTTCAATTTGCCTTGAAAATACCCCTGGGTCTGATTCAGTATGATCACAGAAGAAGGACGAAGTTTCCTCTCTTTGATCTTTGTAGCCCATGACTTCAAAACCCTCTCTCCTCCAGACGTCCAGCTACCCTTAGAAAATATTCAGTGTTATGGAGCAGGCATGTGAGCATAGTAAATAAATTATTTCCTGCCAGACAATTAGCATGTGTACCTGCTTCCTTGGCTTGTGCAGATATGTCGGCCGTGCCACCAATTTGCAGATTGGGTGGAACTTGATAATTATAGACAATGACAATGGTCAGTTATGGAAAATTATGGACCAGCAGGCCAAATTCCTCTCTGCGGTTGCCCCACTTAACCCTGGCAGTGTTACTCCACGGTTGCAGTGTGAAGCAAAGCTTCAACATCTGCATCTGCATCCTGCTGTCTGCCTGCGAGTAAACACGGCTTTGTAGGTCAGCAGTTCATCACTTACAGCATCAACCACATCTTAATGCCGGAGATACTGAGGGTTCACCGCGTATGGATATGGCCCTATTATTAGGGATACAGGCAATCTTCTACCTTCAAAAGGCTGCCCACAAGAAAGAGGATCATTACAAAAATAGAGCAGACTGTGTTTAAGAGAAAGTGGAAATTTAAAGCCATGTGTTTCATCATTTGCTGCTGGAATAATTAATTGCTTGCTCCTAATCAGATCATAGGTGTTTCCCAGCCACACTTCAGCCCACCTCCCACACCATGGCTCACCAGAGGCTTGATTTCCAGCTGCTGGGCCATTTGCAGGCACAAGGAATGCTTTTGGCTGCTCCTAAGGCATGTGCCTCTCAAGCAGCTAATAAATTGCTTAGGGAAAAGGCAGGGGGAGCCAGCTGGACCTGGCCCATGAACTGGAAATTAAACTGCACTGGGTTGATGAATGACCAGAGAGAGGCTACTCTCAATTTACTCTTCTAAGGGATAACATGCAGCTTTAGCTCAAGCAATACTTCAGCTTGTTGGAGGGATGTTGAATCTTCTGTCTGAGGATTTACCGTAGACTCCAGCGAGCAAAGATCAGAGACTAGGAGAATGTGCACATTGAGCACATTCATTTAACCCTCCTGGAGGCAGAATCAGCAGACCAGGCTGGTAATCTGAACAGCCTTACAGAAGAGAGGGGGAAACATATTTTAAGAGCAC
Organism: Pseudotriccus pelzelni; assembly: GCA_035584735.1. Lineage (NCBI taxonomy): Eukaryota > Metazoa > Chordata > Aves > Passeriformes > Tyrannidae > Pseudotriccus > Pseudotriccus pelzelni. The sequence continues at coordinate 105,445,271 of JAWMRA010000113.1, forward strand.
AGAAACCAGGGAGTAACCTGAACATGTGGTGATGGAAGAGCGTTTCATAATGAACTGAAAGGTCTGCTTTTCAAAGCATCTGCACAGGCCATTTGATAAGCTGGGTGATGATCTTTCAGCCTCTGAGTACTGGCAAGAGAAAGAATGGAAGTTGACAGCAGTTGCTGAGAACTTTGTGTTTTGGGTTGGTTATTTTTCTAAACTCAGTTCTCTCACTTTAGAACACTTTCTCATCCCGGGGACCACGTGCAGCAGCAGCATTGGGAGGTGTAGTGCAGGAAGGCTCCTGGCACTACCACAGCCATATCAACCAAGCAGAACCCAAAATACCCTTCCTAAGTGCTGACAAAGCAGGTAAATCACACAAGCAGGCTGTACATTGCCACCCAGTTTGCCCTGAAGAGTGCTTTTCAATTATTTAGGAAAGCCTCCAATCAAGAGTATTTAGTTGTAGGAGTGTATTTTCTTTGCCTACATTAGAATGGGGTATTAAATAATGTGCTGCTCTAACAGCACCAATGAACCCATCTGTATTACTGTGATGGCTTCCCATCTGTGAAACTGTAGAGCCAGAAGAAAAATGCAGCTTTTCAGATACCACTGATGTCAGTAAAAGAGGTACTGATGAATTTGACAGAAAAGCTGGGTAATATAATCTGCTGCTGCTTGTTATCAGCACCATAGTCAACTTGGCAGTGTTATGAGTCTTCATTCTTTCATTCCAACAACAGAAGAATGTCATGAGGATTTCCTAAACATAAAAGGGTTCAGATGAAGGGAATATCTTAAAAAACATTTATAGTGCCTTGAAAAAGCTTGAAAATGAAATGGTTTTAGCCAAAAACACATGCTCTCACTCACACACATACAAATTAAATAAAACTGCTCAAGAGTTCTGGGTTTTGAATAAAATTTTTCATTTTTTATTATAAAAGCAGTGACATTTGAAATACTGAAACATTGAAATAAAAGATAATCACAAAGACATCAAAAAGTTTGCAAGCAGATATAGCGAAAAAGCAGAAGAAATTCTTTTTTTGTATGATGGAGGTTATCTTCAATGCTAAGCAGAGACCATGGGCAACATCCTGGTCCCAATGAGGTCAATGAATGTTTTCCATTGGCTGCAGAGATAGCAGAACTTTGCTTATTATCCACATACTCATTAGCACATCTTCTAAATCCTTGAACTTGCTGTACCTGTTCCTCCGGTGAGGCCATGTATTTTCTTGTTATGCATCTGCTCCAAACCAGTTACTTTCCAGATAAAAGCCCTTTGGTCTAGTCAATCCATTCATACACTGCCAATATTTTGCCTACACTGAGACACAAACACCAAAATGTGCAGATTCTAGACAGCAGGCTGCTAATGGTATCAGTTAAGATTATCTCTCCTCTGCCTTTCTGAAACAATCCTGTTGTGCTAAATTTCAGGGCACACCGTACAGCTAACTACTCCAAAAATCACAGCACAAGAGGTCTGCCCTTTACCATATAGTAGCAAAACTCTACACACAAATACGTTGCTGCAGTTAATTGCTTCTCCGGAGGGTATGACTGCTTTGACAGCTATGTTACAGATGAAGGCCATCAAGGTAAAAGTGTTGAGCTGCAGGTAAAGCTCAGACAAGCCGGGATCATGGACAGGGTGGCTGCCATGGCAGAAGCACAGAGATGTCCTGTGATTCTGTGGTGCAAACCGGAGTGCAGCCATGGCAGTGTAAAGCCACATCCCTGGTTACTCAGTGTCCCAGTGAAATAGATTTCACAGCATCAGCCCAAAGCCTGCTAATGTGCACACATTAACATGCACTAGTAACGTAACCTTCCCACACCATCTCCAAAGGCACAGAGTCAAATGCAGATGGAGATTTGACAAACACTCTCTTATCCTTCAAGGCAGCACTTCTGGGATGGGTCAAGTCTGAAGAAATCCTCCCAGCAACCACCAAAGCTGCCGCTCCTCAAGGGGATAAAGGGCTTCTGCTTTTAGTGGTGTCAGCTCAGCATTGTTTATAAACCACAGTATTCAATTGTAACACATTCTCTCCTCCATACTGTGAGCCCTCTGACAAGAAGAAATACACACTCATCAGTAAATACTAAACTGACATTTTAAAAAATTTCATTCACAAATTTGGTTTATATTAGAATATTCAAGTAACAAAATGATGAAAACTTCCAAACAACAGATAAAGGAAAACGTTTTAAAAAGTTACATCAGTCTACTATAAGTACAAATGCAACATGCTTTGGACATACAGACTTTAAAATTTATCCCACCATGAAATCCAAGGAGAAATAAGGGTTTAGACCAGCTTTCCAAACAAGTTTAAAACCTCCTTTAGAAATGTTCCCTTGTGGAGCAAGCTAGTCTGATGTGGGGTAAAAAGTATATGGCAAGGTATGAGGCAAAGTCTGAGTATAGCAGCCAACAAGGATTTAAAAATATTTAGGAGGTTTGAGAATGATCCATGTTATTCTCCCCTTGTCTCTGAACAGTGCTTCCTTCTGTACATTACTAGCCTGTCGATGAGTACCTCTGCCAAAATGCAAGAGGAGATCAGACTAGCTGGTGGATCCCCCATGGGACTGAAGTACAATCACAGTCAGGTACAGCCCAACGATTACTACAATGGCATATAACACTACAAGTTGACAAATAGCATGACAGTGAAAAACTGAAAGGACTTAATGCAACCAGTCAAACCCCATTCAACACCTTTTGACCAAGGGCAGCAGTTTGCAATGAACAGCCACTCTGTTTCAAAACCACCTCCTGTGCACAGCCTGCTCACTCTCTCCGTTCTCTCACACACTCATGCTCTCTGGCTCACTGTTCCTCTTCTCCTCTTCCTCTCACTGGGAGTCTCCTGAAGTCTCCCTTTCCTTTGGGCTCAGCGTGGCATTGCAGAAAGCAGAATCCTTGCAGCTCATCAGTATGCCTGCCCCATCGAGTTGTCACTCTGGCAGCTGCTCAATCCCGTCAAGTCTCTTTCTTCATTTTCCTCCTCTTCCTCCTCTCCTTTTTTCCAGATACACCTGCCATACAAACAACAGGGTCCAGTGCACAAATGTTCCATGTGCAATCACATCCCTGAGAACTGTTGGCTTTTTGCCTGATGAACAGGATTTGAGGGTTCTTAGATGTGTTTTACAAGGGCCACCTATTTTCAAGGGTAATCCAAAGCCGTGGGGAGGGCTCTGAATGTTTTTAGTGGGCTCTGACTCACACATACATTTCCTTCTGTTTTGTGTTCAAAAGTATTGTGCAAAAATTACTATCACTAAATGCAATAGTAGTTTTATTCAGTAACTGAGAGGAGCAGGAACAGGTATTTGTCACAGAAAAGCCTCTGTATTACCGAGTAATGTAGAGACTCTCAAAGAATTAACATATACAGCTAAAGGAGAAGCATTTTGCATGTTTACTTAAAAATGCATTTGGGAACACTTCTCAGATTACATATTATTCTGAAAATTCATCAGATGTGCAAAAACAGTCACTTACCATTATTGGGTGAATTATTAGCAGCATCCAAGGATTTTTTGAAGGAAACAGAGGCTGCATCACTGCTGTGGTCTGTAGATATCAAGTCCCTTGGGCCATCTTCCATTCTTGTTTGCAAACCTTGCTGGGGTTTAATTGAAACAATATGCTTCACTAAGCATACGAGTTAAACGAAGCATATGCAAGTACAAAATATGAGAGAAAATGTCATTATTGGGGGCATTTAAAGAAACTGTAGGACAAATTAATTTTTACATGTTAGAATATTCATTTACGTGTTAGAATATGTCATGAACCTACCTCCTATTTATTTTAGAGGGTATTACAGTGTTGAAATTTTCTTTAATTAGCATTTTTCCCCTTGCTTCCCCCAGTGAATAGAAGAACAGCAAGAAATATTGAGGTGAGAGTACTGTCATTGCGTAGTGACACTGAAGAGTAAGGTGTGCCCGGTGTCTGCTAAATGTCTACAGTCTACAGAAACACTGAATGTAGCACAAGGCGTGTGATGAGCAACTTTGTGGACCTGGCTTCAAAAGTAATTTCATTTTTTTTATGTCCATCTCTGAAGGATGAGCTTGCACAGGAACAGACACCAGCAATTGAGGCTGACATGCAACATGAGCTTCTTTGGCCCACCATAAACCTGCCAGAAGAACAATGCTGTCCTGAGGAGTCTGAACAGCACTGTTAAGATTATTCATTAAAGTACATACAAAGCTAAACCAACTAACTGGATGTGTAAGAGAGCAAGTAGCCTGGCAGCACTCTGGGAACTGGTGGACTGGCCTAATGACTATGTGGATTGTGGTCAGTTAAAACCTTTTTGCTTAAAATGTGAGCATCTGGAGTTCAGGGAGCAAAATTGTCCTGAGGATTATAAGAGACCACAGTGGGTGTGACAGGAAGAGAAATTATAAAAACAAAACAAAATAAAAAGCTGTACGAGTCCAGAATAACATATTCTGTGACAAGTGAATGAAATACAATTAAGACATTTTGTGGGATTCACCCCCGCATTTCTCATTTCACAGGACAGCAAGGACATTACAGCCAAGGGCTAGTCCAAAATCCAGTCAACACTCTGTTCCTTTGCACTTCCCATCCCCAATGAACTGACACCCTCCACAGCCTTTCTGTGTTGCACTCTGAGACATTTTTCTCTCAATTAGTTTTTCACTGGTATAACATTGGCCTCACTCTATCTTCACTGGCTTTCAGCAACCACCTTTGCATTACTGTTTATATATCTGGGTGACCTTCAGCTACAGATAAAACACAGCTCAGCTGTACACTAAACTTGGAGTGCATCTGGCTTTAATCGTGGAAGAAAAAGTGCTTAGGCAGATGCATTCCAAGTTTAGTGCACAAGTCTCTGTTCTGTAAAATCAAACTGTTTTGCAAATCTGTTAGGGAATACCATGTTGCAAAGCCCCGGGTTCACTGTGCTCACACTTCTTTTATGGGAAATCAGGGAAAAAAGAGAAGAGGAAGCCAGAAGATAGAGAGGAAGAAAAGCCTCCCTTAGGTCACAACATCCTAACAAGAGAAGACATCCCCCTCTGTTCTTGGCAAACCAAACACTACTCTTGGAATACAAAATACTCACATGCTTCAGCCCAGATCCACCCCTTGCTTCCTTCACTTCCATTTTCTTCTTCTTCCGCTGTGCTTTGCTTTCAAGTCCAGAAGGGCAGAAATGAATGCCTGCTTTGCCTTTTGGCAAATCCTGAAAGCATCAGAGATTTTGTAAGAGGAGTCCTGAAACATGTAATTCTTGGTTTTTTTCAGGAAAACCAATTACCTCCAGGAGTGTGTGCTGACAGTGCACAAGCAGGGCACCTCTCTGGGTAAGGTGCACACCTCAGATTATCATAACTCTTTTGCAAAAAGCTCAGCATGCTCTTCCCACTGCTGCCCAAGGGAAATATTTTCCTGGGCTTCTAGAAAGCATTTAAACAGCAAGCCTTCTGCTTCTACCTCTCCACCCAAGCTACCACTGTATCACTATCAGCAAACCCTCTTATCAGCAAACTTAAATAAATATGTCCCAGCCACCTGGGACACTGAGAAGGCTGGTGTCAGCTGTGGACTCCATACCTCTTTTCAGGCCCAGGTATTTGGGAAAGTAGAAAGAGTTTATTCATGCAGGGTGACCAGCCAACTCCCCCCACCCTGTCCTGCAAGAGTGTCCCCCAGCTCCAGCTCTGTCGGAAAGGTCAGGGGAGTGACCACACCAGGCACCTCCTCCCAGTGATAGAAAGCCCCTGCAACCAGAGGAGCCCAGCCCCAGGGCTGGACTGGAGACCCCAGCCTGGATGAGACTGACCCCAGTGGAGCAGGTCTCCCTTGGCCACCAACATCACTGCCTCACCTTCTCCTTCTCCTCCCCTGTCTGATGCTCCTCATCTCCTGTCCAGTTCCCCCACTCTTCTGTGGGAGCCTTCCAGTCAGAGTCCATGTCAATTGCTGAAGGGTCATCTATTAAAGCAAGCATACAAACGAGTTATGTTCAAATCCACACTTCCTCCAACCTCACACGAGTAGCACAAATGCTGCAAAGAATACCTGTCACAGTTCTGCTTGCCCCTGAGTGTGCATGTATGCATGTCTTAAATGTACCAAGACATTTACAAATGTATTTTAAAAAATTATTAAAACATACACACTGACTACTAATTCACAATTAGTGACTGCACTCCTCATGACAGGTAGAAAATTAAAGAAGGGCAGAAAACCACATACAGGAACAAAAGCCCTGCCAGCCTGCGCTTCAAGAAAAGAAACTTTACAAAACTAATACCATGGCTTGTCAAATATTTTCTTTTGATTTCATGGAGAAGGGTTCAAGCATATCCAGAATCATTGGCAGACACAGCAGGCTCTTCCACTCCCTGCAACACACCATCCTCTGGGCAATTATTTGCATGGAAGCAAAGGATTTCTGCATTCATAAATGCTCTCACTGGTGTTTTCTTTCCCGTAAAAAATAGAACCAAGTACATTCTTGACTTCATCTTCCTTTTCCATTTTCTTTTTTTGAATGTAAGCCAGAAAAGCACCATTAAGCATTGTTTTCCAAACCTCCCTAACAAGCAACTTTAAACAGGAATGAAGCATGTAACACCTACCCTGCATCAACTCTGACCATCTCATGGGGGCTAGGCAAACATCTTATCAAAATGTTTTGGATTACTGTATCTTTCAGCATCTGGTACCTTTGAAAATCTGGCTGCAAGCCCTCAGCTACCTCTCCACAAAACACTGGAAAATGATCCTTAGGCAAGAAGGCAAAACAGACTAGCCTAATTCCTTTACCGAAACTGAATGAGGTGCAAAAAAGCAGATAGATCAGCATAAGATGTTGAAAGGGTTACTTGACTATTTTTTAATGATTTGAGTGCAACAATCTGAAGTTTTATCCTAAACGGGAGAAAGACTTCAAAAACATAGCATATAATAATAACTCTTAGCTGATTGTGTCCCTTAAAATAAAAATAAAAAAAAAAATTAAAAATCCCAAACCGGATGGAAAAACTTCTAGTTGAAGCAGGGCCAAAACCAAAAGCATGCTGGGGATGATAAAAGGAAACTGTTTCCAAAAGTTGCTCTGACCAATTTGCTGCCAAATGTTATAAATATGATTATAAACATTGCTCAAGTTTCTCAGTTTAAAATCCATGCCCTCTATATAAAAAGTATGCCTTTCCTTCTTCAAAAGGGACATGAACAAGTAATTTTGAACACATTCCCCAAGAAAATTCCAGTCTAAAATAGAATTCAGTCTCCTGAGCTGCAAGGCAGCAGCTCTGCCAGTGGATGCTCTTGCGGATGTGCAAACAAAACAGCCACAACTGTTTTTTCATGTATTTAACTTCTGATCTCTCAAAAATTGCATTAATATACATACTTTTAAGCAAGAAAATAGTTTTAATGCCGATCTGGCTGCAATGGGCTTACATTCATGCTTCACTCTTGTCACGTCTTGGAATGAAACTTGGCCAGACAGTGGTGACTCTGCCACATCTCAGAATTACTCTTCCCAAAACTTTGTGTCCCAGGGTGTTTAAAATCAACTCAGAGTAAAATTAAGGACAATATAAGATTCTTTAAAATTTGCTGGATTTGATGGAAAAATCGGATTAAATGTACTTATCCCAAAGCTCTGGCTTAAAACCTCTTCTCTTGTGTAGCATATTTCCCTTCTACAGTGACATCTCTCACAATCCCTTTAAACTTTGATTACTCTCTAGTGTTTTGAAATCAGCAACTGATTTTCCTTGTGTCAAAAATTCTCTCACAGTTTAAAACTGATCAGTAATTCCTGTGAACAGGAACACTAAAAGGAATGTGCCATGGAGAGCAAGTCCCCCTGCTCCCCATATGTGTTCAGCACTGATAGGGGTGATACCTCTCCCAGCACAAATATAGACCAACATCTTGATAATTCCTGATGTTCATTTTTACAAAAGGCAGGCTGTTAAATGCCATTTTCCAACTAGGTTCTTGCTTGCAACCTATGTTGAAGGTTTCTTCAGAAATCAGGGAGGCTGCCAACACCTCTGCAGACAAAAAATCCAACCCAGCACCAACCACCTGAATGTTCGTGATCTCCAGTCTCTCTCCTGTGTAATGCTGGGGAGCAGCTGGCTGCATTCTGTGAGGTGTTGGGAAACAGGCAAACAGGGCTCCACAGTATCAAGGTCTGGTCATAAGGAACAGTCAGCAAGTTCTCTGTGCCTGCTGATAGATAGGGTGGAGTACAGTACTCTACAGGCTGACCCTGGTTATCTTGCTTGGAAAATGACACTGGAAAGTACTGCAGCAAAACTCGCTTTATGTCATCGAGATAGGGATTCAAAATTTTCTAATCCAGAGATGTACATTTGGATTCTGATCTACCAGCATCCCTCTTGGCACGCTCTCCCTCAGTATGAGCAACAGAAACCTAGGGGAGGTTCATCTGACAGGGCAACCCCTCAGTAGGCTGCACGTTGTCCACAGCATTAAGTCTTTCTGTGGCTGCTGTAGAAAATCCAGCCCTCTGCAAAGGGCAGTCGACTGTGTAATGAGCACAGTTCTAATCCAAATCCTTATACTTGTAGGCCAAGTGTAATCCATTCAGTTCAAATGGATAGATGCTTTCCAGTCTAAAGGTTGTGTTTCTGTGTTACGGGTTAAAATTATTGCTACCAATAGCTGGGTGTAGGAGTTCCTCATTTGGTACCTTTCATAATTCAGTAGAGGCAAAGTATCGAATAAATCCCAAACTGAAGACTTCTTTTAATGGAAAGAAGCTACTGATTCTCATGAAACAAAAAAATTAAAATTGGTTTTAACCCCAGAACAGAAGGAAGGATGGGAGTCAGGAAACATAGGGTCAAGAGGCATGGGAGCTTTCTTAAGGTTCTGGAGAAAATTTGTGTTGGCAATCAAGAAGGAAGACGCCAAGACACAGGTAAAAAGCGACTCTCGTGGTCACGAGACTTTGCATTTGCAAAGCAGAATGTGGGTTTTCTGAGACTCCCCTGTGCTGTTGCCAAAGCCCAGGTCCACTTCACTTGGAAGCAGATGCATGGGACAAAATTAGTATTCTTTTGCCTTGGAACCAAACACAAGTGCTCCAAAACAGCCCAGCCAACTGCACTGTGTGGGTTACATGTTTTGTAACAGCAAAACCAGCCACAGCCTATGAGCATTCTGTGAGACAGCAAAGCATAAGAACATAAATGTCACCAAAGGGGCAGTGGCAGATGTGTGGTATAGGTGCGCAAAGGTAGTATTGGGAAGTTATTGCATTACATGCAAGTAAAGCTTCCAAGGCAGAGGCAGAAGGATCCGCAACAACTCTGTAGAAGAGGCAAGAAAGATGCCTGGAAAAAGCAGAGCACTTTCTGGACTCAAAAATAAAGTGAATTATGCCAGCTCCAGAGGAGTTTCAGCCCTCTTTCTTTTCTGTTTGTGGCAGGAATGAAAAGTATGCAAACACTAATGATGAGCAGGGAAAAATGATGATGAAAAAAGCTTCTCACTTTGGGGCCCCCTTCCCTAGTGTGGAAGAGTTCTGACCACCTCAGCCTGCCGTTGGGACTGCTGGAACTGCAGCCATCAGTGTTGACCATATGGCTTCAGCTCCAAGATACTGAATGGCCCCAGACAACAAAGGCTTAGATTGCTAAGAACTGTTTGTTTGAACATGCAGAGACAACGACTGATGACAGAATGAGGATTTCAGAATTGATGAGGTTGGAAGGGGCCTCTGGAGATTGTCTAGTCCCACCCCATAGCTCACAGAGGGCTCAGCTATAGCAGGTTATTCAGGAATGCAGCCATCAGAGTTTTGAGTATTTTGAACGGTGGAGACTCTGTAACCCTCTCTGGGCAAACTGTTCTGTTGACTGACCACCCTCACCATAAAAACAAAGCTTTCCCTTATATGCAGGTGGAAGTTCGCTTCATACCTGTCATGGGTTTGCAAAAGTCCCCCTCCTTGGGGATTGAAAATAGTTTGTCCAGATGAATTTCCGGACAAGGGCC
>JAWMRA010000113.1:105455418-105511443 GCA_035584735.1 Pseudotriccus pelzelni
CACCTTAGAGCAATTTGTGGGGGGTGTGGTAAAAATTGTCCCCTAGGCAAACCCATGACAATACCCATTGCCTCTTCCCCACTCTCTGGGCAGACCATAGGCAACCACCCCATCAGGTTTTCATACACATGGATGGCCTCTGCTGGACCAACTCCAGTATGTCCATGACTGTCTTGTACTTGGGAGCCCAGCAATGGGCACAGTGCTCCAGATATGACAATAATTAAGAATTAACCACCAGCAACATGTATCATTAATGAATGTCAGCACAGCAGTGTGTTGTTTGGAAACCAGCCTGATCGATAGTCTTTTTTCACTCCCATATCGCAGTGACCATTCAGTTCTCTAACCACTAACTCCCTCTCTCCTGCTATGGATATATGCTTTCAGTTGTGACAACACTTTAGCCTTTTGACAACACTCAAGCCTTTTGTGAGCAACGGTGTTATTATTGCTGGTACTTTACAAAAAGATAACCTGATGTGGAGCAGGGAGCCAGCCAAGGCAGCTCTGCCGGCTGGGGCAGAAGCAGGAATCCAGCATCCAGTTCCTTTGGCTGCACCAGCACAGAACAAAGAGACTCAATACAAGTCCTGCTCTGGATCTGATAAAATGACCCCAACTCATATTCAGGTTATAAATGGCGCGCTTTTTTTCCAGTTTCCAGGCCTACAAGAACTAACAGGCCGTGTTTGACTGTCAAAGAGCTCATTTTGCCTGCAGCGCCGACCTTAATGCCAACCATTACCTCATCTAAATTCAGGGAATACATGTTCGTGACACTCCCCTCCCCTGCATCAATATCAAAGCTGATGATTCAAAGGAAAGAAAAAAATCCCAGGACGAAGAAGCAAGCTGTAAGGCGGGCAGAATAATCCCTCCAAATGCTTCTGTTCAGATGTTTGCAGGAGCGACCTGCTGAATTTGCTCCTATCTGTTCTGCTCTCAGACAGACATGACACTCAAAAAGCAGAGCTCTGCCTGGCTTTGCAACTGCAGATCAAGCCCAGAGTGTGCCAAGTCTGACATGTGCTAAATGCAGCGCAAGGCAACGCTGCTGATGAGCTGCCAACGCTGCCTCCCTCCATCCCGTGCAGGCGAGCCAGGCTCCAAAGTTGGAAAGGGCCAGGCATCCTTGAGAGCAATGCAGGGGTAAAGAAATACGGCACTAAGGCAAGGGAATGCTTGGGTTTGGGTTTTTTGCTTTTATTCTTTTTAAAGCAAACTGTGCTATTTATAAAATCACGGCCAAAATGATGCATCTGCTGCAGAGCCTCAGTTACTGCTGGGCAGAGAAGCAAGACAACCACAGTCTTTTCTCCTTAATGCATTCCACCACTCTGGCTTCTCCTGCAGTTGGGCAATCAGAGCAGCTAGAGCAGAAAGCAGTTTGCTCGCTCGTCAGCCATCATTCCTGCAAGAGCAGGGAAAGGCCTCCCAAGAACAGGGGTATATATAGATACTTCCCTCAATCCTGGCCAAAAGGTCAAGAGAAAAAGGTCATCTAATACCCACACTGTTCATGCCAAATTATTCCAGCTACTCAGGACCCACACTGATCTTTCAAGCAGATTTTGAAAGTAAAAAAATCCTCATTACCAGTCATAAAAAGACTGAAATCCTGATTGCCACAGTGCACTGGAGGTGGATTCTGTATCTGTGTTCAGGGTATTGCTGAGGAAATTTAAAGTTTAGGCAAAGGTACTCTGAGCTATAGAAGCACCCTGTCCTCCCACAGCTCTCCCCTAGCCCAGACTGTAGTTGCCTGGAAAAGGGCCACTCAGCTCCACCTTCCCACAAAAAGACGAGAGGGAGGGAAATGCAATGCTTCAGTTATGAAAATCAAACACAACTTTGAACTCATTTCACAAATCTAGTAATCTGAGTTGACTGCTAAACATGGGGTTTTTTTGAAATGCAGAGCCCATCCTGATGCATCTGGCTCAGGAAGTCCCTGACCCGCTCTCTGCAGGGTGTGGGGAGGGATCGCCCCGTGCTTGCGCCTGTTCCTGTGCTTATCTGCCCACAACTGATAGCAGTGCAACTGCCAGAGAGAGGACACCGGGCACGGGAGCCTGCAGCTGGCCTCCCTGCGGCTGCTCCCGCTGCCCAGGAGCTCTAATTACACTTTGCACAGCAGTATGCGTGCACTGAAAAGGATTGTACTTTTTGTGTCCCTTTTTTGTCATCTTCTGAGGAAAAACATAAATAAAATGCATGTTCTTGCTCTTCTCGAGGGTCCCACGTGGGTTCCTGCTGCTCTGACCGAGTTCACAGTGGCTCTGGGCACCTGCCAAAAACTAGACCCACACTGGATTTCTCCCTTACCTCTACCGGTGAATGAGCCACATGGGAAGTGGATCTTGATTTCTGAGGCTTGGGAAACATACTAAAAAGAATATCAGCATTAGCACACTTGCCTTTGAACAGAAAAAAGAGCAAAGAGACATACCCTGCCCCTGCCACGCATCGTCTGTGGGGAGGAAAGTCGAGCTGCTGTGCCAACAGCATCTGGAAGGACTGTCCTCAGATGATTTACTCTTCACGTTATCTGCATACAGCAAAGTGTCCTTTTTAAAAATTAAAATGAAAACAACAGCAAAAAAAACCCCAAACCTAAAAGATAATCACAAAGGTATATTCACATTATTAAAACCAATTAATCATGCCTCTATCTGCTCACTATGTCACAATGCCTGGATGTTATGTAATTTAAGCCACACATTAATCTATGCTGCTCATCGCAGTGGATTTATTAACAAAGGCTGGACGAGGACACTACATGCATAAGTTATTAAAAACAACTCACTCAGGAGTACTACACTAGCCATATTCAGAAAATGTTGGGGACCTAAGAAGAGAGCTATAGTTCCTACAGAACAAAAGCTGCATCTAGTGTATCCAGCTCCAACTCCCACCACCTTCAGTGAGAAGGTTTCTGCTCAAGCTAATAGTAATCCATAATTACTAAATTAATTGCTTCATGAAAGAGAAAGATGAGAGAGAGCTGCTGGAGGAAAAAGAAAGTTTTTTTGTTGATTACTTTCAGCAACTAAAGTAAGCAATAGGATTCACATGCCTCCCTGAATGACTCCCCTTAGCCCCTTTCTAAGGCTTGTACATAACAGACCAGTGTTCTCTTCACATCTTTCATGAATCAGGGAGTTTTTTTCCCATCTCTGATCTTTTCTTTCTTTCTTTCAGCTAAAGAACTCCCTGTTTTTGTTCTGTATCAGCTTGATTTTTTGCTGTATAAATGCAGATGTTAACAAATATTTGTCCCTGTTGGTTACTTGGACATTAGAAACTGCTTCAATCCACTGATGCAGTGTTGGAAAACAGATGATTAAATATAGTATGTATTACACTGATTGTCATGTCTGGCTTTAGAAGCTAATTTCAGCATTCAGGCTAACACCACACATGCTGTTTTGTGCACAGATGTCTATCTATATGTATCTGTGCTTGCCTTTAGCAAAGATTCAGGATCAGACTTTGCATTCATGATCCAGTTGAACTTTCGGACAAATGTGAGCTTCTGGTAGGCAGGGAATGTGTGAACCAGAAGTGCTTGGAGTCAGTCAGTGAGAAGGACTGACAGTTGCAGGGGTGCAAAGTGAAAGCCAGAAATGAGGGTCAACTTATTGCAAAACGAGTAGATGTTCCATTCTTCCCAAAGCCACTCACAGAGAGGGTCAAGCTGAAAATCCCCTCACTGTGCTGGAGGGGAAGGTGCTGGCTAGGCAGCCTCTGACAGAGCTTTTCCAACCTGGGCGTTTGCACCCTCCCTCAATCTGAAATTCTCTGAATTTGTTGGTCATCACACCACAACAGAAACCTTCTGTGCGAGTAAACCCAACAGAAAGAATTTGCTGGGGAGGCAATATTTTTTTTTTTTTATTTATTCCAAGATGAGATACGAGTTTGGAAAGCATTCAGTAAAAGGTTGTGATGTCAATCCCTAAAATGCTGGTGTGCTGGATTGCAGATACAAGCAAGCTCTGCAAGGGAGAGTGACTAATGAAATGTGACTCCAGGGTAGAAGACCCATATGTGAGCAGGGAGAGATCTTTTAAGCCAAGCTTCTAAGAAAGTGAAAGAAGAATTAAAGTAAAAGTCCAGAAAGAGACAACTCACCTAAATCCCTGGACACATCTGATAATGTCCCAAAGGTCACAGGACAGGATTTTACATCTGCAATATCCCATGTTCCTGCATTTAAAATGCAAACAAACAGTAACCCTAAACCTGATGTCATGTTCACATCTAGTGGCAGCAGTTTCTAGCTCATGCTTCCAATCTCATTACAGGCCTTCTGTGTTTTCTCCATCCCAAGCATGCATCCACTGCTGTAGCTGAACAAGAATCAAGAAAGGAGAAATGGCTTTTATGGTGTCCAGCCCCATTGCCATGCACACCTACTCAACCCTTCAACATGCATGTCACACCAGCATGGCACTTCTCTGGACTTAAATTCCTCACTCATCTGAACTGATGTCCCCTTTATGCACTACTGGCAGAAGTTGTCATCAAATATCAGCTTGGAATTCGGCCTTTTGAAAGCATTAGAGTAAAAATGGTACTAATGTCCTCCCCACATCAGCCTTATACTTTGCAAGAGAAGGACTCTAGCAGAGAAGGCAACTGATGTGAGGGCAACCTAAGAGCACTTTCTGAATCACCAGAGTACTGGATTACTGCTGCTGAAGGTGAGTCATCATATGGCCTTATATGCCAGTCAGTCCGGCCATCACGCTTGATTAATCAGAGAATGTAGTCAAAATCAAATGTTTTTTATTTAAGAATACCCTGCCCCATACTGCGTTGAAACACATGGATATATACCCTGCAGTCTAACTCTGACCATGGGTGAACAACCTCAGAGGGAAAGGCCTTGACTGCAAAGGGGCCAAACACAAAATACCTGTGGGTAGAAAACAACTTGCACCCAGCAGGCAGTCTACAACACAAGAAATTCCTGCCATAAAAACCCCTCTTTTCACGCTGCCAGGAGATAAATGACAGCTAGCAGGGTTCAAGAGGAGTGGACAACACTATGTGTACAGGATAAATGTCTGAAGGACACAGCAATTTGTGAAGCTTTCCCTCAGCAATGCTTGAATGTCCACACTCACCTACGTTGGAGAAAACATCCTCTTCTGACCGGGAGGGCACTGATTCTTCCCGTGTGGCTTCAGAGGCCTTCAGTGTGGCCCCATACTCTGCCTTGGCAAAGAGAGCACCTTTTCCACCACCACTGGTGTCCCCTGTGAGTGGCCACACCGCTCCCTTCTCATTCCAGTCAAAGGCTGGCTCAGCTGCCAAGCTACCCAGGGATGCTCTGCTGGGGTCTTCTCGGGAATAAACATTACATAATTATTTTTAATTACAAGGAAGAGTTTGTACAGAAGAAACAATAGAACAAAGCCTGTTCTAAACCCGTCAGATATAATGGCTATTTCCAACTGAAAGTATTTACAGATATGTTTACAGTGAAGCAGAGTGACCAGGATGGGATGCTGAGGCAGAAAATATGAAGGTCATGTGAGAAAAAAGGCACCACAGAGGCCTTGGTGTCCCTTCCTGAGTGCAAGGATGTTTCAAGGCCTCTAGAGTCCAGCTGGAGACCCAGAGCAGTGAAGGGAGAGAAAGAGAACAGCTGGACCTCCAATGAAAAAGAAAGCAAACATCTTGGATGTTGCTAGTTCAAGGCTGCTAGAGAAATCAGTGCCAGGCGTACGGATATTTTAAATAAGGACAATTATCTCCAGCATATTTTGTTTCAAAGGACTCCTAAAGCACTTCATGACTCCAGCTTTCAGAACAGCAGAGCATTTGCCTGGGGCTCTGGTGAAGAGGGGACTACTGCTGGCAACAACTCCACCTTCAGTCATCTTAATGCTGCTACTGCTGCTTCTCCTCTGATTGGGAACAGCAACCCGCACTTAGCAGGGTTAGAGCTTCTTCCTAGATGACATCTCACTGCTCTGTAAATGCCCATACTAACACAATCACTTGACTCAGCATCCTGCACAACCCAGGCTCCAGGTTTCCACCAAGGGCATCTGGTACTTTAACTACAGCTTGATCTACTGAGCTCCCTTTCCTGGGTCAGCAAAGTACTTAATGCCTGCATGACCCTAGGATTAAACCATGCATGGTTAACCCTCTGCATGTGCAGCTGGTACCACCCATGTCAACAGGTAAGTTTACATGAAGAAAGAAATGTGGAACCATCTACTTTGCTGGAAAGAAAGTAAAGGCCTCAGCACTTTAATCCCTTAGACACTCATGCAGGTATTTAACTGCTGATAATCCAAGAGTTAAAAATCCAAGCTCTTGATTTAATAATCAAAAAACAAAAAGTAGTCCCAAAATGTCTGCATATTTTCAGCTTAAAATTTGCTGTTCATTTGCCCTTCAATTTTAGTAGAGCATCTGAGAGCACTTTAAGACATTTTTAATGCAGACAGTGCACAAACTCACACGTACATATACAGCTACATCTGTCAATTCCAAATTCATATCTTAGCTATATAAGCTATGTTACTGTAATATATTAAATTTACAGGTTATTTTTATCATTTTATCACAGATAATGAAAACATTTCCAAATGCCTTAATTCCATGACCCGTTTCATATGGTGGTTATTACATATAACATGATTAGTAGAAATATATGTAGGTATAAGTGCATGGCAGACACTTTGAAATACCCAGAGGAAAAACATGGAGTGAGCAGAAAGTGTTGTTTCTTTTTACCTCATTGGGATAAGAGTATATCCTTCTGTTATAGTTCTTTACTCTGGGCAGGCCTGGACTAAAGAACCTGTTTGGAACTGAGAAAATTACATGGGTTTTTATATACCCATTATCAGAAAATTTCTTCTGTCAAGCCAGGCAAAAGTAACTAACCCACATAACACCAAGCCTTTAGCAGATCTCAGATCTAAGAGACATCTGCTTTCAGAGTCCTGTGGGTAATGCTATGTGTTTTAATGAGAGCCTGGAGTAAAAGGCAAGCTCCCAAGTAACAGCTCCCAAGGCTCTTTTCTAAAGTAAATAGCCTCAGTAAGTGCAAAGAGTTTGCTGTCAAATGACAAATAGAGCAAACAGAAAGATGCTGGGAAGTGAGGAGGGGTGACAAGCCCGGTCAGATCAGGTGTGTGAACTGAGCCTGTAGGTTTACCTTTTTGTTTCAGCCTTTCCTTCCTTAAGTGTCTCTTTTCACGGCTGCTGATCTTGGTCTGCCAAACTCCTACAACATAGAGCAAAGTTCATTTTCCAGCTAACAAAGAGCTTCCTTTATTGGCTTTACTGCTTAGCACCAAGGTAAATAGCTATCTGATTGTTTCTGATGTTGGCTGTAAAAGTGCCTTCAGGTCTCGTGCAGCATCTCCCCTGTGTTCAGCCTTTGCTGCCTCTGCAGAAATGTGTTACATAAGAAATCCCCATCACAAACCTGTCTGTCATGTGTCCTGACCTGCATAACTGCACATATTCTCCTGTCCTGTGTGTCAGCCTGATGTGACACCACTTTCCCTCGGGGGAGATGTCACAGCAGAGCATCAACCACCTTGTATATTTGTCAGCAGGGAGAAGTTAATGAAAACCTCAACCTTTAAATAAGGTTTAAATTAACTGGGTTCCTCTAGCCCTGAACATACTCTTAACACTTGTTCTGCGATGTGGACACCCGCTACCACTCAGCTGGTTCCCACACACATTCATTCACACCAGTGGGGCCACATTCTACCTCTGTCCTTGCTCTCCGTGACCCAAGAAGTCAGAGGAGGGACCACTACAAATGGTTAATAAAGAAAAAACAGAGTCCCTGGATTTGACCAAGACAAACACTTTCTTTTTCTGAAGCATCCGCAAATAACACATGAAACAGTTCAGCTGGCTCATCCATTCAAAAAAACTACAGATCCATTTGAAGAAAGCCACTACTGTGTCCCATTTTCCCCCAGCAGCCTTGTAGGCCCTCTGACACGGGCCCCCAGGAAGGACTCCGGACCAACAGCAAGCAAGGGCTTCTTTTGCTCTCACCACCACACTAATCACATTATATAATCTTTTAAGCCCAGAAAAGCTTAGAATTTGTTGTTTTCAATATGAACATTGGTGGGGGGAGGCAGAGAGAGGCTCATGGGATGCAATGTATTTTCAAATGAAATTCTAGCTGCCTGAGCCTTGCTGGCCTCTGCCAGACTTCTCTGCAGATCTGCTTGCAAACAAAGATCTTGGCTCCGCTCACAGGCATGCTAAGAAGTTGGCTGTATATTACCCCAGTGCCTTTACCAGCCTCAGTCGTGGGCACAACACTACACTGCCTGGGGAGACCACAGCTCCAGCTGTGGATCAGCATAGCAGGGGCCACAGGAGTAGAGGAGGAGCATGAAGACAGGACCCTGCTGCCCAGTGGGCCTCTGATCGTTTCAGAGGTGCTTCTTCACCTGCAGATTTGTCTTTTGAAGATGCTCAGGACGTGAGGAGTGTGGAAGCACGTGGCCCCTGTCCATGTAGCAAGAAGCAGGTGATAGAAACAACTCTCAAACTGGCAACTGTCTCCAGTAATGCAGAACACTGGAACAGTTGAGAAGACCTCCCTGTTGAGATATTTCATCCTGTGTTACTATGTGGTAATATGCATCAGATAACACAAGAACCAAGTCTTTTGTTACCTTCCTCTTCTTGCAGTTTGTCTTTTTCCACAGAAAGAAGATCTTGTGGCACCTCCTTGTCTGAGCACTGGGTTTTCCTCTTCTTCTTGGGCTACAGTATACAGGAGATACACAGCAGAAAGATAAAACAGGTATTTGTAACATTTCATCATGAAGAAAAAGAGACTCAAGGCAGTAGTTTTGAAAGGGAGACCACCCACCTACTTGGAGAGAACAAGAGGTTGCTGGAATCCTTAAGTGGGGGCAAAAGTCTTCCTGAGAAGATTTTATTGCGAACCCCAAACCACTAAATGCTATTGCTTTGGGCCTACAAATCTTAATTTATCTGCTAGATTAGAAAGCTCACATTTTATTTCAGGTACCTGCTCTGTAGTAAGATTTGCATTCATCATCCCTAAGTCCTAATTTTCTTCCTATGAAAAAGTCTCAAAGTATTTACCCCCTTTAAAATCAGGAATGCTGAAATCAAGAATTAGGACCCTGCCAATGCTTAACAAAAACAAACAAACAAACATAAAACAAAAAACAAACAAACAAACAAAAACAAAACCCAAGAACACCAAAGCCATAGAACAGCCTATTTTTAATGAAGGTATCTGTAGTTTACACTAATCTGAAAGGGCATGGGGGTAGCTGAGGCCATTTTCAGATAAAACAGTAAAGCTAACCTTAAGCCTTCAGTTTTGAATGTTGTAGTTTAAACACAGTGGTTCTTGACTTTTCCAGGGTGGGAAATCCCTGTCAGAAACACAGTTCCCTGCCCAGGCTCAGGGGCTGCTCCTCATTTAGAATCATAGAATAACTGAATGGTTTAGAAGGGGCCTTAAAGATCATCCAATTCCCACTTCCCTGCCGTGGGCAGGGACACCTTTCACTAGACCAGATTGCTCAAAACCCCATCCAGCCTGACCTTGAACACTTCCAGGAATGGGACTTCCACAACTTCTCTGGGCAATTTGGAAGTTGGAATTTGGAAGTGTCTTGTCACTGACCCTTTCCCCCACACCAGCACAAGTGCTCAGTGCCCAAGATAAAACCCTTAAACGGATCCAGGGACATGCAGCCTCTCAGAGCTGGAAATGGAATACAAGAGATCCCAGCACACACCTGGGCTTGGATGATGAGACCATGCCACTTATGGTGACAGTGACAATCCCTACAGTGTGACTGTGCCAGAAAATTACACAGTCTTGTATTCCTAAGTCATCTCTTAAGTGCACCAAAATTAGGAAGAAAAAATTACCTTAAAAAAGGGAACATTCTTAAAACAACTGTCTCTTGAAAGACAACATATAAACTCTAAAACTCTTGCAGGTACCTTGAGGAGCTTTTTCTCTCTGATGTTGACTGATGTGATAACCTGGCCATTTAATGGGACCTAGAAGATGGACAATAAAAAAATATATTATGGAATATATACATGCATGTGTTTATATGTGTTTATATAAGTGTAAATACAATTTCAAAATTTTCCTATAAAACTTATAATAGTCTTAAAGACACAGCTAAATAACCCCCTGTACAAATCTGGGCTAGAATTTGTGGCCTTGTTTCAGCTGGAGTAATTTATTCCAAATTAATTAGTGTTAGCTAAGCCTTTATGAATGTATATCCAGAAACTCTACATAGATTTATTCCAAAGCAGACATATTTGTGGTTTATCCTAAGATTTGTCTAGGATCAAAGTTGTTTTTTAAATAGGGTAAGCCTGTCTTAAAACAACAGCAAAGACAGGAGAAGGCTTATTTTAATTCTTGTTTACTGGTTGAGGTGGACCTTATCAAGTCTATCTGACCAGCTAAAAGGATGGCTTTCATCCTACCTAGATCCTGTAAAGTAAACAATGAAAGATTAAGGACTTTTCAAATTAGGGTTTGATTAATGTCTCAGCTGTCTCAGAATTCCCTGGCAATGGCCAGCCTCCATCTACAGGGGTGGGAGGGTGTAAATCTGCAGCTGACACAGCAAAGGCTGTGCCAACAAGGGCCACTGCACACTATGCAGAGCCAGCAGCATCCAAGACAAGGCAAACTCTCCTTCTACAGATGGCTCCTCACCCTTCTCACAAGTCATCTCTGTCCATGAGACGCTGTGGCAGTGATTAGTTACCAAAAATCCCCTGGGTGACTGCCCATGCCTGTCTCTGGCAAGCCCAGTGGGTCGGCAGTCCTTCAGACTGTTAGTGCTCATCTCTTTGGTATTTTGGGGATTTCAGGGCTATTTTTCACAGGTCTCAGAAAGGTCTAGCTAGAAGTGCAAGTTAAAGACAGCATGACAGGCACCTGCATGCTGGCAAGTGCTTTGTCCCTGGAGGTGCTTGCTTGGAATCCCAGGCCAGTTACAGGCCCGTGATGGACATGGAACCAGCAGGCTGATGTTCATCTGATGTACCGCAGTTATTAGGAGGGGAAGCCCCAGAATTGTGGAGTTTGTACACAGACAATACTGATTCTAGGTCTTCCAGTAAAATATCACAGTAACAGGAGACAAAATCCCTGCCTGTTATATCAATAATTAATTCCACCAGCTTCACATTATAAACTTAAGCCAAAGTAGTCCACATCTCTTCCATCTCCCTTAGCTGTCAATTGCAAACTATAATATTGTTACGATTATATTCTTCTGAACATTCCCTAGCAAAATAATTACTTCTGTGTTAAAACCCATTACATTTTGTAATAGCTAGCAAGGCCATTTTGGGTTTTCCCACAGGCAGTCATCTCTCTTCTAAGACTCTCAGAGAGGTTCGTTTATTAGAGGCACTCCACAAACCCCACCACAAAAGAAACCATTTTCCATCTCTTGCTCTGCTCAAGGAAAGAATCCCACTCTACCTGCAGCAGGAAGGGAAGTAGCCTCTCACATATGATATGGGGCATAAAATACAAAACCAGGAGCATTTTGGTGAAAATTTGAACCATGTAGAAATGGAAAAACTTGAGCTTACACTATTCCTTCTTTCTCAGCATATGCTTCTGTCCACTTTAATGTGTGAAAATACAAACAAGATCATGTCTTAGTGAAGAACAATTCTTATTGAAAATGTCATATGGGGGGAGGTGACTTTCCACTATACGACAGAGGACTTCAGGAAAACTGAATTTTATGTGGTGAGTACAAGAAGCGATGACTGGGGAAGCCACATAACATGTAAGTGCAATGGGGAAGCATGTAAGTGCAGTATTCCTTCCCAATCTCATCAAATCCTGGTGATTTCCCAGTTTTCATAATGAAATCTTCACTGTGTTCTAAAGGCTTTGTAAATGGACCTCCCAAACGAAGGCACTTTGAGCAAGACTGCCACCATGGGCACAGAAACAGCAGTGGCAGCTTATGAGGCAAGGAGGCTGCTCTCTTGCCTTCTTTCAGACACACACAGAGGATAAGAGACATCCCACCTCCTGTAAGCCTCTCTTCACGTCAAGATGCTTCTGCAAGCATGAGGGACTACAGGCAGAGACAAGGAGATGTCAAGATTAAGGACAAGCAACTGCCTTCCTCCCCCCCGGCTGCCGTAACTGAGCACAGCCCGAGGCTGTACAGAGCCCTGACATAGGAAGGGAGAACTCCAGAGGGGAGATGTTGAGTGCAACAGAAGATTAGGGAAGATGGAAACGATATTGACTCTGACAGACTTGTCTCAGCTGGGGCAGGATCACGTTCCCAGGCCTTCTGTCCATATAAATGACAGCAAGCAAGAGGCTGGAAAAAGTGCAGCATTTTGTTTTAGCTCTTTGCCAACCTGACTGCTCTATGCTTTAACCAGACAAACACATTTGCTACTTAAATGTTATTTCATCTGCTAGACAAACATCTCCCTCTCTCTCCATTACTGACTAAGGTTAAAAATATATCTTTGGCAGTCATTTACTATATCCCAGGGGTCTTCATGGTGACTGACTGGCTACTCAGCCCTAAGTACCCGCCTGGGACTCTTGAACCTTGTTGCATCCTTCCTTTTGCAAAACAATGCCAAACCTGACTACTGACTGATGCTCTCACCAAACAGCCCACCACTGTGGTGATGCTCTTCTTTCAAACCTGAAATATTTGTTGCTTCTTCACCATCCTTCAGTATAGCAGCATCTATAATATATATAATAGCAGTAATTCCCTCTCTTTCATCACCAAGAATTTTTACTGACTTCTACTTCCTTTCACTGGAAAGGTATTATGTTAGCCTGACCTTTTGTGTTAAATCCTGCCTTTATCTAACCCCTTTTCAGGCAGTGAGCTGGCTGTGTGGCTGAGCAACCCCACCCTACCCTATTCTTTCCTTCTGAAGCCCTCAGGGTAGGGGATTAGTCATGCCTTTTTATCATGCCGTTTGGCTATTCTGAAAAGGAAAAAGGAATTTTCATTATTTTATTGCATTTAACCTAATGGAATCATTAAAGAGAAATTAATATTGCCGGGGTAATTTTTTCTCAATGAAAAATGTAGTTCTGTACAGGGAGAACACATCTAAACCCACCACATTAAGTGACTTCATAAAGTCATCAGTGCAATTCCAAATACATTAAATATATGCAGAGAAGCAGAATCGGGACTTTTAGTGGAATAAGACTTAGCATATTAATTTCTACTCACATTCTGTGGAACAATAGAAAGATTATTTTTAGTTCATGGCCATTTGCTTCAAGACCCAGTGGAACAGGATTTCCCCCACACCCCCTGCCTTTTTTCCCTTTTAATGTAACCTAAGTTTATAGTTCTGATGATTGCTCTGAAACTAGCAATTTCTGATTGATTCTGTTGAGCTAGTGTTTAATTTAATTTATGCTGTTAATTTAGTTTTACATAAAACCTCAATGAAAGGAGGCAAAGTGGCAGGTCTTCAAATGCTACAAAATACTGGGTTTATTCATTAGTATATAAACCGTGTATTTGAAGCCATAAAGCTGTACCCCTAGAGATTTATCTTTATGCATTTCAATAGTTTTGTGAGACTAGTCATTTTTATAAAACCCAACACCTTTGAAAATGTCTATCAGATCAGCCAGCCTGCTTTCACATCTCAGTGCCACCAACTGGTTACAGGATTAATTAAAAATTTTGTGAATATCAGCTTCAGGTTCACTAACTGCCCTTTGTCCCTCTTGGGGAAGGTGCTTAAAACTGCCTTCCTTAGGAAGGCATGGAAAGTTTTGCCCAGTAGAGGGATACTAGGACAAAATAAACTCAGCCTATGAAACCCAAGGGGAGCTATTACATGCTTCACACATTGGAAATCAGGGAATTCATTTAAGAACATGAATAAAGATTCAGAAAATTGTTTTCAGCTACCACTTTCAGAAAACTCAAATTAAGTGGGTTGAACACTGGAAATGAAAGGAAGCAAAACTGCCCCGTTCTGGCAGGGGGTCTGTGAACACAAAACCATTTCCAGATTTAAGAAATACTTCAATTAAATTGTTTCTTAGTGTTCATTTCCAGTGCAAAAACTATTTTATTTCATTTCACTTCATGTTACAACACAAAATAAATGTGGTGGATTTAGGCCAAAAGGCAATACCAGTATGACAAAAGTAACACCAAAATGCACCAAATTAAAAAAATAAGGGGGGGGGGGGAGGAGATAAGAACAAAAAGGAAAGGAATTTCTAGCCAGGGCACTACATGGCCTCCCTTAAACATGCTGTGTTATACTGAGCAAGGTACCACTGCACTCCCAGATTTCCTGGTAGATGTTCAACAGGATCTTCAGCAGCCTCAGCACCCTCTGGAAGATCTGGTCTTTGCTCCCTACTCTCCATGCTATGAGTCGGATATTTGCAGCACCACTTGCAGTTCACTGTTTGCTCTCTGCAGATGGATCCTTGTCTCCTGTGCACAGAGTGAGGGCTCAGCCACAGGCTGAGCAAACCCAAGTGCTGCTGTGGACAGACAGCAGCTCGCTTTGCTCCATCCGCAGACAATGAGCAACCCGCATGACAAACATGTTGGGAAATGAAGCAGCACTGGCTCTCATTAATTCTGATCCAGATTTTCATAAATGGAAGCAGACATCCTGGGCTTTGCCACATGGTCTTGTGCTGATGATGGACTTCACTGTGGGAGACTTATTGCTATATCAGTGGGAACCAGGTGAATGGGAAAGGACACGACTGCATTTGTAGAAGGAGAAAGGATGGGGTTTAGGCAGAGGCAGAGGCCACCAGAGAGACAGGAAAGTATCAGCTTCAAAGAAAATTGCTCATTCAGTCCTAACTAAAGAAAGGGTAACACAATGGCAATTTCTGGTAAGGTGACAATGGGAAGTTAAAAATCCTCCATATTTGGTTTATTAGCAAAGAAAACTGAGGGCTCTTCATGAATGGCAGAAGAACATAAAGGGGCTTCTTTGTGGCATGACTTTTCACAACACTGCACAGATATACCTGCAAAGGGGAGGGAAAAGAGAGCAGGATCTTGGTTTGTGATCAATACTGTAATTACTATTTGTAATAATATTAGTAATAATCTTATAATTATAGCTATTATTGATACGTGTTAATGCAATGTTTTCCCTGAAAAAAATTGCTTCAGACAAATGTGTTCTGAGTAGGAAAGAAGAGTCTGTTGAAAGGTAAAATTACATGGGAAACACACACAATGAATAGACAGAATTATGTGAGAAATACACACCAGGAATACCTGAAATTTCCCCCTTCTCTTAAGGCACCTCACATAGAAAGAAAGAGGTATGGCTCCCATCAAATGGATGCTCCAAGAACCACATGGAAAAGGATCAGCACAGAAAACCTGTTCCTCTGCACACGTTCCCAGGAATGAAGTTGCCCATAGGAACCCCTCGAGCACAAACACAGGTTGGTCACAAGAAACAGAGGCCAGAACTGCAGTTGTAGCCATTCGTATCCATAAGCAATTTCAAGAGAAAAATTAGGGAAGCAGCCCCAGAATGATGCTGCTTACATTACACATCCTCCTGCTGGCAAGCGTTCCCAGGACATGTGGGAAGCCATACACAGCAGCGATAAACAAGTGGAGCCGAAGGGTACCTGCCTCTCTTCAGCTGCTCTTATCATTCAGGGAGAGAAAGATACCTGCGTGAGTGGATTAAAGCCAGTGTTGAGAAGATGAATGATGAAATCAATTTCTTGGGATCTGCTATTCTGATTAATTAGAGCACCATCCCAACAAGGGATGAAGGCTACATTTTAAGGAGGCAATTACCAAACACCAACTCTTTCCAGGATACTTTCAAAATTAATTTGCATCCAAGATAGCTGTGTAAAAATAATTGCGCAACTGTGTTGCTTTGGCATGAAGAATATTGTGTAACCTGAAAAGGTAAAAGAAAAGGTCTGTCTGCAAAACCTCTGGAGCTAGGGGGCTGGTCTTTAGTTCTGTTACTGTTAAGCAATCCTTGCAAGAAGCATCTCCACTTTATAAAGATACTTCTGAAAGGCAGAAAGCTTTCTATTTTTTAATGTATCAGGCAGTACCTATTTTTAGAAGTTGCCTACATTTGTAAAAAAAAGCTCTTATTTACAACTGACTAATTTGCAGAACCACCCAAAAACTTTCAATAAACACAAACCCCAACACTCAACAGCAATCCCATCCAGATCAGTTGGCTTCCAGCAAGTCTTGCTATAAATTAGGGAAAACGCTATTCTGAAAAAACTAGACACCCTCAGCATAATTTCTAGAAGGTTTTGTGTGTGTGTGTGTGTGTGTGTGCGTGCGTGCGTGACAACAGCCAGAATGTAACTTGTTATGTGTGATGCATGATGAGATCACTTTCAAAATGTGCTTGTACGATTTTGTAGAGACCATGCATCCATTTGAACAAAGTGGTGCATGAGAGACTGGACATGAGCTGACAATGTGTGCTTGGCAGCCCAGAAAGCCAGTCATGTCCTGAGCTGCATCCAAAGCAGTGTGGGCAGCAGGTTGAGGGACATGATTCTGCCCCTCTACTATGCTCTGGTGAGACCCCACCTCATGTACTGCATCCAGCCCTGGGGTCCCCAGCACTGGAAGGACATTGACCTGTTGGAGCAAATCCAGAGGAGGCCACCAAGTTGATGTGGGATGGAGCACCTCTGCTATGACGAAAGGCTGAGGGTATTGGGGTTGTTCAGCCTGGAAAAGAGAAGGCTTCAGAGTGACTCTCCTGCTTCCAGCCAGGACAGGGTTAATTTTTTTCAGTACCAGGAGATGGCATAGCCAGGACAAGAAGGTTATTCTATACCACCTCACCATTGCCAGGGCAGGGGGAAAGAGATTGTCTTCTAGGGAGAATGGGTCCCTTCTGGTCAAGTAAGGGTGGCACAGGGAGCCATCCAGTATTGTCTATTGTCAAGGTTTTTTCAGTGTCTTTTCTTCTACTCTGTTATTAGTATCCTTGCACTTACTGTTAGTTTTCTTATCTCATTGCTGTTTCCAGTAAATTGTTCTTATCTCAGCCTGTGATCTTTGCCTTTTATGTCTCCAGTTCTGCTCTCCATCCTGCCACTGCAGGGAGAGAGGGGGGGAGGAGGAAAGCAGGGGAGCAAGAGAGAGCAACAAGTGGTTTGGGTCTTGGTGGGGCACTGAATTGGGAGTATCATTCCTAAACCACAAGAGTGACCTAACTGAGACCTTCCAGTACCTGAAGGGAACTTACAGGAAAAATGGGGCAAGAGCGTGTAGTGAAAGGACAAATGGGAATGGGTTCAAATTGAAGGAGAATTTAGATTAGGTATTAGGGAAAAATTATTTACTGTGAGCGTGGCGAGGCACTGGCACAAGTTGTTCAGAGAAGCGGTGGATGCCCCATCCCTGGAAGTGTTCCAGGCCAGGTTGGATGGGGCTCTGAGCAACCTGGTCTAGTGGAAGGTGTCCCTGCCAATGGCAGGGGTTTGGAACTACATGATCTTCAAGGCCCCCTTCCAACACAGACTGTTCTATGATTCTGTGAGAGTTTGTTCAATAGACTTATCTCACAAGGGCTGTGGAAGCCATTTAGTCTGGGTCTAACAGTGCACAGCCTGCTCTGGGACTAGTCATCACTCCAGCCTCTTACTCTGCTATGCCTGAAGTTAGCAGGTGATGAGACGAAAGGCATGAACACTGCCTGCCCGCAGCACTGGCACTGGGAGACACTAGCACAGTCATGCACTGTTGTAGTTCAGTGACTTGGACCTGGGAGGGGTTTGGATGGAGGTGGTTGGGCAAGCTGGGCTGTGTGTGGCTCGGAGCTATATGGAAAAGGAACCCTGCAGAAAGCTGAGGGCACCTTCAGCTCCTGGATAGGTGCTGGCTGCCTATTGCTATGTGGAGTAGGGGCACACAAAGGGAAGAAGATCAGTCCTACATCACACAACTGCAGCTGTGTAAGAGCAGATTCCACAGGAAGGCAGTCTCACAGCCCACCCATGGGAAGCGACTGGGAATCACTGGCAAACATGTATTCCCAAATTGAAAAAATAATTAACCACCTAGTTTCTTTTAATTAAGATCTTGACTTTCCACCACTCCAGGATATGCAGATGTTTGGCTGCTGGGATGTATCAACACACCTGAGCACTGGAGGCAATTGTCTCTTGGCTTCATACCTCAGCAGGCAACAGAGAGGGGCTCCTGTCCTGTAAGACCTGCACACCCCAGCTTGTGGTATTGGCCATGTCTATGGATGGGAGACTTTCTTATTAAGAATATCTCTGATGCTGGCTTGGTGGAGATTTTCATATGCAAATTTCAGCATATCAAAGGTGTTTTGCTGTTCTGGCATCCTTGCATCAGCTAAGCGCCAGAGCAGCATGCAGTGTTTTACACTTACGTAAGGAGATAAAGTTTTTGCCTCAAGGATATGATGTTCCAAAGACAGAGATAACATGATGGGAAATGACAAGAAGCAGTGTAGAAGGGGGGGTGGGGAAAAGAAAACAAAAGAGACAAATAGAGAAGAGAAAGGGCAGGGTACTGTGGTGGGAGGACAAGCCTCTGTTTTTCATTTCAGCATGTATGATGTTTTCCCTGGGTTATCTCTCTCTAGGATCTTTGAAGTTATTTTTTTTGATCATCCTCTTCTCATCCTTCACCTCTTCAGGACCATGTTATCTATACTCTGCACAATAATCAGTGAGTCTCATGTAGAGGATGATGCTACTCCGTACAAATGCAACTGTTAGAATCCAGCCCATTAAGAGTAAGAATCGCTCAGTGCAGGAAAAGATGAGATTAATGGCAAAAACTGCAGATGACTGTAAACAAATACAGCCCTTCAGTTTATCCCTCCTCTTCTTTGGTTTCTGTTATGCAGGCCTGTGAGGTACAGCATCTCTGATTAGAAAATATATATCTAAATCAATGTCTTCGTCTTGAGCTAATAACCCTGTCACCATCGCAGGACCTGGCCTGTCTCTGACACATTTCTGTTCATGAGAAACAAACTCACTTATTTTATAGCACACTTTAAAAAATTCCTGAAAATTCATTTTGCTTGTCTTTCTCAGAAATGAGACCGGGTAGGTGTCCCCACTTTCCATCCTGCACTGCCTCCAGTAATTGGTGGCTCTGGAAAATTTTCATTTGTTCTGCAGCCAAATCAAATTATCTAGTATTTATAATCGTGAAGCTTTAATAATATTGTTAATGAAATCCTTCTTCATACCTTGACATGGGCAGCTCTGTCTGGATTGCTTTTTGATTTAATTGTTCTTTACTAATTCATGGATGCCTGTGTTGTCAGGCCAATATTCTGCCCTCAATGACAAAAGAAAAAAATGCTCTAAAATTAAATAGTCTATTAAAATATAACTGTAATACAATTAAAAGTTAAAACTCCCACAACAAAATAATAAAACCCTGAAAACTAGAGTTGTGGTCCAAAGCCTGACTTATTTCTGTTCATGAGGAACAAAATCACTTATTTTATAGCATACTCAAAAAAAAAAAATCCCTGCAAATTTGTTTTGTTTGTCTTTAACAGAAATAATACCTAGGAGATCATAGTAACAGATTAAAATGTTCAGAAAAGCTTGATGTATTATTTTTAAATACATATGTATGTTTGGTATGTTCCCCTGACAGCTGCACTTTACATATTGCAATGCCTCAATGACATTGTTTTCTGTAATTTACAGAGGTTTTCTGCTACAGACAACTTACAGCATGTCAGAGTGACACAGTCACGACAATGTCATACAGAAACTTCATCACTGTGTATGAAATCAAACTCACAGCCTGTATTCAACAGGGTGGCATGGTCATCAGCTCAGAGCCACTACTACGTACCACTGCAATAACAACAGGGCTTTGATTTGGAGTATACATTATTAGCCCATTGTATTAACACCTTAGGGCCAATACTATTCTCGCATACTCCTTCTTTATATAATGGGCATTAACTGGAGTTTTTTTAATTCCCTGCAAAAAGGATTAATCCCATGTGTTGTTATGTTCTTAGACAAAGCGGCAGATGAAAGGCCAGTGCCAGAAATCCCCAGCCAGGTGCTCAGGCAACCTGCTGCTTTGCACTGTCATCTCGATGGCACCACAGGGCTCAGCGGGGAATGCTCAGCCCCTCGCCGCTATATCACACAGAGAGCTCGGGACGGTGCCTGTGTAGGCGGGACTGGATGAGATGGGATGAGATGGGAGGGCTGCAGCCCGGTGGGGCCGGGAGCAGAGGGTGCAGACCGAGCTGTCTGCAGGGCTGTTCTCTGCACAGTGAAAAGGTGCTGGGGAGTAAAGAGGGAAGGATGCTCGTCCCGTCCCGGAGAGCGGGAATGGCGCGACCCCCGCCACTAACCTTACCTGCGCCGTGCGCCTTTGTTCCTCCTGCTGCCGCGCCGGCAGCGCCCCGGCCGCCCGGCCGCCGGCCCCCGCGGGGGCATCTTCCTCCTCCTCCTCCTCTTCCTCCTCCTCCTCCTCTTCCTCCTCCTCTTGCTCCTGCGCCTCCCCGGCGCCGCGGCGGCGGGGATGTCCCGGCGCGGCCCGGCGGCCCCGCCTCCCCCCCCGGACCAGGAGCATCAGCGCGGCCGCGGCGGCCGCCAGGACCAGCGCCGGCCAGAGCAGCGCCAGCAGCCGCCCCGGCAGCTCCCCCGCGCCCAGCGCCAGCCGCGCCGCCGGCCCCAGCATGGCCGCGCCGCGCCCCGCACGGGGATGCTCCGCTCCGCTCCGCTCCGCTCCCAAAGTTGGTGCCGGAGCCGCGCTCGCCGCCGCCCGGAGCGGCACCAGTGCGGCTGCGGAGCCGCGCGGGCGGGGGGACCGGCCGGCCGGGGCGGGGGATGCGGGGGGAGCCGGGGGGCGCGGACACGGCGGTGCTTACGGGAGCCTCGTCGCGAAGGGCTCGGCCGGGAGGGCGGGTGCGCGGTGCGGGGAGGGCGGGAGTGGGACTCCCCGTGCGCCTGTGGGGCTGGTCCGGGGGCAGGAAGGGGTTAATGCATCGAATGGCTCTTCCCTATGGAAGTGGTACATGATGAGAGGGGAACGCGATGCGGTTCGAAGCAGCAGAGCTGCGGGCGTCGGCGTTGGTTGGAGCGCAGATGTTTGGCCGAGGATCGGCGTGTGCGGGGAGGCTCGCAAGTGATGCGTTTCTGCAAAATTCCCCCAGTCTAGACAGAAGAATTTTTAGGGATGTACTTGTGTTGTCAGGCACCGTGACAAACAAGTCGTTACCGAGCACTATCGCTGTGATGATGACAAGCACTGCCATGTAACGCAGCGCGTGATGCGCTCTCATCTCGGGCTGATCCTCAGGGAAATAGCAGTTTACCGCCGCCAGCAGAACGCTGAGCAGAGCTCCTGGAGCCACATCTTTGCTGTGCCGGGTGGGAAATTTCTCCACCCACCTGATGAATAAGTGCAGGTGGTGCTCTCAGAAAGTCTTTTTTCGAAGTCACTGAGCTTCAGTGGGAAACTGAGATTTATTTTGGCCAATCCAGAGGGACAACCTCTGAGCAATAAATAAGCAATGAACAGCAGTGAACAGAAGGAGTGAGCCCCTGATTCAGAAGTGTGTCTCAGTACGTTTGTGTCTCACACCTGTCACAAACTCAGTGGCATTCACTGGAGGCCGTTACTACAAAATAAGATAGTAAATAAAGCTTATTTAACTAGAGTAGCATAAAAAGTTATGTTTGTAGTAAACCCAGTACAGAAAAGGGGCTGGTAGGGGAATGGCTTTTCTCTGTCATGGCTTTATTTCACCCAGGAGGGACTGCTCTCTCCTGAGCATGGATCCAAGTGCTGGAGCTCAAACATGCCCATGGAAAAGACAGCAATGGGGAAGGCTCATTATCCTCCTTCCACTGGATTATCAACTCTTCAGGGATGAAAGATGTATTATTCCCATGTCCTGGGCCTAAATCCAATACATCCTAACCAAGTCTTGGTCTTTAAAGCACCATAAGGTGTTAAAGCACTCTAGAAATTTCCAGACAAAAAACGGGAGAAGCATTGATACAATGATGTGCTGAACGGTTTTATGGGGAGAAGAAGGTTTTGGGAGGGAGGGAGAAATGCTTAACATACAGAAGAGATCTGTGGGGATATGGTGGTACTTCAAACACTGCTGTTGGGGTGTGAAGCTTCTATTTCAACATAGATCCCACAAGTTATCATTTTCTGTGTCTCCTACTGCCTATCTTCTAAAATTCAGCACTGACTAATCTTGTGGCCTGAAACCTCAGGAATTTGAGTGGTTTTGTACTTAGCCCTGATACTGATTTCTTGTGAGAATATGTTTATCTTGTACCCATCTGGAACCATGAGCTGGTGTCTGAGCTCTGTCACATGCAAATGACAGAGACACAGGGACTTCCCTTGAAGTTAAAAGTGGCAGTTATCTGATTAGTTTAGATACTTGTCTTTTTTTTTTTTCCTCCTGTCTTTATTTCTCTGTTCATAAAATAAAGGTATGTATCTTCAGGTCTGAGCGGTTAAAAAGTGTACAGTCTATACCTTGGATCATAGATAAATTCACTACTTTCAGCTCTTCTAAATTAGATTGCTGTTCTTTTCCTGGGGAAACATAAGCTGAAAGACATTTCAGGAGTCAGCATTGCTTAATTGGCTATGAGATTACTGCTTTGCAACATTCCTTTTTTTTTTTCTTCAATAAAGGCAATTAGTGTGGCTGACCTCTAATGGCATTTATTTTCATAGATAAGCATCATCATATTAGACTTTTTTTTCCCTAATATTATTACAGTCTTATTTAGCAGTATATCACACTATTGCTCTATGAAAATAGCACAAATTGTTGTCATGTCATGTTATATGGAAAGCCTGAAATTTTATTGCAATCCTGAGAAAATACTTTTCTATTTATGCATGATATAAACTAATTGCAAATGTCAGATGGGAAGTTGTTCTCCATTCAGACTTGGACAGAAAATCCAATAATCAGGAGCTGGAATCACATATTTGTTGTAGATCAAACTGTGGTGGATGTTCACTGACAAAATAATGCAGCTGCTAATGTCCGATGGGTCCTGTTCAAACCTGCTTCTGCATGCAGAGTTAGTCATTCAGTGATGAAGGTAGGCTTTGGGAAGTTTTCTGGAGAAAAATTCAGTCTTATTAATGTTTAAATGTTTCATTAAAGCTGTTTGATTTTGACAGAACCATATGGGAACAGAAAAGAAAAAAACCACACAGTGCAACTTGGTTTAGGCAGTTTTCTAGCTGAAATTAAAGCATAGTTTTTATTTCCATTTTCTATTGAACTGTTAAAAATTCAGATTTATCTAAAAAGGTAAGGAATTAAATTATTATTTTATTAACATTTCACAAAAATTATGAGGTTCTGACCTGATGTATTAGCAGTAGACTTAAGAATTCACCCACAGAAGCCAAGAGAAATGCCTTACTCTGACACTGCTCGAATTTAATCAACAACAACAGATGTGATAGAAAAATTAGCGATTTCAAAGAAGTCAGAGATAGAGAGAAGAAACTTTTAAACTGCCACAGCAAAAACACCTTTTGAGGGGCGGTGAGGAGACCACTTGGCAGTATTTAATACTCTTTAATCAGCCTCCTTTAACCGGGAATTCAGAAAGCTGTATATAAAAGAAGGCAGGTGAGTTTTGTTCCTAACAGCTGTTCAGAAAGACTCGAGTAAGGGCAGAGAACGAGCTGTGTCTTCCCTTCGGGAAGCACTGGTGCTGACCAGGTTGTTCAGAACAGACCCTTCTCACGAAGTCACAAGGCTTTGCTTTACTCTCTCTCAGACTATGGGGATTTGGCGCAACTGCATAGAAAACAATGGGGGTTTGCACCGGTTTAAGCGACACCACGCAGCTCACCTTGCGGTACCCAGTTCCTCAGCCCGCAGATGGGAGGCTTTCCCTGTGAGCATTGTGCCGACGCGGGCGGGAGGATGTTTGGACGTGGCCGAGATCAAAGCTCAGCTCTCTGTTTCAGGCATTCCTGGGCAATGAAACGCTGATCGAGGACGTGTGGCCAGCCGGCTCCTGCCGCGGGGCCCGTACCGGCTGCGACCCTCCTGCTCTGCTGGAAGGAAGCTCGTTTGCAGGCTGAGATGGTCTCACAACCCACTCGTTTAGTCTTGCAGGAACATTTGCACCGCATCCTGAGGATCATCTGCTGATGTGCAGGGAGTGTATTCATCACAGATTTGTGTAATTCACAAACTTTTCCCGTTTTTCCTCCTCTCTGAAGCCCTGATTCACTAGTGACTTGCCATGGATGTGCAGAAAGCTGATCAACTACTGAGCTTGCCTTGCCTGTTGATGAGGAAACTGAGGAAGGTGCTTGCTGCATGCCTGGCAGCAGTGTGACAATAACCAGTAATGAGAGAGGAGTGCTCCATCTGTTCAGACTATTCAGCTCTTTTGCACAGCTGCCCACGTGGCCAGGTATTTGCCATTAAATAAGATGATTAATTCCTTGACAAGTTGGTATCTGGCCTAGCAGTCCAGCATTTCCTTTCAGCATCTGTGGCTGCCTTGAGGAATACGGCTTTATAGAATTTTACTAATTATCTAATAGCTTTTCAATGTCTTGTTTCAGTATGGGGAACTGCTGTTAATTAATTGCAGATCCTCAGCATACCATTCTTAACTGATTCCCCTAGTAAATATGTTTAACACTTGCCTTGGTTTCCTGTACATGATTCATTGGGTTGGTAAGTGATCCATCTTTGTTTGCTGTCAAAGTCTTTGAGTTGGAAGAGGACTTTAATCATGTTACTTGGCTTTCCTGAAAAGGGAGAAGAAATGGAGTCAAAAAAGCACGCAATGGTAATGTAGTCAAAGAAAAACCATCGGCTGGGTTTCTTTCACCAATAAAAAAGTTGTGTAAGCTTCAATTTCCCTTTCATTTTCATAAAGAACATACTGGAAACATCTATTCAGGCAAAGACATGAAATTAAAACAAAGAAACAAAAACATCTTGAAAGGAGGAAAGGAGGCACTTTCCCAGCTTATGCATTAATTAAGACCAGTCAAAGAAAACGGCTTCAAAGGAAGGAGGAAGCCAGTGGTAAGCACGGCTGCAACTGCTTTTAATGGGCTATAGCAATGACATGCATGGCAGGCAGAGCCAGGGCAGACATTAATGCAGCACTCTCAGTTCAAAGGGGACAGAGAAAAAGTTGGAGGCAAAACTGAAGTTACTGAATAGTAAAATTGTTTCACTAGCAGATTTGTCAGCAACACTATGGGACAAAGGAACTTGTTTAGCAGAACACGATCACTCGAGAACCATAAACACTGCTGGCTTAAAGATAAAATCAAAGGCCTTGAGAGCAAAGCAGAAGACATAAAAGTATGTATAGTTAGCTTTCCTGAAGGCCAAGAGGTTTGCATCCCTGTCAAACCGTTCAGAGAGAAGCTGTTAAGCACCCCAGGTGACTCTTGCACCCTTTAGCCCCCACTCTTCCCCTGGGTGGAAGCCTGTGCAGAGCTGCATGAATATACAGCAGCATTTTTAGGTTTTCTGCACATCTCATCAGAAGGGGTGATTTGGGAGTCTGGCAAGAAAATTTATTCCCTTCCACTCTACAAAAAAAAAAGCTGAGTGCAATCTACAACATACTATCATAAATATTTTATACAATTTAAAAAATGGATTTGTTTAGCAGCAGAAGACAGGGCTTTATTTTGTTCTTTACATGCATATTTATTTTCAGTGCTGTTCTGCCTGTGTCTTGGATCCAGATGTCTGGAAAACCAGCTGGTAGTTTGTCATCTCTTTTGACAAGCAGTTCAAGCTCTTGCTCTAAAATCTTCCTAAGTCCCTTCATGAGCAATGAGCAGCACATGCGCATTTTTACAGGAACATGGTATCTACAAGAAAGTCTCCTAAAATCAAGGTAAGTGTCCCTCCTTGCTTTATTCCAGACTGGCACACGACACAGTGAACACGGAGTGAATGAGTGATGACACACAATTTATTGCTATCAAGAACAGCATTCAGAGAGATGGACCTGACACACTGGAGCGATCATTACCCTCAGGGAGGTTTTAGAGTCAAAGTGTATGAATATGCATCCACTGGTAAAAGTGTGGCTTACACTGCAGTGTTCAGGCAGTATCATATTCTCGTGCAATCTGGGTATCCAAGGCCACAGTTTTTCTTTAGATGTGCTCACATAACCTCTGCATCTGAAGAGGATCTTCCATTTTGATCTGGAGACATGAAGGCTTGAAAAATGTACCACATCCACCACATCCTCCATGGTTTCTTCTCATGTTTAGTCATCCTCCACGGAAAAATCTACATCTTGTTGCTAACTTAATGTTATCTAGTGGTTTCCCACCACTGATTTCTGTGACTTGCTTTGTTTCTCCTGAGAAAGAGCTTCAGTGTCACAAGTATGTTACCTCTTAAACTCACTTCTGATAAATAAAAGATATTAAAACTATTTTTCACCGAAAGGCATTTCCACCAGGTCTCTTGCTATTTTTCTCATGCTCTTATTTTGCACATGCCCTTGACATCCTTCTTCTGTGTTGTCATTCAGACAGGTAATATTCAGCCTCTGTAACCTATTTACTTGTTCCTAGACACACAGTGTAGGATCATGTTAGCTCTTTTTTCCTCACTAACACATCAGAGGCACCAGTGGAGCTGATTGCTCATGTTTTTCATGTTTCCTACCCAGTTTACTAATTTCAACTAAAAATTATATATATATATATATATATATATATACAGGATTACTAGAGGAAATTACATCTACAAACCAGCAGGACTTGGTTGCCAGCAGTTGACTGCCCTGTACTTGGTTCCTTCATCTGCAAAGGAGAAATAATGTTTCTAAAACACTTTGTCTATCTTGTCAGCTTAGACTAATCTCATCACAGTTTGGGGAAGAAGTTTAATCTTTTTGGGATCGACAGGGAATCTGGAGCACTTGCAGGTAGATTTTTTGAAGATATTGAAGAGATTTGTGGTTGTTGCATAGTCTGATGGCCTTGGTCAGTGTGAAACATTAGCAGGCAAAACCCTGATGTGTCAGTGCTGCTTTCAGACAGCCTGTCCCATCATATCTGTGCAACAGGTTTGATCAGTGGGTTAAAAATTTCTTCTGCTCTCTTTTCAGTATCACTTTTTTCAAATTCCTGAGCGTAGAAGTAGCTTATGGAGGCTGTATTTACATGGTGTTATGTAGGTACATGGCTGTTTGTTCTGCTCACAGAACAACACGTATCTGCATATACATCTGTATATCTGCAGGTGGCTGCTGAGACCTGGTTACTGTTCAGTTTTTCTCACATTGGAGGCAGAGGCATTGTGAGTCTGATTGTAAAAGACTATAGCAAAGTCCCCAGAGCTGGCCTGTCACTGGAGCTCGTGCTCCAGAGGGATGGCCAGAAGAGCTGGGGCAAATCATCTCAGCATGGGGAGTCAGAGCTGAGACACGTTGCTGCTGACCCACAGGTGTAACTTGGTGATAGATGATTCATTGCTTTGTCTTCTCTTCCTTAAGGTCTCCTTAAATCTGTGTCTCCTTACACCTGAAGATGATCTTGGGCATTGGTGTTGAGACAAGTCTCAAAATTTCAGAGATTGAGGACTGCTGTGGTCTCCTGGACCCACAGAAATGAGTGCCCAAACCCTTAGAGTGAACCCTGTATGCTCAGGGCTTGCTGGCCTTTGCATGAAACAAACCAGGTGACCCTGGTTCCTTCAAGGGAGGTGACACAGCACAGGGCTGAGTCTCCTCTGTGGCTGGCAGTTACCTGGGATATGAGTGCTGGCACTAAGGTTTGCTCTACTGAGAGCCCTGTCCTGTGAGCAGCCAGGCTGAAGGACTGGAGTAATCACAAAGAAAATGCTGAATCTGGCTCTGTAGAGGAAATCTCTATTAATAATTAAGTCCTAAGGTTTTTCGAACTGCTGTTTTGTCTAGATCCCAGGCCTGTGTCCCTGAGTTGTGCCCCAAGGATCCATCTAGACAGGATTTGTTGGGATTGTTGCTCCTCTGCTCACCCTGCACAAAAGAATACAGCCACTTGGGATAAACCCAACAGTTACTGTCTCCTTCCACAACCCAGGGAGCCATGATTTCACCATAAGGCATGTGACAATTAAATAAATGACAGCAATGGTTTCCCATTTTATAATTGCCATGGCAACTATATTGTAACTTAAACTGATAACATCTCTTTTCTGGGGTTTTCTGTCTTAAAACATGGCATAATTTAGCACTCTGAGCCATCCCACCATCCTGCCAGCCACACAGTACAGCAACATGTTGTTGCAGCAGTGCTACTGCAGACTCCCATGCAGAGGGTTACTTTTACTTGCTCCTCCACATTTCTCCACAAATGATGCAGCATTTCAGAAGGGAGGCCTGCATCTGGTAGGCTTTTTTAGAAGGGACAATCTGGTAATTTTCTGAGTATCTGTGGGAGTGTGTGTTTAAGCCAAGTTCAAGTCCTTTCACTGTTCCCTACACCCCAGGTTCCTTTCATGTAATATTTTTCTAAATTTAGGGTATTGAGCTTAAATTCACTGTAAGAGGCATCTCCAGAGATAAGAAGTCTCTTTTCTCAGCCTTCAATAACTGTGCTGCCTGCAGCTTACTCTGGTCTTTAGATGCAAAACGTGCTATTCAAACATGCAAACCAGGAAAACAAAATCTTTTTACCCGGCATGGATCAGAGACAGTCCTATTTTTAAGTCTAACTGAGGAATGTGGGAAGCAAAGTGTCTCAGGAGGAAATCCAGGCTGGAAATGGTAAGCAGTCATGGCAAGGCTGACTTTTTGTCTGAGTTGTGCTGCTGCTGTGCAGAGCTGTGCTGGTCCTGGCACAGGCAGAAGAGGCAGGACAGGGGCAGGTGGCTCCATGCCCGAGTCCACCTGACAGGCTGTCCATCGTTGGCTGAACCCCAAGGACTCTCTCCAGAAGGAGCTCTTACCGAAGCCCTCATGGTCAAAAAGTCACAGCTACTTCTGCCTCCTGCTTTCAGCCCTCCTGTTTCATTTGTAGCCCTGCTCCTGGTACAAGGCCTGCTCTGAAACCTCCTGGGAAAACTGGGTAAGGTCTTCAGCATCACCTGACCTCTTAACACCTCTCCTCTAATTAGCCTCAGGCTACAGGCAGCGTTGGGGGAAGGCAGCTCCCATCGAAAATGGGGTTGGAGTGGATCATATGTGGGAAAAATTCAAATCCTGCAAGGAAATGTTGGCCATCTGTGTCAAGGGTGTCTGCTGACACTTTATCACGTTTCTATCTGAAAATGAATCATTTGCTGTTACAAGCAAGTTCTAAGACGATTAAATGAAGCGGAGGAGAGACAGCAATATTAGCCACATTTTCTGTCTGCAAAAAGGGATTTTTTATTTGTGTTCTTGATATTTTCCCTTTTACTTCTCAACTAGAAAACATAACCTTCGGTTTACGTGCCCCTTGGGGGCTGTGTTCACTTCCCAGCTCTGCTGGATAGCACTGGCCAAGCCATTTCAGCTCAGGAGCTAATGGCTTTGCTTTCACATCCTTCATCTGCTTGTCTTCTCAGATCAGCTTTCCTCAAACTATATGAGCCCATGGTCTGCAAAAGGCAGCCCCATCCTTTGCTCTCTCTGTGAGCCTTGGTTTCAGTTTCTGGATGTCCTGTTCCTGTGAGTAGCATCAGAGTAGGTTCCATGACCCGTGGGCTAGTGTGGCCAGCAGGGTCAGCTAGTGTGGCCAGTGGGGTGGGCTAGAATGGCCAGCGGGGTCACATTTTGATGGTAAACTGGACACCTAAAGCCTTGGAGACAGGTACCAAGGCAGGAGAAGCACTGGTGTCATGGCCACTGTGAGTATTAATGACGCTTATTGATCTGGGAGTTCTTCGTTTTGTAGAGAGAAAAACATGACTTAAAAACTGCCAAAGTCCTGAAGCAGAAAAGGATTTGAGGTGTGTGTCTCTTGGTATTTCCAACCAGCTTGTTTAAACAGCTTCTTGCATGTTGTGCTGGCCAATCTGGATTTGATCCCTAGGCATATACATCCCCCTCATTATGCAGTCTAGATGCGAAAGATGCCAGGTCCTACAGCTCTCAGTAATAAAATCCTATTAACTAACTGCTCACATAATTCTCTGTCTAAAATGTAAGACATTTCCTTTCCTGATAGTGTCAGTAGATAAGCATGTTAGTGATGTGAGGCAGTCAGACGTAATTATAACAGGAATCAGCAGTGGGATTAAGAAGTTCCAGGTCAGTTGTATCTCTCAAAATATGATATTGTTCCCTTGGAGAGCTCATCCATATACCAACATCCTGATTTCCTGAGCTGCCATAGACAGGCATGGAGCACAGTGTGCCTGTTCTGCAGTGACTGCCAGGAAGATGTCCTGTGTCAAAATTTGAAAACTGAAAATACCTCAGGGAATATTTTCCTGGACAGTCCTTCCTGGTAGACTTCTGAGCTCAGAAATGCTCCTGCAGAGGATGTGGGTTACCCTTCTGAGGAATCTGACTACCCAGTGCACACTGATTTTCAGTTTTCCCACTTTCATGTTGTCAGATAGGAGAGACTTGTGGTTAAGAGTGTAACCCAGTTTCAGTAACTAAATAATATCTCTATTGTTCAGTCTAGTTTTTAATAGCTCTGTGATCCTACAAGCATATAAACAATAGGAACTAAAGTATAACATAAGGATGAGAAGCTGAAATTGCCCATTCCTCAGTTGTCTCTGTACCTTCTCTGCTCATGGAACTGAATTGCAGAAGGGAGGTTCAATTTCTGGTTAAAATTTAATATTGCAGAATATGACTCTGCATCCAATGGGTGTCATATCATTTTTGATACTTCTGAGCATGAAAGACAAAGGAAAGTCCTTTCATGTCCATGCCAAAGCAGAGCCCTTCAAAACAGTGAATTAAATGATCCTGGGAAGGTTGAAGCCTCCAATGGGGATGGCAAACAGTCGCTCTACAATGTGTGTCTCTCACATGGGACAAATCACAGTCATGTGTGGCCAGGCTGTCAGAGCTGACTACTGCAGACTGTGCAGACCCAGGGAAATCTGCAATTCCAACAGCAGATGGCACAGTTCTAAAACTAAAATCAGCCTGCAAGGGGAAACAGGGCCTGCGCTATGAATCTGTTCCTGAGAGGGATCCTATGGAGTGAGTCTATTGATTTGTCAGCCTAAGCAAACTGGTTTTGAAAATAGAGTATTTTCTCTTTGGGGGAATAATTTATAAAAGAAACTGCATATATGAGACAATGTGGTAGCAGTGAAGTTTGATTTAAGACTCCTAAGTATAGCTGACAGTTTAAGTGTAATTATAAGGGTTTTTTGCATCCATGCCTCATAAATTACTCTTTTAGTCATCTTTGTATGATTTAGAAACCACTTACAGTGGTCATAGGTACAAAGAAATTTTATTTACTGGAAGGAAAGTGAAACCCCAAAATGATTTAATTTGACTATAATGTCTTAAATTTGCTTTTATGCAGACATAATCCTTTTGTGTTTCTTAACCATCATCCAGAATCTTACCAAATTAGGCACAAAAAAATTTGTTCTGTTATGTTTGGAATTTTATGAACTAAGTGAAATTTGGGTGTATCAACCCCCAAAGCCCCAGCCCTGCACATATGGAAAAAGCAGTATTGTAGACCTGGCACTTTGGTTCTCTTACCAGTTAGCATTTGGATGGGCAAACACACTTAGTTTGGCACTTTTTCTACAAATACTACAGAATAAAACCTAGACATCTTCCTGCAGTAGGCAGTATGGTAAGCCTGGATGTATAACTCAGGAAAACCATTTCGTGATATTTAAGGAATTAAGAAACTAATCCATCCTTTTGATGCACTAAGGAATTGCTACAGGAATTGTCTAGTGGTTAGAGCAGGAAATTGTGAGTCAAGGCATCTGTTCCCCCCTTTGTCAGTGAATCATTTCCTCTTCTTCGAGTCCCACAAAACACCCAGACAGAATCTGTCCCCAGGTGTCCCCCTTTACCAGATTTGGTCCCCATGTAGTTTCCAGGTTGCTGCTTTCAGTAGAAGCTCTCACATGTGTTAGAGTCAGAAAGTTCTAGATGTCGAAATACAAAGACATGTTGCAGTCCTGTACACGAATTTTCCCTCATCAGGCTTCACAGAGCCCAGAGCTCTGTTATCAGCTGCCCTGTGAGAGCACATAGAAGCAGCAATCTCAGCATGGTCCTTATCTCACTACATGTCGAAATGCAGAGAAAAAGAAATTTCCAGTGCTAAAAAGAACGTAGTTTTTATTAATAA
Source organism: Pseudotriccus pelzelni (assembly GCA_035584735.1). Lineage (NCBI taxonomy): Eukaryota > Metazoa > Chordata > Aves > Passeriformes > Tyrannidae > Pseudotriccus > Pseudotriccus pelzelni. The sequence continues at coordinate 105,487,764 of JAWMRA010000113.1, forward strand.
CATTTAGGGACTGGACTATGCACCATTGTTAAGTATCTAATTACTTTCTTGCAGTTAGAAAGAGCCTGCTGTATTCAGAGAGAGACTCAACCCACAAATTTTAAATTTTTTCTTGGGATAGGATGAATTGTAATCTGGAGCTGTCTCTACTCTTCATAGAAGGAAATGTCAAGCAATTTTACTTCTAACTTAACTGTCCCAAGTCAGTACTTAGATGGCCACCCTTGCTTCCTGCCCCAGGTAACAGACCACGTTAATTAGCTATTCTTCCTAAATTCTAGGAAGAAATTCTTTACTGGGAGGGTAGTGAGGCACTGGAACAGGTTGCCCAGAGAAGCTGTGGATGCCCCATCTCTGGAAGTGTTAAAGGCCAGGTTGGATGGGACTCTTGAGCAACCTGGTCTAGTGGAAGGTATCCCTGTCCAAGGCAGGTGTTGGAACTAGATGGTCTTTAAGGTCCCTTCCATCCCAAACCATTCTGTGATTCTATGATTAAGCACCAGCCCACTGAGTTTCGCAGAAGTGTATTTGCCTCTGTGTTGTACTTTCAACAGCTACAGCTGCTGCTGCTGTTTTCTCAATTGCCACACATTCCCTGCCTCCCACCACTGCACATGGTGCTGCTGCTGCTCTTCTGTTCAGTGGTGTTTGCCCACGAACCAGCATCTTCCCAGCGGCAGCCTGAGGCAGCAGCAGAAAAACAGCGCAACGCTTTTCTGCCCAACACGCCCATCAGTCATCCTCTCTCACTGCTAATCAAGCAAACAAAAATATGTGCTCTCAGAGATAACAAGGTTTTGCAGTTGTTTCCCACAGGGATTCCAGGCGTTCCCATATTTGCAGTAATTCCCAGAAGTTTACATCCCAGCTGACTATGCAGGGAGAGCAATGTGGTCTTCAATGTTCAGAGAAACACAAGACTGAGTCAAATAACTCTGCAGAAATGTCTCAAATGTTTGAGATTCCTCCTTCAAAAATATCTGTCTGGCACAAGAGGAGATTAACCTCACCTAGCTGCAGCTTTCTAAAAGTTAGACTGGTGAGCAGGAACCATCAGTTGGAGGCAGAGGAGCAATCTCAGAAAATGAAAGCATAAAAGAAATAATGCCTCAAACAAGGGAAACACAATGGCCTATTCTGCTCTTCCTCTGTTTGTCTTAAAAACAATTATAACTGTAACTCTTTCAGGGAGAAAATAATTTTCAGCTTCCTTTCTCTGTTAAAATTGTTTGCATTTTCCTGATACCTTCAAATTGATATGGTTTTTTTCTACTCATCCATCATCAGAGGCTGCTGGTGGATGAAGGTTCAGGTGTATGAATGTAAGTACCTGGATTATAGATATTTACATCTGATCTGCCTATTTTGAGCTATGTTTGCAAATACCTCTATTGAATGGTATTTGTCTTTCTAAGGTAGAGTAGGCCTCATGAATAGCACCCCAGAAATACTTATTTCTCCCCATTCATAATGGGGAGAGCCTGGGGTCACTAGCTCTGGTGTAGATATCTGCACTGCAAATGTCTAAAATTAGGTGGGATAAATCTCATGCAATGAGCTTGGTACTTTAAGCCCCTGTTCATCAAAGCACTTACTGACAGCATAAAATGAAATCTGAGTTTTAATGCTTTGCTGAGCTGAAGTTTCAGTTACTTAGTGAATGAGAAGACAGTCATGGGGTTCATAGCAGTTAGGCTTGCACAAGGCTTATGTTGGATTTCCACCATGCAGCCCTAAATATCACTCTACTGTCCTACAAAAAACACTTTTCTTCCTTCAGTTTCCTCCTCCAAACACATTTATTTCCAACCCCTCCCAGCACTGCCTTTCCCTGGCTGAGTCACCCACACAGTGTAACCTAAAACAGGGCCAGGCGAGCCAGGGGCACCGTGGACTGTCAGGACCCGCAGCCCTGCACCACTGCCTCTCACTGCTTCTTACACTTTGGGGGTTTTTTGCTTCAGTGTTTAGCATCAAATTCTTCACCACCCAGACAAAAACTTTGCTCAAGAGTGGCAGGGACAAATAAATATCCAGTGGTGGGATGAGTGAGCTTCATGTAATTTGGGGCTTGGTTTGTAACCACTGGGTATAAGTGGCTGGAGCTGGAAGTCTGACCTTGTCACGTGTGCTGGCACCACAAAACTCCACTCTTGCAGGGTGCAGGTCCAAGCAAAAGTATTGATACCCACGTTGTGATGTTGGCCTGGGTCACTGTGCCATCTGTAGTGGCACCTGGGCACATCCAGCCCCAAAACACCCTCCACATCCTGTCACCCCATCCTGGCTACCAGGAAAACTTAAAAATGGGAATAAACCTTGAAGTTATGTTAATTCCTAGAATCACAGAATCATTTAGAGTGGAAAAGATCTCTAAGATCATCGAGTCCAACCATTAATCAGCACTGCCAAGTCTCCCACTAAGCCATATCTCTGAGCACCACATCTACATATCTTTCTTTTAAATGCCTCCATGAGTGGTGGCTCATTTGTATTTATAGCCACCTTGCACCTTTAAGGCAGAGACCTAATCGTCACTTATATGCAGAAATAAGTTATTACATTCATCTCCTGAGCTTGGCCCAGGCTTTTGGGTGCAAATAATAAATAATCATAGTGATTTATTATTGTTGTGCTCATGCTGTAAAGATGTTAGAGGAGATGTCAAAATCAAATTGACATGTTTTGTTTATATGTGCCATCACTCTGCTACACAAGAAACATAGAAATTAAATTACTAAACTGAGATCAGCCACTAGAATGAATTGCTGCAACCCTGAGGATGTGCGGAGCACAGACTAAGTGGAAATTGATAACTATAAAAATACAGGGACACCAACGTGAAACTTTTTTTCCCTGTTACCACAATTTAGGCTCCGCATTCCCTGCTGGTTAATAAATCCCAACTACTGAGCAATACTGATATTGATAATCACAGACACCTGCATTCATACAAGTAGTTAATTACCTAATAAACCAAATAAGTAAATTAAACCCAATGGTAAGAATACAAATGTAACTGAGAATTCAGTTAAGTCCAGTGACTGTCACTGTCAATGGCGCAGTGACTATGTTAAGGGGCAAGGTAGACTGGGGTCAGCATTACTTGAAATAATAATAATTTTTGTGGGCTAAAGTACACTATGTTTCTTTTCATAACTCTCAAGAACTGAATTCCATTTCCTCATGTCGAGTGCTCATGACATGTTTACAAATGCAAGTATGAGTCATTATCAGATGCATTTTCACTTGTTTTTCTTCTGGTATTTCCTATAAAATGAATGGATGCAGATGTCCATGCAAAAAAATTCAAATCATTATATCTTTTACCCCATTAGTAGTGAACAGCTTTGGAAGACAATGAGGCATACTTAAGTTTCTGTTTTCCCCTCTTGATGATACAAATCCTTCAAATTAATTTATGTGTCAAGTTTTTACTATCGGATGTTTATACGTTTAGCAATAAATATTGTATTTTTACTTTTTTACACCTCTTATTTGCCAGAAACAATGTCAGTATTTCCAGTAAACTGCAGGCTGGAAAACAGATGCGTGTGTGTTATAACTTTCTGAAATGCTTTTTGGTAAACATAAATAATACTTCTGGAGTTTTTCAAGCTGTGAGAACCTTTCCAGTGGAAGTACTGTTACATGATTGCTGAGAAATGTTTATTTAATCCTTTGACAAGTTGTCAGGAAGAATTAATGAATAAGATTTTTATTAGCTTTTCTCTTTCATTATATCATGTATGAATTAAAAAAACTCTGTAAAATAAGCTGTACAGGTATGTGTAATTTTCCATTACTCTAAAAGCAGTATCAAGGACAAATTTGCCTGAAGTTCTTATTTCTGACTGTCAAGTGCTCAAAACGTAATGAGTAAATAATTAAAAGGTACTAGCAGTGCAAAAAAAAAGTGTAAATTCAATAAAAGTAATTAAACTCCTTTCTTGCATAACACACAAGGTTGCACAATGCTCCAGCATTTCTCTTTTATATAAGACAACAACTGAGTTGGATACTTCAACACATTTTGTTACGAACTCACTTGGTGCATGGTCCCTGTTTGCTTTCCAGCCATGGTCATAAGATGATTTACATCCAATTAAAGCTCGCAGGCTGTGCGTTAGATATTCATTACACACCCCTGCTGACTGTGTACAGCAAAATTGCATAATGTCTTTGTAAATCTTATTTGAATGAATGAGCCATTGAATTAAAAAGTGATGTAAAGCTCAGTCCTGCCCTTTCAGCTGTTGTATTTCACCAAGCACTTTCGAGAATTAGCAGGTGGGGCGAAGAGCCTCTGCTTTCCCCACGACACCCATGGAAGGAACAACCGAGCACTCATACTCTGACTCAGTGGTTATTATACAAGCAAGGCACCGGTTAAGGAGTCAGAGTTTAGGCAGTTTATATTTCAGCCCTTATTCCCTTGGCACTTATTTTGGTTTCGTAATATTCATTTATAAAATCTAAAGGTACAACCGTATGCGTGGCAGCTTCTTGGCCCTATAAAAATAAGGGAAGCCTTTTCTTTTTCTGTTGTGAATTTACGACATGCGCATTGGCTGCGAAACTGGAGTTCTCGTGTGCACCAGTGCACCACGCTGCCATTGAAAACCAGCATGCCTGCTGCTGAGGTAGTGTAAAACGTTTTGTCTTGACAATACTGTAGAGGCAGGAGTGAGCTTTTAATAAATTAACCTTGCCTCTTCATGCTAGTCTAGCTTGTAAGGCCCAGTAAATTGCCTGCAGAGTGCTGTACCACATCGCTGCATTACATAAAATTGCGTCTCTGGCATCCCTCAGTACATTTCCAAGGGAAGTAAAAGTAATGCTCACTGACCTGCCTTTGGGTGTGAGCTGTGCTGAAAGCACTTACAGCTGTTGACAATGAGCCCTCAAAAACCTGTCCCACTCAAAAACCCATCCCTAGCTTTTCGCAAGAGCAAACACCACAGATAAGGGCAGCGATTTCACCTTCCATCCTCTGACTCTGCAGGAGTGGCAAAATCACCATAATCCAGCTGATATTACTCACAAAAGTTTAACTGACATCCAGCTCAAGAAATTAAACATGCATTTACCTACAGGTAGCTCACCAAAAGTAGTTCATTAGTGTTTTTTTCTCTTCCTTGAACAGTAAGAGTTTCAGACCTGGAGGACAATTTGTTCTTGCTTCCCTCAGGAATTAGTTGCCAAGAGTCTACACCACTGCCTGAGATAATTCCTCTGCCACCTCTTTCTCTGTCTGCAGCCTGGTAGATGCCAGAGGACTGGGAAGTGCATGTGTGCTTGCTGACAGTGTTCCTGTTCATAAACTGCTCCTGTGCCTTGGCCAGGCATTAGATGGGAAAGCAGCTTTGCAGTGGAGTTCACCCCCATGGGAGACAGGTCACAGCCCAGCAAGAAATCTGACTAGAAAACTGATTACTTGTTTTACCACAGGAGGAAACCACTATTTTTGGAGATGAAAAAATAATGTGAGTGAGGGAGAAGCCCCTCACTCACTCCAGCATAGCCAAATGGTCACAATCCTTGTTCCAGGTGTGTTGAGAGAACTTGGAAGCTTTTAAAATGTAGTTTTACAAACAGTATTTTTTTCAGGGAAAAAAAAAAGCCAACAAAAAAACCCCAATAAACCCAAACACAAAAAACCTGCCAAAACCAAACCATCTTTAGAAAGACTCAATCTCCTTATAGTTCTTGGTTAAGTTTTGTCAAAAATACTGACCCTCAAAATGGAGGCATATTTTTGAAAATGTTACTTTGGTATTCCTTCCTGGCATTTGCCAAACAAAAATTTTCACTTTTCACTGCAGAAAGACACCTTGAATTTTAAAATTATCCCACATTTACAAAACAAAACCTTTGAAGGGTTAAGTTCTGTCTCGCCCGAGAGACATGTTGGTTTGGATCAAAAATATCTCAGATGGTAACAAAAGTATTTCTTGACTCCAAAAACCCCAAACTTCTGTTTCTTTGTTCGACCCAAGGCAAAATTTCCCCTTTAGCTGTTAGTTCAATCTCTGCCTAAACAGGAAATGTTGTTTTTATACTCAGATCTAGATGGTAGAGGAAAGGTCAAGTCCCTATTCTCATGTCCAGCTATTTGTAGAGAGGACTTTTGAACTCTGGTCTAGGCAGAGGTCCCTGACCTTTGTGCAATAATTTTCTCCTGTGTTAAGCAAAAAATCACTCCCTTCCCCCCCCCCCCCCAAAGCAGATACACATATTCTAGCAAATAATTTTCATTCATATTAATCAAAATTTTCAGATAGAGGTTTCTTTAGGAAACATTTAACCCTCTCTAGTTGCCAGGGGACTTGTGGGCTGATTTCTTTTCCTTTCACATTTCACCAATGGGTAAATAAATGATCAAGAGGGGTGATAAATTAAGAAATTGTTCCCCAAAAACAGCCTTGCTGAGGCAGGCAGGGATTCATGCCACCTAGGCCCCATGGGAAGGAAGAAGAAGGGCAGCCTCTGCCTGTCTGTCCTCGGCAATCAGGACTACCAGGGAGCGGGATTGCTTAAAGACCCTATCATTTTTTAAAATCTTACATTAATAAGTATCCCTGTGGAGCATATTCCGGAGGCAAAACCAGGTGGGAGTTAGGGAGCCCATGAAGGAATAACACATTATATTTCTTAAAGGTTTTGAGAAACAGTGGGAGATGCAGAAGACAACCTGGGTAGAAGTTAAACCGTTTATGGCAAAACACCCTCATAATTAAATAGAGGAATTAATTGCCTCACAGTCAGAAAGGCTTTCACTTGTTTTCCTCCTACATATGTAAGAAAGAGAAATTAGGAAATGAGAGTCTGAGAAAGAAATGGTGAGAATGCTGATTTTATTTTGCTGTGTTGTTACTACATTTAAGCCACACAGATTCAGTGCAGAGGAGTGAGATCACCACAACCTTTTACAGAAAGGAGAGAGGTAAGATTTGTCCAGGGTGGTTCTTCTGGTAATGGAGAAGCAGATTTCAGTAAGATTTATTTATGAAGGCACTCCATTGAAAGAGGATCCCAAATGCCAGACCCATATCGCAAAATCCCAAAATCACTTCTCTACCTGAGAAAGGGAGGGAGGAAGTGAAGGACAGTGGGGAGTTTGTGGTTTGGTTGTTGGGGTTTTTAAAACATTCTTTTTGATGTGATACAAGTGAATTCTTGGGTGCTTTGCCCTTTCCTATAAAGTAAGGATGAATAAAGATCATCTCCATATGCTACAGAGAGGACAGATGATGGGAAAACCGAGATAAGACATCCTTTATTTTTTACCTAAGTACAAAATGGCTGACGCCTGCCCAGCCATGGGGAGGGCTGCTCAAAAATCACACACATATTGTATCAGGGCCAAGCTAAGCATGTGGCAACAGACTGATTTTTTTTTTAATTTTTTTTTTTTAATTTTTTTTTTTTAATGCGAGTCAACGTTCTTCCACAGGGAAAGTCTCCATTTCATCTCACAACTCTTCACTGTTGACCATGAGAAACTTGGCACTGTCACTCCATCCTGATGCCCCTGGGGCTGCCAGCCTGTCCCCAGCCTGAGACAGCCTCACCCAGCACCGAGTGCTGAGGGCTGTTTGTTCTTCTCCTCCTCATCCCACACGGTCCTTGGCTCCACTCAGGTATTTCTCTTCTCCGGTGAAACACCAGTGGTTGTTTCCTTGCTCCAAGGAATGCGAACATACTTGAGTGAGGTGCCTGCAGGGCATGAAGCCCAATGCATTTCTTGCTGCAAGAGGGTGTGGGAAATATCAAGTATTTCACATTTTCCTTGATTGCTGTATCTCCATGAATGACATACTTGGGAGCAAGGCAGCCTGGCCCAAGGACACTGGAAGACCAGTGTCCTGCTGCCAGCTTGGTCTGCCATGACTTTCACCTCCTAGCATCTCTCACACCCCCTTATTGTTCCCAACAGTGCCATGTCTCTGCTCCCAGGCTGAGCCAGCAGCACTGCCAATAATCCAGCTGCAACTTCAACTGAGTCAGACCAGCCTGAACTTTGTACCGTGTCACTCACATCTGCCACCCACAGTGCGCTCCAGCTTCACACCTCCATGCAGTAGGAAACCCGCTGGAAGCTACAATGCCTGTGGCCCATTCTTCAAAAATTTGAGTTCTGTGAAGAACTGTTTTAACCCTGTACACAGTGCTCTGCATACATGGTGGAGGGGAGATGACTCAAAGGGAATTTCTGTAACACATAGTAAGAGGGAGAATACCTGCTGGGACCTGGTAGCAGGGCTTTGCAGAAATACAAAAATGGATTATAATAGCACTTGGCAAACCTGAACCAAATGCAATTCATTCCTAATATAAGGACCTTCAAAGCTAATATCAGTGCTAAAGCATGCTGAGGGTGGAAACCAGGATTTCCACGATCTTTCAGATGTCACTATCACTGGTGCCATTGTGGCTGTCCAGGGCGGCGTCCTGGTCTGCTGCCCCATGGACAGAGTGTGCCAGTAGTGAACACTTTTAGAGGGAGAAGGAAGAGAGCTGGGGTATCCTCAGGGAGGATGGAACATTGTGGGTAGGAAACAGCTGCACCATATATCAGGTTGGCTGTTTCTCTGCCTCATCCTGCTCTTTGGACCTTTCTCACATCATATCCCCTGCTCACCCTTTTTCCTTTGGTTCCTTGTTTTCTTCTCTCCTCCTTTTGCATCATGCTTCCCCTTTTACCTGAGCACACATCCTTCTTGGGCATCAGAGGGCTGATGGGTACCATCCACATGCTCCATTGTAGAAGCCAATGGTTCACCAGTGTGTTACTCACATGACTTTCTTTAGCCCATCCTCTGCACTCCCATCACCTCTAGCCATTAGGTAGAGTTATAATCCTCTCACAGACCATGTAGTATTGTATCACTGTCATCATTGTCATTTGCATTGGTCATAACTAGAAACTTCATATTTTTTTGGCCTTGATACAGTGCAAACCCATAGTAGGAGACAACTGCTGCACCAGAAGGCTTGTAAACATGATGTGTCCATATCTTAAAAGATGTGGAATTCACTGGACCCACTGGTGAGCCTGGAGAAGAGCCACCCCCAGCTTCTCAAGGTTGCCCTGGGTGGGTGGCCCAGAGGTGTCCTGAGAGGAGTCCTGATGACTACAGGTGGGAACAGGTACCCTGTCTGGAAGCAACTGGTGGTACTGCATGAGCCACAGCACCCCATGGTACAACCTATGGTGTGGAGGCTACTGGGAACCAGTCTGGGGCAACTGGGAACATCTGCCCAGTCTGTTGACTCTATGGGGACATCAGAAGCAGGGCTGATGACATTGTCCATGGGATACTCTGAGCCCTGAAAATGGCCTGACCAGTCACCCCACTGAAACACCCTGAGCACAGACAGGCTTCAAGGTAAATGGGACCAGGGAGGAGGACAGCAGCCGTCCCTTTGGCACCATCACAGCTGCAAGCAGATAGATGAGTCCAGGCTAATTCCTTAATAACTATGCTGAGGGGCAAGGCTGGGGCTCTCTCAGTCTTAATTCAGATTTTCCAGTCTAATGCTTCCTTCTGTTTCCTTCCATGTCTCCTCTCTAATAAAGTTCTGTTCATTTAGAACACTCTGTTAAAGCTTGCTGCTGTGACTAGTGAAACACTGCCTAATTCAAGGTGCCCAGAGTCATTTAGTAGTCCCAAGTTTCTGAATGTGAGGTCGAGCCAGGGTTGCTCCAGTTTTCAAGGAATCATAGCTCCAAACTGGATCCAACTTAGCAGCACGTGCTGAAAGTGTTAGAAAAGTGAGGAGACAAAACACAAAAAATGGGATGACAACGATGAGGTGAGGGATGCTCCCAGGATCTCTCATCACCTTAAGATATTCTATGACTCAAATATGTGTTCCTTCCAACTTGAGATGTTCTATGATTCTATGATATAGCAAACTGTCAGCAGCAAAGTGGAGATCCCTGGGTCAGGCTCCTCTGCCTGACAATGTGTTCATCATGAGACTGAGCACACAGTGGATATGGACATATCCTGACAGATGCCATGTCATGTGTTTGGGCCAAGTTTGGCAAGCCTGGATGTGCCCAGTAAAGTCTCTTACTCAGTTATTTGCCAAGCCTCTCCCTCCTTACAGTTGCCCCTTTGTTTCTTCTGTTGTAAGTTCTCACACTGCAGAGCTGAGAAGACTCACTGCCACTGTCATAGAGGGGACAGTAGCACAGTAGATGTGTCCTGGGAATTTATCACCACCTTTGCTTTTCATGTTCTATAAAAATACTAAAAAGCAATAGAGACCAGTGCTGCATCCATAGACATGATCCACCCATGACCTTTTCAAAAAGGCACTGCCATCTCACACAGGCAAAACTTCAGTACCTAGAATGGCAGAATGAAGAGTAATACAAAGGCTGGAAATCCACACTGATAACTCTTTATATCTGTGATACCTCTCTTACTTTGAATAAAACAAGTAAGAGTAGTATTCTGATTTTTTTTCTTTATAATCATCTTAATAAAGAGACAGGTATATGATTTTATTTGTCTTTTTAAATTAATGAAATGTATTATGAATTTAAAAACTAATCCTTTAGAAAGTTGCAGTAGATTGCAACTCTGTATTAAGACTTGTGAACTTCAGTGTCTCTGTGCAAACTGTACCCAGCATGCATCGTACATATGAAATCATCACAGTCAGTGGAGAGCTTGTCAGTACAGCCAGGGAAACCCAGCAGTCCAGGTCGCCAGTCCCCAAGGCTATGGGCTCAGCTCAGCTGGCCAGACACATGTCCTAGGGTGCACGAGACTTTTATGTGGTGCTGTGAGATACAACACAGCACAGTCCCTAAGACGTTTGCACTGTTGTCCAGAAGCCAGAGAGAGCACCAAGAAGGTCTCAGGTGATAAAAACTGAACTTCTCCTTTGCCTCATGTGTTGACATCTAAATGTAGACACCCCAACTTAGTAATAAATTTAGTAATTACTTCCTTACAGTAACTCACTGTTTTCTGCTAAGTCCTGATGTCTGAATTGCTTCTGAGAGCTTCCTTTTCTCTCATGCTGGCAAAGTAAATCCTAAGATGACACCACTCTGAATAAAAAATTAGTTCAAAGGCTGCTGTCTGCCCCATGGTCTAGAGTTGTGACACGCCTCATGGTCACACAGGCAAGCAACCTTCTTCCCAAAACTGAGTGACCACAGCCTAAATGCCTGTTGGCAGTGGTTCAGCTCCTGAGCCGTGCCTGAGTTGTGACTGCAGGAGTGAAAGCTGTCCTGGAATGAGGATGAGTGATGGCCAACCTGGGGGTCTCTCTACACCTTGCTCATGCATTTCTATCATCTTTTCAGAGTACTGCTTCTCAGTGTTATATCCACTTTTTATGACAACCTAATGTTTTAGGCCAGGATGAAAAGTGAATGAAATGTTAAAAAATAAGCGTGTTCTGTATAATGAAGTAAAAATCATATCCACAGCGTTGCTTCACTTAATCCATACACTTTTCACTGATATCCTGCAAATGGCAACTTTACTCAGCTAAGACAAACTTGCAAAGCCCAAGAGTGCCAGAATTTCTGAGAGCTGACTGGGTTTTGCCCTTTCATCCCACCTTGGCTTCACATTGTAAAAGTGCAGATGCTTAGGAAATTGCCTCCAGGTGTTGAGTGATCTGAGTTTCACAAAAATAATAAACCTTGATCTGAGATAGATGACCTTCTTGTCAGCATAGAGTCTTTAGGCTCATAGAAGAGAACTGAAAAGGGTCATTTTGCATTCCCTTGCTGCAGCTGTAGTGCTCTTTTGGAGATTCTCAGAGAGACTCAGAATTGCTCAGTTTTCTTAGGAAAGAGAGTCTTGCCATGCACACACAGCACAAGGCTGTTTTGGGGAGATATGGGAACTAGTGCTAAACACCCCTCACTCAGGTACTGTCTGTTAAGTTAGTCCTGGCACTGCAGTGCTCAGCATGGAGGAAGACATCTGTTTTGGAGGTATCCAGTGACCACAAAGCTACGTGGTGTCTCTGTACAGTGACCTGCAGTGGAGACCTGCCCTTCAGTTCTTTTTCTACTTCTCATGGACCAAAAGCACCTGGCCCTTCTGTCTTTGTTTTTTTCCACTAGAAGAAGTGATAGTACTATTTTGTTTTCTCTTTGGTTCTGTGTTGGTTCATTTATAAATGGGGATGAAATTTGGAAGTCTTTAGGTAGAGGCTGGCTATAAGGCCAGTCCTTTGTCTCATGTCTCCCAGTAGACCAAACTATGCATTAGAGGCATTTGATGTGCACAGAAGTAGCCCAGTAATTACTGCCCAGCTCTCTTTATGCTCCATACAATATTTACTGTGCTGCCAGGTTCAACAGTGCTGGAAAAAATGAATTGTAGATGCAATTCACTGTAGAAATTGTTTAGAGCCTGCTAAAGCTTTAGTCAGAGTACATGGAATTTTTTTCTTCTATAAAGAGCCTGAGGGTTAGTGTCTGTTTAATATTCAGGAGGCAAAAATGCTTCCAGCACTCAGAAGCAGTGAAGAGCATCCTTCTGGGATCCCTGAGATGAGATGCTAAATCTTGTAATGAACTTGGACTCCTTGTTTTGCTATTACAGACATGGAGGGGTAGCAGTTGTGTCTCTGTACATCATCACCAGCAGCAACAAAACACATTAACTCAATGCTGCTAATGAGCGTCGAGTGAGCACTGGAATAGGAAGCCGTGTTGACATTTAAAAGATCCTGGTTATCAGGCTCCATGTTGCCTAATTGTGAGTGTTGAGTGGGAAGCACTGCTTCGATGTCTCTATCTAGTATGGACATGACTGGCAGGAATACACTACTCCTGTGGAATGTCAGTTACTTCAGGAAACAATTATCCTTTCTGAATATTCAAAATATGTCAAAACATTCTTCATTTTTCCCTTTTAGAGCTCATCAAAGCTGTGAGTGTGTCAGCATCATTCCACCTACTCGGAGGCGTCTCTGGAATATTTTATTCACATACATTTCTCTCGGTCAGTGTTGAACCTTGAGTAGTAGCCAACCTGAGCTGTAGCCAAACCAGGTTTTTGCAAGTAATACAGGCAAACATGGATTTTGACAACCAAAAGGTGGTCCGGTCAGCATGTTCCACTATTCTACTCTTTTTCTCTCTGAAAGAGGGTACTCACATCCAAATTTCCAGTAGCCCTGGACTATCCTTGTTCCCAGACTGTGCTAAGTGTTCCTGTGAGAGGGCTAGTTGACCCAGGTCAACAGCACATGAGGGACTATCCTAAAAATTTAATAGCATAGGTGATTCATGTTCTGAATTCTGGACCTGGGTCCTGACACTTTAATTTACTAGCAGAGATAGAGCCAGTGGGTAGTAACAACAGGACCAACCAGTCAACTGGTCTGATGGTATATCACAGACCATTATGTCTCACCTTGCTTCCCTTTCATAGGGGTTTGCCTGGGGCATCTCTACTAGGAAGACATCCAATCTTGATCTGAAAACATCAAGAGACAGAGAATCCAGCCCTACTTTTGGTAAGTAGTTCCCAGGATTAATTGCTCTTACTATTAATAATGCATGCCTGGGTTTCTTTGTATGAATTTGTTTGGCTTCAGCTTCCAGCCGTTGATTCCTGCTATGCTCTCTCCACTAGATGAAGGAGATCTTTTGCATATGGTATTATCTTGTTGTGGTGGTACTTGTATGCTTTAATCAAGACATGTCTCCATCTTTTTGATAAGGTAAGCAGAGAGATCCCTTCCAGGCTTTCACTAGAGAGAGACATTTTTCTCTCATCCTCTCTCTGACCTGTCTCCAACTTTTTCAATTTAAAATATGGGCACCAGAACTTTATGCACTATGCCAATATTAGTCTTACCAGAGCAGTGGGGAGAGATAAGATCAGCTCCCCACTCCTACTCACTACTTCCTTGTTCATACATCCATGAATCACATTATCCCCTCTTGCTTTACAGTAGGAACTCGCTTAAATTCGGTCTGCGGTCCTTGATTTCCATGGCTGCCTGCTGTCTACACAATAGGCTCATTCCCTGGTCCTATAGCAGTGTCTGTACTAAGACATATCTTTAAAATCAGGTCTTCTGCCCTGACTGCATTATAGTGTCCTGGGAGCGTCTTGCAAAGTTAAATCCCTGTGGTGCTCGCTTAGCATTTTTGGGTATGAAATAAAGAGAATAAACAAAAATTATTCTTTAGAAAATGAATAACAAAAGTCCTCTTAGTAGGAGTGGGAACAGCTCATGACATTTGTTCGCCAGTATGAATCTGCACCTGAATTTTCCAGCTCTACAAAAGGTAAAATCCATGCTGCTCAAATCCTTTTTCATATACAAGAGCTTGTAACTGCTGTAACCAGTGAACACATGTTGACTCCTTCCCACTGCTATTAACAGTATTTTTTCATCTTATAAAAAAATACATCGAGTTTAACCTGTCTTTCCAACAAAGATTTTCTGCTCTTTAAAGTCTGAGCACTGCTGCATGGATTTCAGCTTGATAGGCAGAAAGTACCGTATTCATCCCAAAGGCAAGTGTAGTCTGTGTGGCAAAGCCAGCATTATGAAGTTTTTTTTAAGTCAAATCAGAGATATTCTTTGAAGGACTGCGATTGTGCAATCATCAAGGCATTTTTCATGCTGGCAAGAAAAGACACAAAGAAAACTGATCTGATACATTTTAACAGGTATTTTTTAGATATGTAGATTAAAAAAACAAACCTGAAACTTTTACATGAGTGATCCTTACATCTTTGGTCCTACTGATTTTGATGAGGTTTCTGGTCAGGGCAGGATTTTGGGATTTGACTGGTGCTGATACTTTCTGCCACCAATTTTTTTTTCCATGTAAAATATGAGGTCACACTGATGTCATAACACCAAGAAATCAGTCTTGTGGGCTTATTAACTGAGGACAAGCATCTGGCACTCTATAGGGTTTTGTGGCTAGCCAAGGATTACAGCGTAAAACCAACATATTAATGCATGAAAGAAGAAAGTACATTTAAGTTCATGTGAAGCTACCAGTTCCAGTGCATAATACGCTTTATATTAAAGCTCAGGAGCTCACAAACTCTACCATTAAAACAGCAGTTGGTAATTCTGAGGAATGCTACAATTTGTGTCTGAAGCTACTTTTAGAGCCTGCCTGTGATTAGTTTTCATGTATCTGTCATTGTCAGATGTTCACATGACATTATATGGTTATTGTTACTTAAGAGCTGGGGTGCTCCCTGGAGCAGTCGGGATACTTCCCCTCTTGGTGAGGGTTGAGAATGAGGCTGGGATGTTTGTGGAGACTTGTACCCCTGCAATATGCAATTCACCATGGTTTGTTTGTGCTCTCCCAGGTTCCTGTAGCACATCCAGTGTGTGAATGCCTCTCAGTGATGTATTAAACTAATCAACTACCCTTCACATGCATGTCAGATGCAGCTTTGCAATCAAAGAGGAAGACTCACCCCTCTTTGATGGCCAGTCCAGCGTGTTCCCATGCAATCACATTCTCTCTGCACTTCCTAAAAGTTTAAAACAAGCAAGTAAAGTCAATTTTATTTTATATAAACTCAGCAGGAACATGAAAATCTGTGTTAATAACAGTCTGACCACAAAGTAGTCTACAGGAAAAGGATAGGATTTTTCTGTCGGAGGAGTCATAGCTGTCCCAGTGGCTGGGTGGCAGAAAGGTGTGTTGGCCCGTGGGAAACCTGACCTGGGGAGTTCCCAGGCAGGTGAGTGAAATGAGGCCACGCTGCCTGGGTATCTGTCAGGAGACCAGTCACACACCTCACTCCACCAAGTGCTATCTCCAAAAGGACTGGTGTCTGCTCAGGGTTTGGAAACAGTTAGAAATAGTGGTTGGATGCCTCAGCTGCTTAAAAACTGCACTGAGGGAAGAATCAAAATAGCCATATGCAAAATATCACCTCCCAGACTCAGCCATTCCTGGGAAGACGGCATGTGGTGTTCTGTAAAAGAGTCATGTAAAAAGGGTGGAAAAACCTGGCCAGCAGAGGTCTGATATGGATTTGAACAGTTAGAGAGGAAAAAAAAGACTGGAGGTATTCATTTGTTTTGATATTCTTTCAATATTTTGGGATGGAGATGTGTTTGGTGCTGGTGTGCAGAGCTAGTCTGCCTACTCTTGAGTCATTTTAGTTTACTGCTGTCTGTGACTATATTTCCATCATTGTGGTATTTGCTGTATTTCACTTCCTAAGTACATTTTTAATGTTAAATTTCATATTTGACTCAGTAATGAAAATTAGACTATGAAGAAAGTCATAATTTATAAACAAGTGGTATAAATTTCCCTCCCTTACTCTGTTTTTTTTTCTTTTCTTTGTAATCTGCCTTTTCTTTTTCTTTCTTTCCTTCTTTCTTTTTTTTTCTATGTTTCCTTCTCTCTTTCCCTCTCCTCTCTCCTCCCTCTCTCCTTTATTCTCTCTTTCTCTCTGTCTCTCCATTTCTATGCCCTTTTTTCTCAATCTTATAGACCTGTTTTTTTGAACCTGGGTACACTGGATGACATAGTTACACCCACAGATTCACCCTCCCTAAAAACATGCACAGTCAGACTTGCTGCTGCATGTTTCCCTCCTTTCTTAAGCTGAGCAAATTGCACAGAAAGAATTGAAACAGCTTAGATTTCCTTTCTAGCATCTTCAGACCGCCACAATGACTGAGAATGAATTATTATTGACTTACATACTCTGCAGATACAAAGAGCAGCACATACTGCACAGAGGTGGGAAGCTGGGGTGGGTTGGTTATAGGTGATAAACACCCTGTGGTGCATACAGTGATTCTCAAAGGTTTACTTGAAAGTAGCCTGGAAAAAAATGAAGTCAGTGTGATAGAATAAACATCCACTTTTACATATATAAGTGTCAGGCACTGGCAAATATTGTACCCAGAAGCCAAAGACATTTAGTTTTTCTACCCCGATGGCAGAAGTGAAAAGCTTCTGACACACAGAGTGATTTCCTTTAAATTAACTTCCATCAGTTTACTCTGCATCAGTTCTTTGTAGAAATATCTACCAGCAATAGTTTTAGAAGTCACATGGCAAATTTGTAGGGAACACATTTCCTTCCTTCTTCCGATTCAGCATCTATTATAAGGCTAAGGTGAACTATTTTTTAGGAGCAAAGTACTCAGGCCAGGAAAGAAAGCACAGCCCTGGCTGAAGGGCTGTCCTTGACAGACATTTGTGGTTTCCATCATGAGTAGGAAAGATATTTGTTCAATTTAAGTTTCCCCTTTCCCCTTTAAACCATGTTTTGCTTGTGTTATATAATTTCCTGATGTAGCTTCCTGACCTCAAGAATTAGAAGAATTAAGAGGAATTCTGGAAGACTTGACCTCCTGTGAGGGGTTTTTCCCTGCTGCCACTCACACTTCTAGAGGAGAGTACCCAGATTTTTGTCTTTCAGAAAGTGAGGTTCAACACAACTAGGAATATTGTACCTTGACGTTTTAGAGCTGTAGCAAGGTCAGGATGAGACAGGAAAAAAAGGATAGCACAAGTTCCTGGCAAATGGGTAAGCAGCTCCCATTGCAGGGAGCTCATAGAGGAAAGTAATTAATTCCCACTTTCAAATGTCTTGTTATTTCTCTGAAAAATTTACACATGTGTGTGTCAGAGTACTACCCCAGACCTCAATCTACATTGGGAGTGAGGGATCTGGGGAGCGCTCACAGTCCAGACAGACAAGAGGCATAAGGGCTGAGGAAGAAGCAAAGTCCCCAGCAAAGCAATGTGTGGTCAGCCAGGACCAACCCTGTTCACCTGTACTTCCAGGATGTATTTCTGTAAGCCATGCCTGAAGAATATGTGAGGTTCCATGGATCTGGTTAGCAATAAATAACTCCTAGTTCTATGTAAAGGTCTGAAAATGGCATTTCTAATAAGTGCTGGAATTTCTGGGTTTACTAATCCAGCATTAAAAATAAGTTGAATATTTCAACAGGACTTATGATGACACCTTATGTGTCTGCTAACAAAGGCTGTAAACGTGTGTGAAGAACAGGTAATATAATTTGCAGAAAGAAACGTCCCAGTAAATGCCTAATTATACCACTCAAACTCTACTTGCTGAAGCCCTGGGCTATACTCCACTGCTTGAATTTTTGTAAATCCTTGACATTATAGCTGCTTAAATCCATGCCAGGAGAAACACTGGATCTGTCAAGCAGAGGGGGAGGCTTCATTGTCCAAAATTAAAGATGCGTGAAGCCTGAGATACCTTTTCACTTTCAGCTGCTCTGCTGCTTTGGAGAGATCCAAAGCCCAGCTGTAGGATCATACCCTTTACATGTGTAATATGTATGATAGGTATCACTAATACAACATGTCTGGGTCATGCAGATACAGCAAAGAGCCACTCTGTGATTTTCTTTGTGCTTTGAGAGCTCTGGAACCAATCCTGAGCCCTGAACAAATCAGTGAAGCCCTGCCAGCCCAGCCTGGTGTCTGAGTTTTAACTAAATTAACTGCGAACCGTTCCAGTACAATGTTAGATGTCTTATCTGTAGTATCACATACATCTCCTTTGTAGTGCACTTCTCAGTTCTTTAACACAACTAGAAGAGCATGGTTAGATAAATACTCCTAAGGTATTGTCAGGTTGGGAATGTTTTCCTGAAAATAATCACATGGGAATGACTATTCCACCTTCTTTTGGAAGACAAAAAAATTGGTTGCTGAGAAGGTGATGATCAAGTAATGTGGCAACAGGACAGTTAGAAGTGGCCATAAGCAAAAGGATTTCTGCTGAGATCTCTTCAATATTCTCTGAATTTTCAGAGAGATTAGGAAAAAGTAAAATTCAGAGCATATGGTTTCCCTTATTCCCAATAAATGATGATTTCTCAGTTAAACACTTGCTTCTTCTCAGTTTATCAAAACTGAGCTGGAAACAAAATATTGCCTCTTCCATGAGACTTGCAACGATGGGCCCTTACTTTGGTGGACGCAAAGCAAAGAAGTCCAAAGCACTTGGGCATTAAAGATACCTAGGCATATTTTTGTCAGATGAGAGACAATATTTTGGGGATGTAAAGTAATTCCAACTGTCTTCCTAGAATTCCTTGGAGATGGAGAGTAATGATAAATCTCTCCACTTCCTTGCGCGGTTTGGAGTTGCTGCATGGTGTTTGAACAGCTGTACTTGTCCCACCCCTGAAGGTGGCTGCAAGTCAGTGGAGGAGGAAGAAATCCAATTATATATCATTCTAAAGTGGCAGACGGGATGAGTTATTGGGGTTTTTTTCCACTGATAAATCCCTTGTCTCTGTTAGTGATACTGAACATGCTGTGCTGTCATGACTGGGGAGTTTCAGCAACTTATTGTAGAGCTCAGTATGTCTGTCATGTAACAGAAAGTTTTATCTCCGTGTCCTGGCTCGAATTTCCTAATATACAAATCTCTCTACACTCCATTTAAATCCTCCAAAAGACACATCTCATGGAGCAAACTTCTCTGACCTATGCTTTGGTTAACTTACTAGTTACAGCCGTCCTGCAGTTTCCTAATCAGAGAATTCCTGTAAAATTATTCAGTAAATATGTGATATGTAGCCCCTTCTTAGAGGGCTTGCATGGGGTAAAAAAACTGTATATTTGTAATTTCCCCCATATTTAGTAACCTTAAAGCTGTAGGTCAAAGCTATTATTTATCGCCAAATTCCCCAATTGATCCAAGAAAGTGTGATTTCTTACAAAAGAGGGAAGTGTCTTCAGTCTACTGGTGTGTTGTTACAAAACTGAAGTCTGAGTAATTCCCACACAGTGAGCACACCTCCATGCTGGATACTCTAGCAGGAAAGCCTCTAAAACACACTGCTTTTTCACTCCAGGGAACCTTACTGAATGCCAGTGAATGTCTCTGCGGAGCTGCATTTGGTTTGATCTGCAACTGCCACATGACAGTGAATTTAAGCAAGTTTTGTTGGGTCTGTGGTGGTGCCACTGATCTGGTCATGTACAGATTCCAGGTGGAATCAGCTTCACTTAAATTTCAACATATAAAAGCTGGTTTTAGGTTCTCTCTGCGTTCTGTGGCATCAAAGGAGCACTCTGAGGGGCTATTTTTCCCATTCAAAGGGAAATGTCAAAGTTAGGTAAGAAGAAAATTTTCCTCCAGATTCCTATTTTATCTCTAGTGACTTTAAAGCATGACCAGAAAAGGAGGTGAGACCTAAGTGATGAAATTTACATATCCGAAGTGGTGTGAGATCCATCATCTCTGTTTCTTAGTCCTTCATGGAACAGAGGCCCACAACACTGCTGCTGCTGTCCCTTAGGACACTCACAGCTCCTAGGCAGGACATTTTGATCATTTAAATGCAGAGATATGTAGGGAAGGGGATGAGTTTGTGGAGCCACAGTAAACACCTACGGGAGTTGGTGGCAAGTTAGCGCTTACACACAGAGATAGGCAGATTTTGCGTAGATTTTGTGGCTTTCCATCTCGGAGACTAAAAAAAAATGAGGTTGGATGGTTTAGGAATCAATAAACTCTATGAATGCTGTGCTATTTCCACCAGCTCATCTTCTGGAGGCCAGCAGACACAACAGTCCCCGATGAGAGCAGATCCTGTTGTTTCCTCTCTGCTTCTCCTTGATCCTCCCTAGGAAGATCTCCTTAATCTCCTTGCCAAGAGGCAACCATAGCCCCTTCCCTCCTGTTTCCCCCATAGAAGTTCATACCCAAAGAACTATTTTGCACCAGGCAGTGAACACCTTTTCTCTCATTGCCCTTTTTGTAACTGCAGAGGATCAGTAATTCCCTGTGGTGGGTCCATCACAGTTTCCCTCCTCCTGGAAATCTAAGGCTCAATCAAAATTGAGGCTAACAAATGGTAAAGACTCCCCTTCTCTCACGTTTATAAAGTGACATTTGTGATGTAAAGAGTTTGTACACTCCAAGATGATTTCCAGCAGCTCAGGGAACAGAGAGAGCTGCACAGGCTGCTGAGGGAAAGGGGAGCTAGAGGGATAAATATCATAGAGGGATAGATATCACATCACAGTGTCTGCTGTCTTCTGGGGGCAGTATAGACTGTTGAATCCTGGGTTTAATGCAGTCATCTGAAAATCTGCAGGAAAGTATTTTTTTGCTGTAAAAACCCCTTTGATTAGATATAAATAGATTTTTCTACATGTGCAGTGAACATTTCTTCAGTTTGAAGAAGCAGTCAGTGTATAGGTTACACAGGAAGATGTGCAGAAGGTTTACACTAAACTCTTATCCAAGAGTCAGCAAAAAAAAAGTTTTAACATTAAAAATAATTAAAATAAGATAACAAAACAACTTTGCAGCCTGGTTTACAGAACATTTCACATGTTTTCAAAGTTCAGTTCCAAAGTGAACCCAATAAGTCTCCAAAGACTTTAAAACTGTCTATGGTGTATCCTATCAAGGACTGACAGTATAAATATTACAGATACGTAGTTCCTGGCACACTAATTTGAGTAGAGGATCTTAAACGAATGAAAATTCTAAATCAAAACCCTTAATCATATCTGCATTTCAAAAATGTTTAAAAATCTGAATTTATATTCAGATTTGAAGTATACCACATAGCACCAGAGTGGATTTGCCTCGACTCCCAGCATAAATGCCACATACACTTTGGAATATACTGTGATTTAAATCAGCAACTGGAAAGTAAAGTAATGTGTGTTTCTCAAATTACTAATGCAGATCAAACTGATGCATTTTATATGTAAAGATAAATAATTTTAGCATATTTTGCAATATTTTATTTATTTGGGAAGTAAAAGGCTATTTTGCATCATAGAAGAAACCCAAAAAGACAAAAGTTACCAGAGGTGACCAAAGCTAAAAAACAGGAAAGCCACTGGGGAGGAGAAAAAAGGATTTCTAGTTATTTTACATAACAGATGGCAGCATAACAGAGAACAGCTGATGCTGGTAGCCTAAGGGAATTTTCCCATGTCAGAAGAAAAATAAAATTCAGGGTATACAGAGCCCCCCATTAAATGCGTATCATAAAAAGTGTCATACTTAATGTACGACCTTTGGTATCTGTATATCTTGCCTGGGCAATTCATCCACTTTATGGTTTGCTCTCACTGACCCTTTTCCCCATGAATGGTGCATGAAATATTCTCAGCAGCAACATCCCTCTCCCACTCTGCACCTTCCCAACTGACTTGTCCCACTATCCCACACACACCCCCATCACAGCGGGCTTAGGGTTTATGATGTGGGTAAACCAAACCACTAAGGCAAGCAGCTCAGTTTACCTCACCAGAAGGTCCTATGGAGCTAAATACCATAAAAGCTGACTAAGATATCCAAATCTGAATATCTTATCTGAACAAGGTGTACAATGTACAAAGGAAAAGAAGTTGCAATGAGAAAGCCCTGGGAAAGGAAGCCCTGGAAGCAAGGAAGGCAGAAAGGAGAATGTGAATAATCTTGTGCAACAGCATGGACTGGTGCTGGTTGGGGGTTGGTGGGCTCAAGTAGTTTTGGGCTACATGTATATGAATGTCTGGCTGGAATTTTTGGGCTGCCATTTGGAGCACAATGGAAAAATAGCTGCTGATCCAGTGCAATTTGACCCATCACTGGACATACTTCTGTTATAACTGTGACTGTAAATGAGTAACAATCATTTGTCCTGGGTACAGCATTGCACCAAAAGAGAAAGATGATTATTATTAATTAGATTCATTAGTCATTAAAAGCTGCATGGAGGAATTTTCCATGTACGAGCTTAACTCCACTCATATTGAATAATGTTTTCTTTTTTTCCCCATGGATTCATCTAGAAGGAAATTGAGGTCTAAGATCTTTGGAAACACTCAACCAAAAAAAGGAATTTTGACTTGTTGAGAATAAATTGTTAAGACCTTGAAAAAAAGATTAAGAAACATAAAATATCCAGAATTAGAAGCAACACATAAGGTCCATCAAAGCCCAACTTTCTTACAAGGAAGTACATGAGATCAGCATAAAAATCTTGATGTCAGAACTCCTAAAGGAGAAGTATTTCTTCCATCCAAGTCCTAGGAAGTGGTTTGGTGAATGGTGTGTTCAGTGTCATATTATTTCCAAGACAGATTCATCCCAGATCTTACCCATTACTGATCTAAGGCAGAGCACAGGTCAGTGTTGTAGGTGGCCGCTTCCAGGTAGAAATGTTCTGTTGTGATGATGCCTGGCTGCAGTTCTTTCCCTTTAAAATTACAAGGTGACAACAACTGAAAGCTGACTCAATGGACCTCATCCTAACCCTGATTTCCCATGTTGTTTTAAGCTGTTTCACAGAATCCCTGGTGATGGAAGGGACCTCTGGAGACCATTTGTTTCAACATCCCTGCTAAGAGCAGGGTCAGGATTTCCTCACTGGAGCTGCATGTTCAATATTTATTTGCTTCAGCTAGTCACTGATGTCTACAACAGATCCCTAAGATCTCTGAATGGAAAATGTAACATAAGTAGATCCCATGTGAAAACTATCTGGATATTTATCTGTGTAACTTTGGTACCTGCAGGATCAGGAGTGTGCTTATGTGTGTGTATATATATAAATATATATAAGTATATGTGCTGGTTTAAAAGTTAACCAGCAGTGGGAATGAACTCAACTCAAAAGAGAGATTATAAGTCAGAATAACAATTTATTAAAATAATACAATAAGTACGATTAT
>JAWMRA010000113.1:105511543-105545428 GCA_035584735.1 Pseudotriccus pelzelni
GGAGGGCTATAGAATACACAGGTTTGGGTTACACCCATCCAGTGATGAATTGGTCCCAGCTGTTCTAACTAGGACAGCATATGTATATATATATATGTGTATATACATATATAGGCATCCTGAGGATGTTGACATGCATCAATACTCTTGTCCTGGTCACAGATTTTATTCTGCTTGCTTCTTTAATTTATTTTTGTTGTCACACTAGGGTTCTAGGTTATGGAGTTTTTTACTCCTGTCTGGATCCTCAGCAGTTCTCACCCTCTATTACCTTTGGATCTCTCAAGGTCTCTAAGCAAAGGAGCACCTTCTCCTTTGCTTCCCTACTCCACCAGCATCCCCTCACTTACATATAGTGGGGAATGATGCCATGAGTCCTTGATGTAGCCTGAGTAAATTAGGTGTAGCCTGAGTACACCAGTGGTTTGGGCAAACAAACACAGACAGATGACAGATCTTAATGAAAATGAGCTTAGGTAATAGCACAGTGCCTGTCATCTCACACCAGGGAGTGGCTGAGCAGATGAAAGACCCTTTGCTCAGGTACCTGGGGGCTGTGGGGCTCTAGCACTATGTTAGGCTGCCTGAGCAACTAAATTGCTCAATAACCCACAGGAACCGTCCTCTAGAATAGAGATAACTAAAGACTTCCTAAGCCTGGACCGGGTTTTGGGGATGTAGCCTAGTACCTGGAGACAGTGAGGTCCAGATTTTTGATGCATGCCATTTGGTTTGACCACAACCTGGAACAGGTACTGCAGCTTGGCCGTAGGGTGCACTTAGACAAGGTACAGTGATGTTTGGGTCACATTTTTATTTCACTCCCACTTCTAAAAAGATACTGGGGATCTGACTTCTGTATAGGAATGGATCAGATGCCAATCACTTCAACAGCAAACACATTTGGAAATGACCCCCAGAGCCAAATCTGCTGATCTGTACACATTGGTCTTCCAAAATAAACCCTAGTGAAGAGCACAGACCTTTGCCGAATACAGAAATAAGTTGGGATGTACTTTTCTTTTTTTTATTTCCTTTTCTCATGAAAAAAAGAGATTGAAATATACCCTTATACATCTGATCAGAGTAAATCAGGCCAGCTGAGCAAGTTTAGTCAAGCAAACACCATTCGATGTGGATCCCAAAGAAAATCTCCTCCACAGTGTATCAAAGAGTTGGAGAAATAAATGTTGTACATGCTGCCATCTGGCCACAGTGTATTTGAATGGAATGGGAGATGAATGAATATTATTTTCCTGTGTTTCTGCAGAAGGTTTAAACAGAATTTCAGTTCTCACGTTGTGTGTTCCAGCTGCCATCACAGCTCTGGTGCAACATCTGTAGCTCTATCACTCACAAGAAATCACAAGCAATCCCTGAAATGAGGAGCACTAAATAAAACCAGCACTAGAAAGCATTCAAAACATAATAATCCTGCCTACTCTACCCAGATATTAGTGAGCCCTCTTGGGATATCAGTCTGTGCAACTGTGGAAAATCTGGTGTCTGAAACTGCTGGACATATGGGTGAAAACAGCAAGAATCCAAGGAAAAGGGCAAACAAGTGAGGAAAACCTTTCAACTGGGAAGGTATTTGAGGGTGATGGCTTCCAAATCCAGTGGGCAGATTACTGGCAGTTCACAGAGCTATCACAAGTGGGTTTGATTTCATTTCTAGTGAAAGGCTTGATGAGAAGGTAGTTGTGAAATAGCCATTGCTGACTCTGCTAAGTCAATGTAGTACAGCTGGAGCCTGTTTTAGGGGTAATGAGCTAAGAAATGGCAAAGAAGACAAACCCCATGTCTGATTCTCTTCTTCTGCTGTATCATCTTCTTCCTGACTTCTCAGTTTCCTTTCCCTTTGCTCAGCCTTAATGAGTGGTGTTGAATTATTTCCACTATGTCACAACTGTCACAGGTGTTGTTTTCCAGTTTGTCACGTTTCTGTTATTACACCCACTATTAACATGCATTTTAATGTCTGCTCAGATCAATTTCTTTCAACCTTCTGTATAGATTGGATACTAAAATCCTTGTTTTATTTTACATGTTTAGACATATCATAATATAACATAGTTCCTTAAATATATTTTATCTGCTTCCTGGTGAATCACCTTACAACATTTTAATTTCCTAGTAAGAGATCTGTTCCATCAGATTAAGCAAATAGCACTGAAACCACTGAAAATTTGAGGGAGTGAATTTGTCCTGTGTAGAAAGTGGAGAGGGTGAGCCAACTGCCCTTCACAATTTCTTGTTCTAATTTGAAATCTGAATTCCTATTTCACATTTCATTTCCAGTGCTCTCCATCTGGGGACCATCCTCAGAAACAGAAGATGCACTGGCAGAAAAATGGAGAAGACAGAAACCTCTTGATTTCAAAATTTTATAAACAGATTTAAAAAAAAAACCAACAACCAACAACAAAACCAAACCAAAACAAATCAAAACAAAAAAGATGAGCAAAATATAGGTATTGTTCCCCCTATGACACAATTTCTCTGCTCTGATACTGTCATAAAAGATCCTGGCCATTGACTTACTAGTGATGCCAAAATCCCTCAGGAACAGACAACTCCATCTGGCAGTTTTTCTGCTGTCATTTGGGGTTATCTACTTGGCCATCTCTTGTCGGCCTTCCCTATGGACAGTGACTTAATGCCAGAATCCACAAACATATAGTTTAAGTCTGTATTTCAGCCTACACTTCAGTCACTTGAGACATCCTGTGGGGTTTAAGCCAGGATGAGTAACTTGAATGTCTCCTCATCCTGCCCCTGCTTTGGCTTAGTGTCTATGAAAACATCCCTCCTCTCAGAAGACATGGCCCTGGGGCATGTACAGCCTGAGGGCAGCAGCTCTGGTACACTGGAGCTCCTCCACGCTGAGTCACACTCCCCCTCCTCCAAGCAGCGTTTGGTTTATTCACATCCAGGAGGATAAGGCAGGCATTTACATCTCGGACACACAGCTCCAAATCTGTATTTGGATGCAAACATATCCAGTTGTATTGCTACCAAGCAGGTAACTTGTACCATGTTTTAGCTTTCTCCAGAGATCCTGGATTACCAAATCCCCGCTTGTCAAGCATCTCCTTTCCTCTGTCCCCTGCTCCTCTGTTCCTGTGTAGATCTGGTTTTGAGCAGCTGCGCTTTGTTGCCAATTTTGTTGCCATAACACCCAAACCCCCCAGCCACAGACAAGGTCTCTGCAGTCACAGACTGCTTCCCTTGGTTTTCATTTCCAGGACTCATCTGGGTAGTGGGGGGCTGAGTGATCTGTGGGGTTTTGGGAGGAAACACAGTCATAAACCCCAGGACGACACCAGCCTTGTCTGTGTTTTACATAAGCTTCACAAAAGCTGCATCAGACAAAATTATTTATGGTCCTGGGCATTGCTCACTTCTGGTTTGGACCCAGTCCTTCCCGTTTGCCTCTGCTATGACATTTTGTGGTTTGAGCACAGTTTAAGAGCCAGACCTTTCTGATCCCAGCTGTGCTACCAACCCCTTGTGTGGCCCTGGGTGAAGCCATGGACCTCTCCTGTGTCAACCTCCCCATCTGCAAAAGGGAATGTAGAAGCCTTGCTCACCTCCATCTTCTAGAGGTGAAAAAGATCTATTAGTTTACATTTGTGAGACACTGTTGATGCACAGAATACTTCATAAGTGTGACTGGAATGGTTAGGACCATTTATGGACCTTGTGCATGTGGTTGATACTTAAAAGTCTTTGGGAAAGATGGAAAGGTGACAAACATGTAGCAAAAAGCAACATCTTCTTGGAAAAAAAAAAAAAAGAAAGACTTGTTGAAAAAAAAAAACACACCACAAATATTCACTTTCCTGAGCAAAGGAGAACTTCCCCAGGGCAGCAACTAAGCCAGAAGTGCCATTTTGGGGCCCTTCAGCCACAAAGCTGCCTGACCCTCATACTCTGGGCACAAACATGGGAGCTCACACAGGTACAAATTAGTCCTGTGTGTTGAGCTCTGAGGAGAACTGAAGAAGCTCTGGGGCTGGCCCAGAAGGTGTCTGAGTACACCTTGAATGGGGGTGGACTTCCCCTCTCACCCACAGCAGAGCAGCAGATCCAGATTTCATGCAGGCTATGATTTTACTTGCTGTCAACGCTGGATCCTAATAACCAAACCGAGAAGGGAATTTTTACACTATCCGTGGCATTCCTGATCCCCCTCCACATCTAGTGAAAACTTAATAGCGTGAGAAAATGCCTTTCTGTAGTGTATTGTAAACCACATGCAGAACGGGAGCAGATGGAGGGGACCTGTCCTCCACTCAATGGAGGGGCTGCACCAGGATTCTCCCTGCCAAGGCATGGAAGCAGCAAGAAAGGGCACCTTTGCAGAGTGTGGTATTTAGTCAATGAGGGTGAAGCTGGAAGAAATTGCAGAGGCTGTGGGGTAATAGCTCTTGGTGCTCAGAGGAATGTAAGTAAAAGGAGAGGAAGAGCTGCTTTTCCAAAGCCTTTCCCCTGTACAGATGGAAGCTGTTAAGATTCCTGCAGGAGCCAGGAGCTGCAAACTTAACACATCTGGAAGTTTCCTGATGCCTGAAGTCAGACCGTGGTGAACAATGCTCACTGGGCTGAGCAGGCTCTGCTCGGCTGCTTTTATTGCACTTGGACTCATTTCAAGCTCTGCTCTGTGATTAATTGCACTTTTAAAAATAAAGTTCAAAACCTTCCCAGGAAGTTTGGGAAAGGCAGAGCGCTTTGGTGGCACCAGAAGCTCGGCACTCAGTGTAGTTTTCATTATGGTAGCCTCAGATACAGCTTGGATTAGCAACAGCTTCATTGACACGGGATCTTGTAACCCCATTTCATCATGGAGAGGGTGTCTCTCCTCCCAGGCCTCTCCAACATCTGCTAGACACAGTAGGGTTGCAGCAGGTGCTGGCCAGGCTCTCCCCCCCATCTTATTGGTGCAGTTAAGTCTGGGGCCAGGCTAGGACTGTAACTGTCCCCTGCCCCATGGAAATTATGGAAAGGAAGAGCCTTGTCCCTTCCCTGTGTGCTCCTGTCCCTCTGTCCCAAGGTTCTCACTCTAACTCACAATTAAAAAAATAAAAAAGAAAACCTTTCAGGGGAGGGCAGAGTAAGGACATAGTTAGAAAAACACTTTCTTGGGAGGCAAAAGACATTTTAGAGGGCTGAAGTTATATTGTAAGAGGTCCCTGTTGCCCTATGATGATGGTGGAGAGGCTGGATGCAAGACTGAGAAAAAAAGAACGGTGAGTATTTTTCATTTCACACTAGGATGGAAGAAGGCTCGATCTCTTTGCTATAAAAACAAGTGTGTGTTTGTAGTATAGAAGTGGCAATCTGCTCCAGATGCTGTTGCTAACGGTGGAGGTGCACAAATTACACTGCCTGAGAGGAACTGGTGTGAATTGAATGGAGACCTGGAAGCCAGGGTCATGGTAACTCATTAACACATAAGAGTCTGTGAAGGGCTATTGCACATCTCCTACAGCCCCTCCGGGATGTCTGCATGAGATAGTGTGAACTAAAACTCACACATCCACAAAAAGGTAGTCACAGGCACAAGGGATGCCCAAGGCTGTTTAGCATACTCTTGACACCCAAAGCTGCTCCAGGAGCCAGTGAGGTACCTGTTAGCTCTTTGCAAGCATCCTTTACCACAAAAGACAGAGGGTTGTTTTTTGTATAAAAATCAGAGGTTGTGTTTTGTACAAAAGTCATCAAGTTAAACAACAGAAGATATGCTGAACCACTGGAAAATTTCTCAAGCAGGCAGCAAGAAGGGGAGCAGGGAGCTGCAGGCACCACAGGGTTAGGTTTGGCAGTCCCTGCAGGTAAGACAGCCCTTCAAACACAGGCTGCCAGGTTGGAACACAAAACCTGTGGGGCCCTGCCACCATGAGACATCACCACTCACCACGCTGAGAGGGAACAGAGCTTGCAGATACATGTGAACCAGACAGGAGATGGGGCTTCCTGAGGACTTGTGGTGGGCCTTCACTATTCCTGGGCTTCTGGCATTTACATCCCATACCTTCTATGCCTGAAGAAAATACTCAGAGTGGTAAGACGGGTGCGCTGTCGGTTTATTTTACAGCACATCTGGAGTGCTGCTCCCTTTCTCCTCCACCCCCTTTGCTTCCTCTATTAAACCGTCTTTGCACCTTGTCTCATGTTAGGACCTGATTTGGAAAATGGTTTAACTGCTTGCTTAATTTTAATACACTGCAAGTCATTGTGTTGCAATCACAGCTCGCTGCATGTAAAGCTCATCCCGTGTGCCGGCACTGGCAGAAGTGTTGCCTGCTCTGGAATGCTGGGACAGGGGCTGAACCTCCCTTGCAGGAGCTGGGCAAGGGGGCCTCTTCCAGGCTGCTTCCTCCGATGCTCTTCGGCCATGGACAACACTCAGGGAGTGATTTGGCTGAGGGAGCTCTAGGCCATTGTTTGCATTGCTACTGTAGGATTTCGCCTGTTTGTTTGCACCTCTGGTCTCTTTTGTAATCTCAGTTTGGCTCATCCATGAGCTCTTTGCTCCGTTGTTACAGGGCACATAGCACCCCAGGGCTGGGCACAGGGTTGATGTCCCAGCGGGTACCTGCATGTCAGTGCAGCTGACTGAAATACCATTGGGAGCACATGCCTGGTCCCAGGATTGAATGGCACAGTGTCTGTGGTAGGCTGTGAAGTCACCACTTGCAAAAAATATTTGCCTCATTACAGAGTAGGGGTTTTTTTATCTATTTATCTGTCATACACTGACGCCCTCTGAGGTGAGGTCTAGAGTGTATGGGCCCTTGGACAGGCAATGCTCCTTCAGAAATTCTCTCTTGCTGCAAAGACTCTGGGTGAAGGGACTCATAGAGGGACTTTTAGAAGCATAGAATCACAACACCGTTTGGGTTCGGAGGGACCTTGAAGACCATTCAGTTCCAACTCCCCTGCCACAGGCAGGGACACCTTCCACTGTAGCAGCTTGCTCAAAGCCCCATCCAGCCTGGCCTTGAACACTTCCAGTTCAAAGACTTACCCTGTCTAGAATCATTAAAAGGTCTGGCTCCAATTACTCTGAAAATCCCTAGGGTGGATTTTTTGTGTTTGTCCAGCATCAGGGATGCACCACTGAGGGACACCCACTGGCAGATACCTGCTGTGTGTAGGTACAGCACCATACACTACTGAGCCTTGGATGCTACCACAGTGCTGGCAATCATGCCAAAAATAACACTGGGGGCTTCTCTGAACCCAGGGTTCTCAGCTGTTAGCTTATTTCTCTCTCTGGTTCATCTGTTGTGTAGTCTTTCCTTTACCCACAGCCCTGAAGGCATGAGTCTCTGTGGATTGAGGCTATATTGTATGCTGTTTTACATATATATCAAATAATAAATTAACAAGAAAGGGATTTTCCTAAGGCAGATCAAGCTTCTTACCAGAGGCATATATCAGAAATCACTGTACACATGTAAAATTGCAGGTGGAGCAAGCCCGCACATGGAAATGCAGCTCTTTGCAAGCAAGAAATTACCATGCTGTTTTGTTTTTCTGTTTCACTTTTCCTCCCAGAAATTTCTTTCTGCTTCCATGGTTTATCTTCTGACCAGATTTCATAGTTCATGGAGACGAGGAATGTGCATGGGAACCACTTGGCTGGCTGGGCTCCTGGCTCCACCGCACACCCTCCGCTCCTGCCGCCCAGGCACGAAGCCCTTCCCACCACTCACCAAAGTCACTGTCACACATTTCGCCCGTGAGTCACTAATATGCTTGATCATGTTGTGGCTTGCAAGCTATTAGTGCTTGTTCACATAGCTTTTTTTTTCCCTTTCCCCAGCTCCTTCTGATTCAGCTGATTTAGATGGCCGATGACTTCCCTGCTTGCTCACGCTGCCGTTAGTCACAGCCCTGCTGTTGGTTCACCAGCTTTCCAGGGGTGGGGAAAGGACAAGAAGAATGGAGGAGAGTGTTTGGTAATCAGAGATGGGCAGGTGATTTCATGCCACCTCAGAAGAAGGCTTAAGCCTTGCTGGTACCATCTGCCTAAGCGTTTCACACAGGAGGTGCTAAAAAGGGATCCTGGGGCTTTAGGAATAAGTGTGAGTTGGAAGGGAGCACCAACAGACCAGGCAAACAGGCTCTGCTGCCTGTGTTGGCAGGTGAGCAGAGACTGAGCAGATGCTCATGCAGCCCTTTGAGAAACAAAGTTCTGCTGCTTAGGCTGACTGGAGAGAGCTGATGCCTCTGGTTGTATTGTGGCCATGAGATGCATGGGGCTGATGTGGCTCTGCGTATCCATGGCACAGTAATACACCAGTCCAGGTCTGTGTTCTGTGGGCTGGCTGCTGCAGGGGAGAGAACACAGGCAGTGGGGCTTGTTGGGTCTCTCACTGGGGCTTGTATGGACAGAAGCAGTTATCAAATGGCTGCATAGGGTAAGGTGGG
Source organism: Pseudotriccus pelzelni (assembly GCA_035584735.1). Classification (NCBI taxonomy): domain Eukaryota; kingdom Metazoa; phylum Chordata; class Aves; order Passeriformes; family Tyrannidae; genus Pseudotriccus; species Pseudotriccus pelzelni. Next base: position 105,519,986 of record JAWMRA010000113.1, read on the forward strand.
ACACCCGTCTCCAGCAGGGACCAATTCACCCAGCAGGGACCAATTCACCCAGCAGGGAGTCCCATAACAAAGCAAACTGCCAGCACCACCCTCTGCAATGGTTTGCACCTCTGGGACCCACCATGCCACGGGGGATTTTCTCTGTGTTTAACGAAGTTTGGGGCAGTTGGGAACCCTGTGTCAGCAGCAGGGACGGCCTGCGTGCATGCAAGGCCATGTTGGGAGGGCAACACATGTGCCACTGCTGACCCAAAAAGCCCCCACTGACATCTGCTAAAGTTTTTCTTGTTTTCAGGAAGGTCTGCTGCCTTCTTACCGACAGCAGTGAGAACCCTTCCACCGCAGCACACAGAAACAAGATACCCTCACCACCCACTTCCTTTTTTTTTTTTTTTGATGTTTACATGGGGTTGCAGCCAGATGGGCACTGGAAACTGCTTTCTGAGACCAGAATTTGGGACAGTGATAATCTAATCTGACCTCGTGTGTAACCCAGGTCAGGGAGTTTAACATGGTTATTCCTGCATGGGAAAGAATTGGTCTTCCTGGCTGAACCTTGCTCAGCCCAGCAATTTGTGGTTGAATTGGTATATCCAGTTCTGGGTCTGAAGGAACAATGAGTTTTCATCTTCCTTGTTGGATAAAGATCTGGGTTGTCCCACTAGATTTTCTTCACATCCACATTGAAGAAATGTTTGACAGTTGAATGAGATTAGAGAAACGAGACCCCACATGATAGAGGTATAATTTGGATGTGCACAAATATATTATGCCACTAATTGTTTAACCCTGAAAATTCTGAAGTAAAAAGGATGATGATTATAACTGTGGTGATCTCCTGCAGATGACTGTGAGTTATTTGTGCCCACAGTTGTGACTCAGAGGCTGTAGGAGCTGGGTGCAGATAATACATAGGGAAGTTTCTGACTTCCTCCTCCACTTCTCCCCTCTGACCCTGCTTCTCTCCTGCCTCCACTTGTGATATTATTTTGGTTATATGAAGACTTCTGAGGGGATTCTGGCTATGTTTCATGGGGAATCCACTTGTGAAAACTGAGTCATGTTCTCCCACAAGAAGAGTTTTACCAGAGTGTCTCATCTCTTGCATAATATGAGAAAGAAAGACAAATAGGTTAGAGAAAGAAGGCTAGATATTGAAAGCCTCAGAGATCTCAATCTGACCCCACCGCTTTTTAAATGACCAGAGGGAGATCACTCTTAGCCAGAGTCGTTCCAGCAGGAAGCTGCTCCAGAGACTGCTCCTTGCCTGTCTCTCAGGATAAATGAGTCCATATGGAAATACATCATTTGGAATATGCAGCCCTAAATGCATGTTTTGTATATGTCTGCACACATACTTACTTGAGTAATATATACAAACAGATCCCTGCAAATACCTGAGCTACTTCAGTTTGAACTAAGGGCTGTCAGTGCTCACAGCTTCTAGAAGAGCTGATACGTGTTTACACACACACACACACGCACACACACACACACACGCATGGATCAGCTTTCCCTGTTTTTCTTGCCAAAACCAGGGACTCCTGTGCCTTTGAGCAGCAGGGAATAGGCATTTCCATCATGTTGGGACTGGATAGACCAGAGAGAACTGCAGGCATAAAACAAAGCTACCCTGATTGGGAAGGAGCAAAAATCTCTAATCAAGCAAATATACACAAAGGGCTCGATACTGCCCTTAGTACAGCTGTGCTCCCTTTTTGTGCCACTGGCAGAATTTAGTCCATAAAGTGAACTGGTTTATTTTCTTCCTGTCTTTTCTAGTTGCAGATTCAGTTACCTACCTGCATAAAATTCCTCTCCTTCCCATAATACCATGGCTGCGTTCTACCTGGTGGATTAGCAGTCCCAAGTCTGTGGCCTCCTGCATTTGTGTAACCATCTGAGAAACAAACCTTTTGCCAGTAAGTTTAAGTTAGTAAAGCAGAGTTTTTCCCTCCACCAAGGCCAGCAAACTGAAAAAGGCAGAAGCCCTCCAGAGTGGTTTCAAACGTACAGGTCAAAGAGCTGGAGAAAGAGCCTATACACAAGTCAGAGGGGCAATGAATGGCAAATGCTTTTACATTTATCATCTTGTTCCTTCTTCTAATTCTTCATCTCATTTCCTTTTCCATGGGTAGATTGGTTAAGTGGGTCTCAGGTCGTCTGTGTTTAAGGGAGTACAAGGAAATCCTGTTACAGCGTGTATCACTTATGGCACAGTTTGGCAGTGTAGGTTTTGCGACATTCAGGGAAGGAAGCATCTTGTTATTGGCATCTGAAACATCCTACATAAAACTAGGCTGTGCTTTCCCCCTGCAGTCACTGCTTGTGGCTCAGTGAATAAGAAGCTCTCCTTAAAAAGATAAGCTCAGCCTGGAGACTAGTGATCTGCTGGAATGGGTGGAAATCAAAACAAGGCTGTTGGTTATGGGTTTTTTCCTCTTGACACCTCATGAATTTTCCCCATATAGAATAAATTTGAGCCAAGATTTTTTTCCAAGGCTCCAAGATCGTTACTTTGCCTGTTCATATATTTTCTTTTTCTAACAGAGTTTTATTTTTCAAACCAATTTTTCATCAAACCAGTAAATGAGGAGCTTGTGGAGACCTGCTCACATACTGAACCTGGAGAATGGAGGGGAAAACCCAAACCAGTATTGCTGCCTTGCTAATGGTGCAGAGGCTCAGATAACAATTATGGCTGCTGGATATTTGGGCTCTGCATTAACTTACCTTTCCTGGCTGCCTTTACAGCTCACGTTTAAACAACAAACACTTTCCCTTTCCCAAGGCTTTTCCTTAATTGGATTTTTGTTGTGCTTTTTTTCTTCTCATCTGTGGCTTAAGAAACTGTAAAAAAATAGCTTGGAGGAACCAAAAAGAACCAGCACTCTAATTTCAGGTAGAAATTACACAGCTTTCCTAAAAAGCCATTTTGCCTCTTTCTTATAGGACAGGGAGAGAAGGAAGACAGAAGGCCTTTTGTTCTGAACAAGTTTGTGATGACCCTGAAATGCAAGTTTAATCAGGAACTGGGGTCAATTTCCTTGCTGAAACCAACACCCTGGGACGTGGGTCAATAATGGTATCCCAGCTTTATATAAGGGTGTGTAATAAAGCATTTATGAGAGAGGGAATGGCTTTGGGAAGAGACTGGTTTTTTTACACTATTTCCCTGTACTCTTCTTCCAGTGATCTTGCTGGTCCCATAAGGTAGCAGAGCTGGGACTGGCATGGAGGCTGCTTGACTCCTGTTCCTGTTCCCAGTGGCTGAGCCATCCCTGTCCACAACAACTCTAGTACTGTGGGTTAAACTGAGGACTTCACACCAGCCTGTGTAGTGCTTTATCTCATGAACAATCATGTCACTGCAATTGTGGGCACTGCCTGCTCAGAAGGAGAGAGTGAGCACATCAGTGACTAAACACAGCCTCTCTCCTCTTGTCAGTCCATACTGTTTCATTATCCAGTCTAGAGAAGAAAAAAAAATGTGAGGGCCATTACCTGGCATGTTTCCTTAAGAGCAAACCAGGTGTAGAACTTCCTACCCCATCTACCCCACCACCCTCTGGCTCTTGTTTGTTCATCCTTGCTGTCTCTTCCAGGGTGACAGCCTGACATCAAGGCTGTGCTTGCCCACAGCATCAGCAAAAACAGCCCCACTAGAAATAAAAACATCCTTTTCTGCACCAGCACAGCTGAAGTGGTGCAACAGAAGGTGAAAGCAAACAGGGTAGGATGACCACCAAGGGCCCTTCAGAAGCCAAACAAGTGGTGCATATGTGCTCACTGCAGTTTCAGTAGATCCCTGCAATAACATTTCAGCCAAGAAAAATGTTTCATATAATATGATGGGCAACTGGATATTGGTCATGAGGGAATAGGAAAATATTCTGCACCTTGTCACATAGCAAGATTTCTCAGTACGGAGCTATAAACTGCTCACCCTGTGCTCTGGAGTTACCACTGTCCATGGCAGTATACCCCGCAGAGATCCTCCAATAAAATTAAGGATTTAACCTTCAGAACTACTGACTGTGCGTACTGTGTTCAGAACAGAGTTGTGTTCAGAACCATGCACCGTGCATACTCTTGCTCTTCCAAGATTTTCATGGTCCTGTGTTCCATAGGCTCACAGTTGTGCATGTACATTGATCCTCATAGCACAAATCCGTCTGAAAATACAAGAGCAATGCTCTTTCTGCCAACAAAGAGTTTTGCCAGTTTTCAAAATCCACTGGGCACAGACTGTGAGCATTTTTGAAGACGCATTCTCTCACAGGCCTTGAGTCACAAACACTGCAGATTTCCTGATAAAGGCATGGTGAGATTTTTCTTAAGCCACATCAGTCACTGCAATGGCAGCTGGATCCAGGCCTGAACTCCTGGTCTGGGGGATGCAGCAAGACCCCTGTGAATAAATAACAACAGTGACTCTGTAGGCCCCCTGAAATCACTCAGTGCTAGAGAGCTTTCCTCTTCTCTCCAGAAAATTACAGCACCATGTTGTATCAGAGCTGTAGCTGCTGTCATGAGCCAGGGATAGGACAGGACTGCTGCCAGAGATCTGGAGACATGCAGATTTCCACTCTACTTTTCTGGACTTTGTTAACTTTTAAAAGAAGCAATCAGCTTTCAAAAGAACGGGGCTTTGCATTATTGCAGCATTTTTCATTTCCACCTCACTTTACAAGCACTAAGTGGTGTGTCCTCACAATACACCTCCAGCAGGCTGTGGGTATGTTTTATCTTAATTTTATAGTTGTATTTAATCGAGCAAACAGGAAACTGGTTTCTTGTCAAATCTTAATTTTCTGGCCCTCAGGCTAAACCCACAGGCACAGTCCTGTCCTCTGTCTGGCTTGGGGTTGGTCTCTAATCAGCCTGGGATGGCATTGCTACAGAAAAACAGCCCAAAGAATAATCTGAGGGCAAGCTGCCAATGCCAACATCAGGCTCAGAGTGACTGCATGTCACAGTTTTACCTCCACATGTAAATTTTTAAGCTCTTGGGCATCTGCAACCTTCTTCTCTCATCCTATCCTACACAGTGAATGGCATTTTGCAACCGCAGCTCATCCTTTCTGACCAAAGGGCTTATTTAAAAGGCATCTACTCCCTCCAGTTTATACCCACACAGGCAAACAGAAAATGACCTGGTGATAAAATGTGGTTGTAGAAATCTCTCCCAAAGCATGTTTTTGTTATCCTTTAACTGTACATAGTCAACAGTGAAGAAGAGGTAACAGATATCAGGGAAGCATCAACAGGACAGGTGAACCAGCACCCTGGCCCTGGAGGAGACCAAAACATTCCCTGCACTGCAGGGAGCCTGCTGCTCCTGTCTCTTCAGCTAGGGTAGATTTCACAGTCTTAAATAATTTTTAGTGAGCACACTGTGTCTTCTTACTTTCCCATCCTGCATCAGCATATTCACATGTCCATAAGGAAAGCTTTTAAATTTTTAATTCTTTTAATTTTAGTGAATAAAATATACATAAAATGAATACAGGTTGCCCAGAGAAGTTGTGGATGCCCCATCCTTGCAAGGGTTCAAGGCCAGGTTAGATGGAGCTTTGGGCAACCTGGTCTAATGGAAGATGTCCCTGCCTGTGGTGGGAGTGTTGGAACTGGATAATCTTTAAAGTTCCAACCCAAACCATTTTAGGATTCTATGATAGCCATAAGACCACTGTCTGAAGCTTCCAAATAACCTTATATTTTATCACTTTTTACCTTATGCTGCACAGTGATTTTCACTGCAGTTAGAAATCTAAGTCACAAAGGCTACAGCTTTGAGTCCCATCCCTAGTGCTCATACCTCCTGGTCAGGATACACCACAGCAATCCATACCAGGCTCATTTTCATACTGCATTTCCCAGAGGCTCCATGTAAATAAAAAGGCTGCAAAAGCCCTCTGACTGTTCCCAATGTTTTCATGAGGGCAGACCTCAGGAAGCTGGAGTGCTTGGTCCCTGTGCCTCACACATCAATAGTCTCTTAACATGAGATTTTGAAAAAGGCCAATGACTCACTTCAAAGGAAAATCCCACCATGGATGGTAGTTCCTGATTGTTAGAGAATCTTTAATCTGAGTATCACGGTGCATGTGCTGTGAGGTTAAATCCATGAATACTGTTCAGTTCCTATTTAACATTCAGAAGTCAAACACCATATCTGAAAACATGACACTGCTGTTGTCCTTGCTCCTGTACCAGCCTACATAATTAACCCGCCCACATTTGTTTGTAAAGCACGTAAGACAAATAAAGGCTGAATTTCCCAACGGCGGAATCAATGAACCTATAGACATAAGCGGAAAACTTCTCCACATCAATGGATTTCTTGCTTGTCTGGATCACTTGCATGTCTGTTTTTCCTGCTGCTGTTAAAAATTATGGCTGTAATCCTACAGGAATGGCTCTTTAGTTTTTTAAGTGCAGCTAACCCTCGGACAGGCAAGATGGCGCAAGCCACACGGACTGAGCTTGTCTGTGATCTCACCCCATTACACAATAGTTTGAGGAGCCCCAGTGGTGTAACATTGCACAGAAAAAGTTCTGAGGAGTTTGGGTGTTATATACAGTCCAGAGGAATTATTTTGTCATGGGAGAAAGAAATGGGAATGAACAGAAGTTCAAAGTCTGGTTTACCATAAGGCCAGCAAAACACATTCCTATAGCCTGCAAGTATATAAAGACATCATAGTTGGCTCATTTCCTTTCCTCTTGCCTGTAGCAGTCACAGATCCATCTCTACTTTCTTTGGGTTACATCAGTGTGTCAATAAAATGTTACTGTGGGGCCTGATCCTCACCCAGTAGGTGTGAGGCAGCTCTGTGCGAACACCAGCCAGGGCTCGGGCTGGCAGCTCTGTCCTGGGCAGGGAAACACTATTTCCATTACATTATCTCTTTTGTTTATTGCTTTTCTTTTCCCCCCTAAAGGTATTTACATTTAAACCATAAAATATGATCAGATTCAAACTTGTTCTGGACTAGGTCTCCTCCAAAGAGTTTGCATTTGAAGTTTCTTTTCAGTTTTCCCATAACATTTATATGTTTGTAGGGAAGCATAGTGATAGGCAGACTGAGGTAAAGCCACCAAATTCAGTTTGGATTTACATTATCACTGACCTCCTGCCAGGGGCTGAGGCAATGACAGGCTGAAGGCTGAGGGAGGAACTGAGGACCTGAGGGCGATTCAGTCACACCAAAGAAGTGAGAGAGAAAACAGAGCTCCACAAAATTATGTTCCCACCCTAAAACTGGGAAGGTGCAGAAGGAAGCAGAACTGTTAACCTACTTCTGCTGTCTATCCCTCGCAGGGATTGCTACCCAAGGCACACAGGAGACATTTTTCTCTCCAAGCCTTTGCTGGTCCTCGTGTTTCAGAACTCCTCTGCTTTTTCAGGGCTGACCCGAAAATCAGGCTGGATTTCTCCCTGCTGAGGAGGATGGGCAGACTTGGATGCCCTGGCTAATGTCTGCACTTACTTCTGCTGCCTTGGTGTATTATGTGCTTCCTTCCTGAAAGGTTTTGGTTAGAATGAGCCAACTTGCTGCTGTCCCATGGTTTAAACTCTAAGATTGCTATTACCAAAACCCACTGAGGAGCAGCTACTCAAGCACATGAACGAGCTGACCTTAGAGCACGAGTCCTTAGAACCTGGGGAAAAAAGCACTGAAGAGTTATAAGAAATCACATTATTCTTACAGTTCAGATTTTAGGGGGAAAAAAAAAATCTAATGCCAGGTTTATTGTCATCCCCAAAGCACTGGTAGTAACCCACACATATCTTTCCGACTAAACCAGCTGCCTTGGCATTTTAAGCAGTTGCCATTTCAGAATCCAATAAACCACGATCAGAGATTACTTGTATATACTGCATAATATCTGCATTTTTTATGCCATTTTTCTGGATTTTTGATGATGCCTCATAGGTTTACCAGGCTTTGCCCTCAGCTATAGTGAACACAGTCTTTAACAGAAACCTCACACCTCATCTGTGTGCTTGGTGCTTTGCAGAGCTTTCATGATTACCAAAATGCATCCTAATGCCCTTTCTGTTCCTCCCTGGGAGTCTTCATGCAGCAGCCTTCTGTGGCTGTTTTAGTTATCTGGATACTTTTCTCCTTGAATCAAATGACTTCTTCCTTCCTAGACAGATTACACAAAGTGTTCCTTAACCAGACACGATGAGTCTTTCCGCCCACAGAAATTGCCACACAGCTCCTTGCTGAGCCTCTCTTTCCATAAATAATACATGCCCAGATTTCTTAAATTCTTGGTTATCTTCCTTGATTCATCTACATGTCAGTGGCCTCTGTTATGACAAATAAGTACATCTGCAGCACCATTTAATAAACTTCTTTTTTTTTATTATATAAATAGAAATATATACTGTAGTTCTTTGTGGGTGAAATTACCATGGATGGTTTCCGTGCCCTGTTAGCAGCTTTGACCTGATTTAGCATAGGCTGGCTCACATCACCTCTTACTCAACGTTTTCCATCGATGGGATGCAGACAATCCATGTACACGGAGCTCATGGGTTTGTGTCACATGTGAGGAAACAAGGACAGAGGGAATTCATGCCAACTAACTGAGGGGCTCTAGCTATACTCCTAATTATTCAGCCCCTTCCTCTATCCACTTGGTTTAATCCCATTCCCTTCTCTCTGTCAGAGTGACAGGTTTATTTTTCCCGTGTCACTCCCTACAACTCTGGTACAAGAACAGCTTCATCGTAAATGTGGTGTCCAGAGCAAAGGCATCGTATATGGGATCATCTTCACAGCATGGATCGTCTTCATGGGTGTGGTAACAGAATTGAGATTCCCACGCTCAGCCCAATGAAATCCAGTGGAAACAATGAGATCAGAAGCAGAAGCACATGAGATTCATTCCAGTTTAACGAGTAAAGCACCACTTACCAAGTATAGTCTTCAATTTTCTCCACAGACCAGTTTCCTCCAGTAGAGGATCTTCTTTATGTCCATACTGACTTTGTCTCCAAAATCTCTCTCCATGTGACAAGGCAGCCTGTCTCATGCTATTTGTTATGTCCAATACAAACACATCCCTAAGAAGGAATGTGTGCTTTTCACACCTTCTTTACCCTTGCAAGATCTGAGAACCGAGACCTCCTCCCTGTGCTATGTTGTGTTACATCTGCCAAGCAGTACTGCAGGGGTGCTATTTTCCCAAATTTCTGTCTTCCAGAGTTCTGCTGTTGTCTCATGCCCTGACCTACTCTGTTCCCACATGCAAGAGCATCCTCCTTCCCCCACTCTCTCTGTGTGGGTAGCTCATGGTCCTGCCACACTCCTGTGTGTTCCTCTTGTGAGGAGACACTCTCCCTCCTCTTTATAGCCACCCTATAACTACTGGAACAGTGTGATCAATTTCCCCTGAGCCTTCTCTTCTCCAAGGAGAAGGTAACTAACTCCTTCAGTCTTTTTGTCAAACCCCTGTGTTCAGAGCATTTCCTGCTAGACATACCATGTTTATACAGGATCTCCTTGCACAGCCCGTGTTTACTGCCCGTGACCCTGCCATTCTCCCGCGTTTATGTTCCATGGCCCATATTTACATACTGTGGCATCCGAGGCCCTTCTGCCTGTCCCTGCTTTTGCCTTCCAACATCTGTTGCTCAGTGCACCTCTGCTCTTGGGTTCAAAGTGTAAAATGAAATGCAGTCATAGGCAGAAGATTAAAAAAACACAAGTGAAACAAGACACCTATATCCTTGTGTACTTCTGACATCCTTGATAGGAATTGATCTTTCCAGCCCCCTTGGTATGCAGCCAGTGGACCCTTTGTACTGTGTGGGATGCAGAGATCAAAACAAGCACATTTAATGAGTTCATTTCTAACAATATTTTGAAGTTGTCTTTTTCTAGTCTAACTTCTAAATTCTCTCTGGCTATACTTTGCATTTCTCTCATTAGAAACATGCTCTTCCAGTCAGGCTGCTACCATTGCAGAGAAAGCTGCTGCCCTCAGATGGAAGCTGAAACATAATTTGAGGTGCTTAAACTCACATTCACACACACACAGAGTTAAGACTCTCTTAAACTTTTTAACCCAAGCAGCTCACTAAAATTCAGAATTTTGTAAAAGAAATCCAGTCAGCTGAAGATGGGTTCAAACACTGTTATATGGGCTGCTTTGCTGCAAGAAAGTACAAAGCCCTACTTCCCTGAAGGAGCAGCAAGTTACTATTCGTGCATAGCTGGCTTTCTTTGAGTCACAGCTCCCAAACTATGCGAGCTCTTCCCAGGTTTTCTCTCCTGCACTCTCTGCCCAAGTCCACCTGCCTTTCCTGCAGAGCTGGGTGTCTGTGCCCCTCAACCCCGGGCTCGCCTATTGCTCTGTGAACACATCCAGACTCCAAATGATTCCTGGAAAAATGACTTCACTGGGATCTATCAAATTCCTGTGTTATCAGCGCCTTTCTCTGTGCTTACATTGGGTTTTTGAGACTCCTGGTTTCCTAAAAGGCCATCTCACAGTTAATTTAAACAAAGGCTGGGGAAGACGTGCTGGCCAGGAGCTTTTGCACAACCTCCATCAGAGCTTTCTGGTTTTGCAGCCAAGCTGTGCAGTGCCATCCCCTTCCTGTGTTGGGGATTTTCTGGAAGGGCTGCAGCCAATTGTTCTCCAGCATCCTGGCATGCTGTGGTTGGTACCAAACCTCCCAGAGCTGCCACAGCAGGCTCTGCTATACCTGCTTTCCCTGCTACTCCACCTGAAGTTACAGTTCCTATTTAAATGCTTTCAGCGTGGCTATCTTGGGGCTGGACAGAGACCACTCACACAAGAGGCAGATCTGACTCAAGCCTCCCATAACAGGGCTAGGCCAGGATGGGACCAAACAGTTTCTGCTGCCACTGTGGTGGCTGAGAGGAATGCCCACAGCTCTGAGGGCTCCAGGAGCACAAAACGCCAGATTTCAATCAGCCATGAGCTCTGACTGTAATGAGGATGTTGGCCCGCACTTTAAAAACCTTGAATTCATCAACATTTGAAGCGTTGGGCTGTCAGACTCAATTATTACTGTTATGTATTGTCCTGCTGTTTCTTTCCATCCCACAAATGGTTTGCAGCTAGAAATAAGTCCAATGTCATGAGAGTATGAGGGGTACATGCTCAGAGGTGTCATGCACACCACAGGTCATGCATATCCCACACCATCCATCAGCAGTTCAGTGAAAGCTCCTGTCCCGTTATACAGAGCAGCAACACTCTCCAAACTGCAGTAGGGAATTAGAACCTAGTGGAAGCACACACTTACCTTCCCTGGAGCCCTGCAGCTCACGTGTGGCTGCTGAGGTGTGCAGTGCCCACTGGGTGCACACACCACAGGTTTGGATTTCCAAGACTGCAGCACATGTGCTGTTAGAAATGGGACTTTTGTTTCCTCAAAATTCACCAGGTTACAGTGTGTACAGTGTGCAGCCATGGCTTTTAGTATCCTTTTTTTCCTTCAGATTCAATTTTGCAAAACAAGTACTGTAGTCAAACTCCTTTCACTTCTGTTTCTGATAATTTGAGGAGTTTGAGTCCATATTTTTCATTGGAAACATTTTGCTCAGATAATTCCCATGACACCTTTCTTGACTTCTCCAGTTCTGCTAAACAAGCTTCTTGTTTGTACAGACAAAAACTGCTTTATCCTCTTCTGTCACTGTGGGAGATCACACTGTGGTGCTTGTCAGACTGGCCCCCTCAATCCTTCCAGTGTTACAGCTTTTCAAAGGCATCCTCACTCTGCAGATGGTCAGCTCTCTTCGATATGAAATCTGTCATTTTCCATCTCTCTAACTGAAGACACAGGTTGTTTGAATCAGCTCTATTTAGCTCTCTCTCCAGATGATTCTGGATGACAGCCTTATCTTCATCATCATTTATCATTCTGTCAAACTTTGTGTCACCTACAGCAAGTAATCTTGCAGTGTGCTTTATATGTGCTCCCAGAACAGTGCACAAACTGTTGAGTAGCACTGAGTACACACTGATCCCTGCAGTTCGTCATTAGATGATTCCCCATTGACAGTCTCTGTTTGAGACCTATCAATTAGCATGTTCACAGTCCAATTAATGTGTGCTTTACTGGCAGTGTATCCTGGTCTTTCTAACTGCAATGCTACAGGATTACCAAGCCCTGAAAAGCCTTGTTTACCATCCCCACTCAGCTCTGCAGTCCCCCCAATAATTGAATCAAACTAGTCTGAAAAAGACAGTGAACCACGTATCAGCCATGAACTATGTTCTTATCAATGCTTTCTTTGCAAAATGAATCTTGCTAAGGGAATTATTCCCATTACCTTGTCTGAGAGCGGCAGGATACCTGGCCTGTAGTTATTCAAATAATCTTGATTTCCATGTGTCACTGCCTTCATATATGGGCCCATTTTCAGCCCTCTCGAGTTTTCCAGCTTTTCCAAAGTTTATAATCAGTGTGCTAAGTCTCGGTCCCCTAACTCCTTTATGGCTCTAGAGTTTAGGTTATCTGGAACCTCTAATTCTCCAAAATGTTCACCGTTGTGCTGTTAATGGATTGGGAAGCCATAAAAACCCACTGTTCACTTTCTTACCAATACAGAATTACATACTGAATGTTTTCACTTTCTTCTATGAATCTCCCAAAAGGAGGTTTCTGACTGCAATTTTACAAGGAAGTTATGCAGTCTGGTTCCTGTGCCAAGTTCCCTGTTCATGTAGGTTGTTTTTGTCTGGCTCAGCTCTATCTGGGTTTAAGGATGTTGGCAAATAGGGCTGGCATAGACTTGCTGTGATATAATCTTATGGCCTTATGATATAATCCCTTTCACAAACTGTTTAAGCTTAGAAGTGACTGGATTGTTTGCTTCTCTGGGAAAGGCTCAGAGAATGTCATTCTTCTGGAAGAAACTTACTTCCAGTTTCCAGCCTAACCTTATTCATGGCTAGCTTATAAATAATTTGCTGCACCAACTTTTTCCTATTCCTTAAGCATCTTTTCCATGCCTCACATGTATTCCTGTGTTGTAACAGCCATATTATACAAAACAATCTTTGATGTGATTGGTTAAGGAGCCAAAATGTTTCAGTTTCTCCATGTTTAATACACTCCATGTTCTTCCAGCCACTCAAGCTACTGTCCTCTGAATTTATTCCAGTTTAAATCCTTCTCTCCTGATCTTAGCATGACCAAATGAGGTCTTATCAAGGCTTTGCGTAACAGTACTGATATTTCCCTTTTTTTTTCTTTCTGGGAAATGCTTTTCTCAGCGTGTCCCCCTTCTCTTTCTTACATGCCCTTTTACATTTATTCTTACTTCTTCTTATGGGATGGAGACACTAAGGAAATGGCAAGAAAAGTAAAAATACAAATACTTATAAGATAAATCCTAGCCCATGATTTCCAAATTCCCACAGTATGTTAGGGGTGTAGTCTGACTTTGATGGTTGTTTCAGTTCTAGTGCAGTTTTCTGAAGTGCTTAGGTGTGTGATACACATGTGGCCATTAAATTCAAATTCTGGTAAACCCCTACCTGCAGCTTTAGGTCCTTAAAACATCTGACCATAAGCACATGGAGTACCTCTGAAAAAGGACTTCAGCTTGAGTTTTAAACAATTCCCTTAGAGGTCATACAGTGGGTATGGTATGAGCACTGTAAATGGGATGTATCAGTAGTGACTAATCCTGACTGTATGGAAAGTCTTCAAAGTATTTGGCTAATAAATGAAACGGTAGAATTTCCTTAAATAGTCTTATACCAGGAAAAAGCTAACAGGAGTTTTCCCTTAAAGATTGAAGGATAGCTCACTGACAGACCTTGATACAGGAAAGGATTCCCGGTTTTCTCACTTGCATTGGCTCTGGAAGTTGAGTGACCAATATTTTTATGGTACTGACTTTCCTCTGTTTATGTCCTGCTTATCGCCTTAGACTTTGCAGAATATTGTCCTTTCTCTCAACTGTCAAAAATCCAGATTCCCCTACACAGGAAGGGAATACCCAAGAAGGCCAGCAGGGAGGAGAGGAGACAGAGGACAGTCATTACATGAGGAAGACCCACGTGTGCCTCTCTTCATCTGCTGGGGAGCCAGCTGAGGACCTTGGGATACATGTATGTAAAATCATGAAGAGAGATAGCTGAGAAGAACTGCCTGCTTCTACTGTCACTACAAGATGAAAACAAAGATAAGAGATGCAAGTTCAAATCTCACAGAATTAAATGCTGCTTCACACTGTGCCTGAGCCCCTAAGCTGTGGGCATGTGTAGGCTGACAGAGTATACGGGTCAAGTGTCATGGTGTGTTTGCATTTTCCGTATGTTTTCTCTAGGTGTCCATTATCGGTTCCTGCTGGCAACATGACTATAGACTGGCTGAGCCCTGGGTTGGAGCTGGCGGAAATGTTTTCTATTCTTGTGTGGTGTAGGTGCACGTCTGTGCAGCCTCATCAGCGCTACACCGTCAGACTCAGGCTGGTGACCTACTTCTGTGTGGCACTGCATGGACAGGGAAACCAAAGGGAGGTTTTGGTGGTGCTGTTCTTGTGCCTGGCTCCTGTCCATGGCAAATCTATTTGCAGCAGGTCACCGAGATAGCTGCATCTCTGACCACAACCAGCTTGTGTTGCCATTAATTGTCTTCTCTTTTTTTGACCTTACCATGCCATGGTGGCTGCTGACTCACCCTCGCCTCCAGCACCACGGCTTTATGTTACAAATAAACCTGTTTTGGAAGTAGTTGGTGCTTAGAGCAGTGCTCCTCTGCTTTGCTTTCTCCTCCACCCTTGGCTGCACAGTCTCTCGCCACCTCTCCTCTGCCCTGCTGCTCATCTTACTCCACAGCAAGCTGACTCAGGGATTCAGTCCCCCAGAAATTATTCCTCATATTATGGGGTTATTGTACCTATGGATTAGCACCACAAACTGGCTCTCACTGAGGTCAGAGTACAGTTATCAGTTCAAAAGAATAGTTGGAAGGGATGGGAAAGGGGAATAGGATTACACTTTTTATGAGGCCCTGTTGTTAGTTTGGCTCTGCAAGATGGACCCCTGTCCCAGAAAACTCTGAATCTGTCAGAGATTAATGGAGAGCTAACACCTCTGTCCATACCACTTCCCAATGCAGTGATGTTAACATAATATGGTCTTTTGAAAGATGACTTTTGAAAAAAAAAGATGGATCTTTTCTTGTGTTTTCAGCTCAGACATGCATTTCTTAGAGACAAAGACCATTGTTAGTCACATCTGCATGAAAGACATAGAAAAAAACAACATTATTTTAACATATGATTATTGTTAATGGGGATAAGGTAATTAACTAGCCCATAATTAAATTTATGGCAATATTTTTCAAGACAGACAATCAAAATGAAACTGCGTTCACATTAAAATATTGATATAAAGCCTCAACTCTAATAATGTTAGGTATCTAATTGCAATTTCAAGCATTTAATTAGACTAATTTTTCAGGTTAATACATCATCTTACACTTCAAATTAGCTCTATGCTCTTTACAAACAGCAATTATTTAAGCCTAATGTTACTCCTGCCAGGTCAGTTAATAGTATTATACCAGGGATGTGAGGTCCAGAGGGATTTAACAGTTTCCCTTCCCATCATTCTTCCCTAAGGAAGCAAAGGTGGCTGTGCTCCAGCCTTGTGCACGTCTGCCTGGTGTTTAAGTTAGATGGAAGCAATCCAGGCCCAGGAGGAAAGTGGCCAAATTATGCTATAAAAGTCAGTAGTGACAAGCTGAGTGTGCTTGGACTCAAGCAAGAAACAGGTGTGAACAGTTTATATTCGGGATTTCTGGTCACCTGGAGGTGGGCACTGCGGGGACTTGGTTCACTTCAGAAACACTCAGGTATTTATTTTTAGCTGGTATAAGACAGAAAAGGGCAGTGGGACCAAAATCAAACATCATAGGACAAGGTCAGGACTGCTGGTGATGGTGTCTGTGGTGGACTTGGGCACAAGCAGGGTGTGATGAGCTGGCGGGTGTCTGCCAATGCTACCAGAGTGGCACCAACACGGTGATATGCTCCAGGATATGCCTGTTCCCTTGCCAGCCAGGAAAAGCTTTCTATGGGATTATGAACATGGTTACCTACGTGGTCTGCTGTTTCTTCAGCCGTTTCTCTTGCCATGTCCTGGTTTCCTTCGTCTTGCTCAGTAGACTCCTCTCAAGCCATGGCCTGCTTAAGGGGCTGGTTATTTGTCTGCCCCTAACACAAGGCACAAAGGCCACAGGCCTTCCACAGAAGCCACACCACAGCATCAGTGGCTTCCTCAGTGCTGAAGTGAGTGTGCAAACACCACAGCTTGGAGGACTGGCAGTGCTCCCAGCAAGGGGGAAGCAGTCTAGGTCTGACCTTGTCCTCAACATGGGCAGATGGAAACTCATGTGTTCCCTTTGCCAGGAGCATTTTGTGTCATCCCAACATTAGGCAAAACATAAAGCTTGACCAGGAAGGTGAACCCCTGTCTTCTCACTTGCAGAGGTGTGTCCTTCAGTGTCCAGTAGCTGCTGGTGCATTTCCTCCTCTTCCGAGCAGAACATCTCCTGCCTGACAGCAGTGAATTGCTCTGTGTGAGACTCCTCTGAGGAGGACAGGGGAGGGTTGAGCCACAGTCTTCTGGCTTGCTGCAGTCAAGCGAAACAGCTCTCTCTCCCAGTTTGTCCAATACCTACATTATCCCTGTTCTGCTGTTCATCCATGTTCTGGGAAGTGCCCTGCTCTGAAACCTGAACATAAAAAGGCTTTTGAAGGTCAAAGTCTTCCACTGTCCCAACTCTATGTTGGTTTGGGTTAGGGCTAAAGAGGTCAGAATCATGTAGTTTTGAGCCTTCAAAAACAATCTTCTTGATCTCTTCCAGCACCTGCATTTGACTCATCTCTGCCAAATAAATTTGGCTGTGACAACACTACCAGACCCTGCTGGAGTGGCACAGGGTATAATGAATGCTTACCAAAATTACAAAGATGATTTGATGCAGGGCACTTGGGAAGTATAAAGTGATATGTAACCTGCAAAACAAGTTTAATGAAATGCTTTTAATTGCTGTAAGTTATGTAACCACATTAAAACAGTTGCATCAACACCGAAACTTCGAAGATAAGCTAGGATTTTCCAAGCAGGGATAGTCAAAAGCTAAGAATTCAACCTCCTTACCCACAATACTGCATACGCAGAAGGCAAGGAATCAATTGCTGATTTTTATGGCAAAACAGTCACTACATTTTCATAATTACTCTGCATGTTGCTATTTACCTCAGCAAGGTGTACCAGACTCCTCAGGGTCTGATTCTCCACTTTCTCTGCATCACAGAAAGGAGGAGGTTGGAGGAAGGTACTGTCCCTCACTCCACCAACCTGTGTGAATGAACCAGAACTTCCCCTCTTCCTGCAAATGAAGGACTGAATGACCACATATCGTATGACTGACTCTAAACAGCCATCTCAGATGACCTACACTTCTCCCCTAATTAGAAATCCCCACAACTAGACAAGTCCTTTTGCAATCTGTTCATCTCAGTGGTACAATTTTTCTGTATTTTTATTAGATCAATTTGCGTTGATGAGATATGAGATGATGAAGGTTTTCAAAATTTCTTTTTGGGAAGGAACATTCTCACACAGGTAATGGTCCAAATTATGGTCTCATTGCCTAAACACACATTCTTTATTCTGATCAAAGCTTAACACTGTGTTGGTTACCTGAACATCTTCTTAGAAAATACTGCTGATTTTTATCATTGCTACCAAGGGGCATTGGCCACATAACATCAGTTTGCCATCCAGCGAGATGTAGGAGTCCCCTTGTGCTGAAGCTGCAGTCAGAGATGAGCCCTTTCTGCCCTGTGACAGTCTAACTTAGAAGCAGGAAATTCCTCAGAATAACCAGCTCCCAGTCCCAGCTGAGAGCTGGCTGATAAAAGTGCTGTGAAATATTTAACTGTGCGTAGTAGCAGAAGATTAAGAACAGATGTGATCTAGAAAATCAGCTACACCTAGAGCAAACACAAACCCCCATACAGCATTCCTGTCTACACCAGCATCTGGCACACTGTGCCTGGCTGGCAAGGGCTCTGCCTGGCACCTCTGCACCTTGTCGTGCTGGTGCTCCCTCCCTACTGGCACACGGGAAGAGCCAAGTCTCCCTTTTCTCAGGAGTTCCCTTTGTATCCAATTGAATCATACAATGGTTTGAGATGAAAAGGACCTTAGAGATCATTTAGTTCCAACTCCCTTGCCATGAGAAGGGACATATTCCACTGTGGTATATGCTTATGATATAAATACTCTCAATCAAATCCTTGTGCCTGAGGGCACAAAGAGGTCACAATGCTGCTGTTCTCACCCAAAGGATACAGGAAGAGTATGTGTTACGTGGAGCAGTAATACATGTTCTTGGGCAAAATGAGAGAGCTGGAAAAAACAGATAGACAATGCAGTCTCAGATCCCCTTTGCTACACATCTCAAGGACATTCTGAGATGAGAAGTTTGCCTTCCTTCACGAGGAGTTAGACCCAATGATCCTGATGG
The DNA here is from genome assembly GCA_035584735.1 of Pseudotriccus pelzelni. Classification (NCBI taxonomy): domain Eukaryota; kingdom Metazoa; phylum Chordata; class Aves; order Passeriformes; family Tyrannidae; genus Pseudotriccus; species Pseudotriccus pelzelni. The sequence continues at coordinate 105,538,542 of JAWMRA010000113.1, forward strand.
GTGCTTTCCAACTCAGCATATTCTATGATTCTATGATTAAAAGGGATTATGTAAAAGGCAGTGGCCACAGAGTGGCTCAGCTGACAAGTACAGGGTGGCATCTTCAAAGAGGCCAAGATGTGTTTGTGCTCCAGACTTAGCTTGGATATTTGCTGTCCACAGCTGAGCACTCAGATTATCTCACTCTCCACATGGGTTACAGCACTGCAAAGCAGAAAACTCTTTATTGGGCCCATTTTAGTGCTGACTGGGGCTGTTGGGGGACCTACAGGAATACATTTCATTTGTGCAGTGGTGACCTGGGCTGCTGCCTCCCAGGATGGGTCTGAGCCCTGGGTGTGAGTTGGGGTAGTGGGTGGGCAACAGCCAGTCCCCTGGCTCAGCCTGTGGCTGCAGGATGTGGGTGTCTGACCACACAAGACCAACCTTGGTTAGATGGGAATACGAACTACCTCAAAAATGGGAAATGTTTGGAATTGAAACCCGCATTTCAGTTGCCCAAAAGACACTGCCCTGCTTTCCAGGGTGCAATTACCAGAGTTTCCCAGGTACTGACAGCTCAGAGCTTTCAGTGACTCTAGTTGTATTTGTTCACTATGTTTCTGACAGTGTAAGTTACTTATATCTGGTTGCCTTGAATAAGGATTCAGGAGTGTAAATTTTGGTCCTGGACTTTGAAGCTTCATCCAGTTACAATATTTCTTTGCTCCCTGGCTCTAATTCCATGGCCTTATGCTTTGGACATACATGACTTATTTTCTCTAAGTTTTGATATATTTTTTTAGTTACCCAGCAGATATATTTATCAGAATTTATTTGCTTATAACTGTCAAGTGTTTTCATGATTAATTCAAGGGAAAAAAATGAGAGTTTAATTTCTTCACACAGAGATTACAGTTATTCAGGCAATTCTTTGTCTCCTTATGACCAAGTGAATGGGAATGGGATTTTTTTGATTGCTATCCAGAGAGGGCTGGCTGGCTCTGACTCACTGCATGCAGTTTTACCTACAGCCACTGAAACACTCTGAGTCATAAGGAGAAGCACAGCAGCTGACAGTGAGAAGCAATCACGCAAAGGGTATTACAGCCATGAAGGCATTTTAGGCACCACTCCTGGTGGACAGCAGCAGCAGGGCACAAATACATCTAGGTAGTTCTTAATTAACTACAAAAAGTGCCTGAGTCTCTTTCCTCCCCCCTCTCCCTGTTATTTCCCAGACCATAAACCAAATCTTCAGCAGGTATAAACTGGCACAGGCTCTCTGACTTCAAAGGATCTGCATCAGTTTGAACCAACAGAGATTCTGGTGCCATATGGCCCTAATTATGTTAATGTGAGGCCCAAAGGATGCAGTGCAATAATAAAAAGGAAATACTGTGTGATCCATCATCACTTTGGCACTCAAGGCGGGACTTTCAAAGGTATTTAGGCACCAAAAGAAGCAGACAGGTGCGCTGGAGATTTTCTGTGTTCCATTTCCCCACGATAAAAATTTATTTCCTTTCTATCCCCAAACCAGGCTTGGGAGTCCCTGCAAAGGGGTAGAAGCATTTTATTTTTATCACCACGGTAATCGGAGATATCTTTCCAAGGTGGACTTCTAACTGCTTTGTCTCTAGACTTGCTACCTCTCTGAGCGCTTGGCAGGGTACCTGCACTGGCAGCCCGGGGCAACGCTGTGCCAGGGGCTGCTGACACCTACAGGGGTACAGGTGAGCCTTCTGAAGAGCACCTCTGGAGAGAAACTTTGGCGTCTCTGGAGAGAAACTTTGGCGTCTCTGGAGAGAAACTAGGGAAGTATCTCAACAAGAAGAACGATACAAACCAGGTTCTCTCACCCCCAAGGAGCATGAAGCCGCACTGCCCCATCAGCACAACTCCTTGCAGTGCTATCCCAATGCAAGGAGCTGCAGGAGGATATTAGGAGGACAAGTACAACTTACTCCTGTCCTCAGCAGACAGAAGCCTACCACACCCTGAGTTCCCTCAGGCCCACTGGTATGGAATCCTTCAACAGTGTGGAAGCTGCCTTTGATTTTAAATCCAAACAGCTAATCGTTGTTATTCTTGGACATTTATATAACATTTTCCTCATATTTTCCATCTCATGGATGATTAAAAACAAATTATTGCATTAAGAGGTTTGAAGTTAGAATGATCTGTGCAGCAGTTGTTTGTTTCTAAGTCCTTGACAAGAATTTCCTGTTGATCTGGTTTTACATTGTCCTTACCTAAAACAAATTTTTACCTGGGACTGAAATAGTCCCTAAATAGTTTAAAAAGGGTTTTCCCATCTCGGGCTGTTTTCTAAAGGCCTTGTAATCTTTGTCCTGCCAGGGAATGAAGCAAGACTGCTGAAAGCACGCTCAGATTGCTTTAAAGGAGTGGGAAACAGATTGCTTAGTAAGGCAAGAGCTACATCCCACACAGTAATTGTCACAGTCATCTTTCACTGTTCTGGTGCCTTTACATTGGTGCTCTCTGTAGTGTACTTGGGAATGATGCAACTCCGATGCTGTAATAACCTGGTAAGGAGCTGGATAGATTCCCTATAAAAAGCAAAAGGTCACCATATCACAAAGAGTTCTGAGCATGTAAAACATGTTTATTGATGTCTTGCATTTTGTATAATTTTGTTCTTTAGCTGCATTACTGTTCAGAGGTGAGGTGCAATCCCAGGGCGTGGATGTACCCGCAGTGTGGTGCTGCTGCCCTTCTGAAGAGCCTGCAGAACTGTATGCTTTTGCTGTATTTCCCAGCATGTGCTAATGTGCCTGGAGTACACACGACCCTTGGGACTGGCCACAAAATGTGGGAAGTGAAGAGTAAGATGAGCTGAACAGTTAGGCTGCATACATGTGAGAATAAGGTTTAAGTCTCTACTGTGCCTGAGCCAAGCCGGTTAGTGGAAATAAAGCTCCTGAAAGCTGGGAGATGTTTGTCTGCTCTGCCAGTCTGCAATAGGTCTCTCTAAATTTAACCACATGATTTTTTTTTTTAACTCTTAAAAGCAGCTCTCAAAGTGGGTTTGATCAAACCAAACCTATTTCTGAAAAAATACTGGATTTTGTGTTTTGACATTTCCCTGTGAAAAGACTGTTGAGATTCCAGATCAGTTCTGGGCAGCTGCAGTGAAACACAGGGGAGACTGAGTCAGATGGGTGATTTCTTCATGGAAAAGGTACAAAAACTGTCCTGACACCTGTTTGCAATATACACTCCAATAATAAGCCTTTAAATTATGGATGGTGCCCTATGAGATAGAATATCCAAAAGCTATTGTCAAAATGTATACTGTTAACAATATTGTGCCCTCTTATGATTTTAATTTCAGCAAGTGAAGGTTTACAAGATGAAACCTCAGTCCGGCACATTTTTTGGTTGCAGCTAATTTCACACATGCAAGCAATGTTTCCCTGTTAAATCAAGTTATTTATTGGCATAAATATTTGCAAGATCAGAACATTAACACCTAACTAACATATTTTAGCGTAAAATAGCAACAACTGATATTCAAGTCTTGAGAGCTTCTGTATAATTCTACAGAATACTTGGAGTTCCTATATATTGTGCAGCAGGGAGTAACACACATCTGCCTTTAAAAGTTCACAGGACCTGTTGATTTATAGTCAACTGAGAAAAAACGCAGGAAAACATATTTACAGCAAATTCCTCAAATATTTACCAGGTGAGACATAACAACAAGACCTTAACTAGACTCTTAATTCCACAGTGATCTATTTAAACAGTGTTCTGAATTTCAAACATGCTTAACAACAGCAGTGCTTAATGACGTCTTTTCTGAAGACCAAACTACAGACTTTGGTTCTTACAATAGATGAAAAATTTATATTTAGGCATTCATTTGCAAAATTTTCATTGCTACTTCCCTTATGTGACATTTAATCTTGTGTTTGGGTGAAGGATGCTCTTCTAAGTAATACAAATGCTTTGCAACACCCAGGTATTGTGTTCTCATTAACTCCCAAACCTTTCTGTGTTTATAAAAGGCTTTGAATATTTACTGGGGGCCTGGACAATGCCAGTTCATTGTTACAGAGCATAAGTATATGCAAAAGTCTCTTTTGCAGTTTCCATATTTTGTAAACATTTTCTTTTCCTCTTCTCATGTCATAATCTCTGCAGAGATCTCTATGATGAAATCCTTAGTACAATTAGGATAAAGGATTTATTATGATTCATCCAGAATAGGGATAACTGCATGGACTTCAGCTAAAGCATGAAGTTTTTTTGCCAGAATATACTTTTGTCAAAAATCAGACATTGCCTCCTCACCTTGTCAAGGCTACTGAGATTTTTAAGCCATGTGGCCAGATTTCAGGTATCTCTAATCTCAGCAAGACTGGGGTTGAATCCAGACAAAACAGAGGTGTTTCACTTTTGGCCCTGCTCTTGGGAAAAAAAATTGGATTTGAGCTTTTATTTGATATGATATGATCAGGCCTTCAAATCTGACACTTGGAAAAGGGTAAGGGCTGTGGCCAAACTAAGAAGGAAACAGGTAGAAGGAGTCTAAAAGATGAGCAAACCAGGAGGCTGAGCTGTAGTCACCCCATTTTGCAATTTCCCTTACAAATATATTCATTATCATGTAAAATCAGCTAAAGTTTTTTTCCCCACAGTCATTCTGCACTCCACAAGAGAGCACAAGGACAGCTGCACAAAACCAGATGGGCTCAGACGTCAAACCCAGTGCAGTGTCCCGTCCCTGTCACTGTCCCATCTGGTCCAGGCAGGCCAGGGAACTGGGGCAAACACATGGCCAGCCTGCTCACAGTGGTCTCCCAGCTCCTGACTCATGGCACAAGGCCTTCTGCACCAGAGGGAGGGACTTTGCATTTCATATGCACTTGTGCTTTTGTCTTGTATGAATTGGTTCAACTACCTGCTGAGTGGTCCCTTCCACTTCTACAGCATTCTTGGAAATATCAAGAAAGCTCCTCTTTTTAGATACCAAAAGTGAGCTTTTAAAGCTTCAAGACTCCATTTGTACATTGTTGATCTCCATGGAAAAGGTAAAAATGATGCAAAGAATATTGAAGGGATGCTGCAGAGCACTGCGAGGAGGCCACTTGATGCTATCGCATGGAGCTGCCGGGAGCCAATGGAAGAGTAGACCCTGTTCAGGTCACTCACACCAAGTGAGCTGGTGAGGGTAATGTCCCAGCCCAGATGGCTGCACAGAGAGAGGAAGGTAAGACCTGCTGGGGGACAGCAGCAGCACAGCTCCTCAGAAAGAGCAAATCAAAGGCCTGGAGAGGCCAGGAGGAGTTATTTATGCAGAGGGGTAATGTTAACTGGAGTGTAATTGCTTTCAGGCTGCTCTCGGACAATTGCTTTTCGGCTGCTCCTAAACCGTTGTTTTTAGGTTGACCTCTCCCGGTTCATCTGGAGCTGCTCTGCCACTTTATTAGTTACTATTAGTAATTATAGCCTGCAGCTACAGGGCAAAGGAGCATGGGGGAGAAATAAAACGGGAAGGAGGAATGATGGGAGGTCTCTGCTCAGGAAGGGCTGCTGCAACAAGGCCTCTGCTGAAATGTGGCTCATCCCTCTGCAGAGAGGGGCCGATGCAGACTTACCTGAGACTATGCCCAGAGCTGAGGTTGCCAGAATGGTGGGAAGGGTTAAGGTGATGCAGGTTCACCATAAGCCACCAAGGATAAACCCCGGTGGTGGAGATACTTTAGGAGAGTAAATGGCAGTTTTGGATTGCTCAGAGGACTCAGAGCTGCCGGAGCAGCAGCTTGGAGCCTTCTGTGATTGCCTCTTCTGGGGCAGAGGTAAAGCCTTGATGCCCCTCTGGGGCCAGGCAGAGGATTGGGCATTCCCCAACAAATTGTATCTTGTTTTCAACCTTCAGGCTCATTGTATGGATGACAGTAAGTCCCAGTTGCCACCAAGGTGGAGATGACTGAATACTTGTGTGAGGAACCTCCAGCATTTGAGTCTGACCTGTCTGGATTGGGAAACAGCTCTTCCAGGAGGATTTCATCGCTCCGAGTCAGTTTGATGTGCTGATGTGCTGTGTGGCTTCCCAGAGATGCTTAAAATGAAACTTTCCTGAGCAGGCTCAGAAAATGTCTGATTTCAGAGTAGCTGGAGTCTGGGAAAGTACTTGGAGAAGCATTCTATACACTCATCCAGTTTTTGCTTTTCCCTGGGTGTCTGCTTAAGACCACCATTCCTATTTTTAATTTAAGAAAGCAGAAAACTGAGCAGGGAAGAAGGGAGGAATACACCACCAGTCTGCCCCCATATCCACCCCCAAAATTCTGCATCATGGGACACACAGTAAGCTGTGGTGGAAAGCTGGCAGACAGCCTTGGCTTCAGTGCCCCTTGGCCAGGCTTCAGTGGTAGAGACAGGGTGACACCTGCACAGCAAAGGAGGTGCAGAAGCAGCAGTGTTCCCAGCAGTGGTGCAAAGTCCTGGCTGGATCTAGAAAACCCCTGTGATCAATTGAAAGGTGATAAGGATGTCTTAGCATGCTCCTTCATCGCTAACTGGAGGCATCAGGAGATTGGGTTTGCCTCTGGAAAAACAAATCTAGTGAAATTTCCAGGAAGGACTCTCTTTCCATTACTTCTGCAAGTCACCTCAAAAGCCACCGGTCTCGTTAATGCAAGCACTGTCTGCATGAATAAACTGACTCTAGTTCTGCTACAGGAAAATGCCTTGGTATTGCATTGCTCCAGCAAGCAACTTATATGCTCTTTAACGCTTTCCCAAAGTGTTTCCCATATCTCTTAAGCAAAACAGACTCTCCAGTTTCAAAATATGTCTGCCTGTCCTAGTTAGAACAACTGGGACCAATTCATGGGTGTAACCCAATCTATGTATTCTATAGCCCTCCATGCCAT
>JAWMRA010000113.1:105546269-105576283 GCA_035584735.1 Pseudotriccus pelzelni
AATTGTTATTCTGACTTATAATCTCTCTTTTGAGTTGAGTTCAATTCCCCTGCTGGTTAACTTTTAAACTAGCACACTGCCTTTAGCTACAGCCATAGCAGCTCAATTGGGTCGTGTGAGCACGTGTGTGCTTCTTTGCATGCACACACAACTCTCTAATATTTATTTTTAAATCTTCATATTTGAAAGAAAATATCTTTTGTGCCTGGATGTGTGTGTGGGGAAAAAAAGTCATTTATTTACTGAACCTTTAAGGGCTCTAGTTCTCAGGGAGAAGAGCACAGACACTTCAGAGGCTTCCCAAGCTGAATTGTTAAGCTTTTTTTTTATTTTCATGCCTGCTAATTGCTCTGTGCAGCTGGTTTCATTTAAGAGGTTGGTATTTTAAAGTTGAAATGAGGACATATTGTAAACTTCACCTCACAGTTCATTGTGCTGTGTACTCGGCACAGCAGCTCAGGATGTTAATCATAGGTGAGGGTTAACAAAGCCAAAGTGATGCAACTGCAGAGAGACATGAGAATACAGCCAGACAGAGCAGCTTAGAGCTGTAAACAAAGTCACTGTCCCAATGAAGGACACGTATATTGCAAAATATGTTAGCTCAGGGCATCCCTTTGCACTGCAGTATGAGGAATATGTGCTGAAGTCCTGTTGCAGGTAAGGAAATCCTCCAGCACCATCAGGACCACATGTCTGACCTATTTGCTCTGTCTGGGGGAAGATCTGGACAGGCTCTTCAGGAAGGGTCCGGGGGTCTCAACTCACAGGACTGGTTCGGTGCTGCAGGAGCGTGAATGAGGCAGATACTGAACGCACAACCTTTGACCTTCTCAAGGTTGTTCCCAGGCACTGACCCTGCCCCTGGTCCATGTGTGGCATGAGCAGGTGCTCCCTGCAGCACAGAGGTGCCTAAAAGGTTGGTGTCAGTGGAAAGCTGGTCTGTGCTCCTGGATAGGATGCTGAATGTTCCAAATATAATCCAAACAACACAAATATATACACTTCCTTCAGAGAAAAGTACGGAATCACCTTTCCATCTTATGGATCAGAGGGCACCAAATGCCAAATATTTTGTCTTTTGTTTTCCTATGACTCCTGTAATTTTTGGTAAATATATTCATTGGACAAGTCATCAGCAGTGGTAAAGTTCAGACACAGCTTTCTCTTCGTACACTCCCTCCTTCCCACCTACTGTTTGAAACTGTGCAAATACATTAACAGATTACAGGGTTAAAACAAAAATAAACAATCTGTCCTTCATCAAGACAGTTCATATTGCACATGACCAAGGTGTGGCATAATGAGGCTGCTACAAGGCAGCCTGAATCCTAAACAATTTCACCAGCCCAGCCAGTTGTGCTTGCTCAGATTGAAGGTGGCAGCACTTCCACCACTGGCAAACAGACTCTTTCTCCCTTGGGAAAATGGTAGATTAGGAGGACCAAGGGTGTGGATCATCATTCCCGCTCTGTTTACCACTGTCCAAGGAATTGGTAATGTAAAAGGAATGAAAGGAATCAGTGTCTTCTGGTAGAATTAAACACTTGAGGATTTACAGCCTGTAAAGCAAGGTCTGGCTGGGCTGTATAGGAGGGGAATGCAAATATTTAGCTGGAAGAACTGAAACTTTCCATTAAAAAAAAAAAGTTTCTTTCATTCTGTTTGCTTGCAAACACTAAAAAAAAAAAAAAAGAAAAAAACACCAAACCAAACCAAATCAACAAAAAAACAAGCCCAAATGTTACTTTGGGAATTTAGAAGAGGAGTCAGCTATAAACTGAAGTATGCCACATTTTTTTTCCAAGCCTCACAGGGCTGAAAGACTAAGTATTTGCAGTATCTAGACCCCTTTCACCAATTATACTTCCCACTGTTTTCAGTGAAAATGCAAGGTAATCAAAATTTGGGTTAAAAAAATCAAAACCCCAACCCAAGAATTACTGAGTTAAAAATACAAATTTCTACCTGAGGGGAGGGGTTTTGAAGGGAAGTTGTTGCTACTGAACTTGCTAGTAAACTACATTGTCAATAAAGGTGGTTAAGAGCCACTGAGCATGCAGATTACATACCTTTAACATTTGGCTTGTAAAATAATTGGATATCAAAACTTTCTCTCCTGCCCAAAAGGAAGAGAGTTGCTCTGTACAGAGGCTGACTTTGACGATAGTCCTCCGAGCTTTCTCATTCTGGATCTCCACAAAGACCATTAAGAAAGCGTTATATATGGGAGGCTGCCTCCAGACTCCAGGACACGCTTAATACGATTTGTGCTCGTGACCAGTAAAAGCAAAAAAAATCCATCCTAGGCATTACATTTTTTTTCAGTAAGATATTTGGGAGTGTAATAGGTGTTAGATCAGCAGCAGAATTGCTTTCTTCCTTCAGTGAAACCTCTTCTAGTAAAACATTAATTCAAGAAATCAAAAGAAAGGGTTAGGCAACTCAAACACAGCCGACTTCCAGGTTCAAAGCCTGGTTCAGACCTTGATCTATAAACCTCTAGCATTTGTTAAAAGGGGACATGTAATTTTCTCAGTTATACCTGGATGTTACAGTAAAGAAAATGTTAGTGGAACGTTTTGAATAAATGTTGAGCATTTCCAGATAATTAAGGTATTGGTTGCTGAACAGCAGTGACCTCCCTGACATACACCAGAAGATTTTCTAATCAAAGTACAATCTTGAGCAAGCAAAATACTGCTTCATTATAATATATCACTTATCTTGGTGAAGAGTAAAAAAAGCCAACAAACTTGCTAGAGAATGTGACTACCCAGGGTTAAACTCTTCTCTCAGATATATCAGTGTAAATCTGACTATAATATTACTGCTGATAGTATTACTCCAAATTTGGACTGGTACAACTTGAAACTAATGTCTTGAAGTAAACACGTCTCTGATTTCAAATATCCCTTATCACTCACTCAGCTATGCAAACTACCATCAGCAGAACACAAGCATGCTACTTTGGAATGAGAAAAAACTTATTACATTAAAATAATAAAACCGACATACAAGTGAGAGGGAATTTGGAGGACAGGTATATGTTCTCTGTGTTCCCTGAAATCAGCAGATGTAAAACTCTTCCTGTACATCAGACTCAATGTACTCCAAGCTTTCCTCTGAGAAGTGAGGAGAGTTTTCTATAATTATACACACTAGTAGCTGTCTTTAAAAAAAAATTTCCACTTTCTAGATGAAAAATATAAGGCATTGAGTTGTATTATGCAATTTCTATCATAAAATCTCCGTTAATAGCCTGATAAGGAAGTACTGTTGATTATTTGTAGCCTTGTCTTTGTGACAGTGAGAGTTAAGAATTTGTGCAGTGAGAACTCCAGGGAGAGGCAATAGCTTTTACCTGAAAAAAACACACGACTAGTTGGAAAAGAAGAGAGGCTTTCAGGCAACAAGTTTGACCTGAAGCTGGACTTGTGTGCCCGAAAGCTTGTCAGCTGTTTCCATGTTTATCACTGTGTCTTATGAAAGACTACCTTTCCTCACAAAACTTGCCCCAGATATTTACTAAACAAGTGCTTTGAATGGTGATGACCTTCCGGTTTATGCAGGTGTTTAGCAGAAAAAGGCACGTATAATACTATATAATAAATGTAATATAATTGATTATATAATAATACAAAATATAATGCATATCATTATATAAAATAGAAAGTCCACAAAAGAAAGTCTGTCCCCATCCCTTGGTGTCAGTAATGAAAACCCATCACTGCTGTGCTGCAGGCAAAGGGCTTCTGCTGAAGGGTCAGTGTTTGATTCTGGGTTTTATGGCAAGAAGGCATTTTAAATTGGCTGTAGGAGTGGATGATGTGAGGATAAATGAACTAAGCCATTAACTTTGTGAAAAAGCTAAGAAAAAAGAGTAAAGTTTCTCCCCTTACTCTGGTGTAAGATGCAAACTTGGCCAGTCCATACTTTAAAGCAACAGTAGAGCTCTTTGTCTGGCTTAGCTGAGTCATACAATTATCTCAATAACAGTAAGTACCTAGCAACAGCCTCAATAAACACACATTTATTTGATTAATCAGCCATTTTGAAACAGGTTTGGTAAACATTACCCTTTCACTTTTGGATTACATTATTAAAAAAGCTGTCCACTGAAGCTGCACCCAACGCTATGAATAACCACAAGAAACCACCACTGGCCTGCCCAGCTCAGGCAGGTAGGCTGAGCTTAACTTGACACTTCTTGAGCATGCAGAAGCACAGAGGGCAGGGAGGGATCAGGGCAGTATTTATCGTGGGTTTTCTAGCCATGAGCTCACAATAAAACTGCTGATGTTAATGAGCAGTACCAAAACCTGCAGAAGAATTTGCTCATGGTCGTCATGAGACCAAGATAGGAAGAAAGAAAAAGCAGAAACTTAAGTTTTCACAAATGTTAACATTTGCAAGTGATATCTAAGGATAACTTACAGTGGCTGGAATGTACTCTAAATGCTGAAAGGGTTTTGAGTACTCAGAGATTGTAAGAAGTGTTTGCAGCAGATTGGGATCTGTGAACAAAGGGAATTTTTTGTTATCATGGAAGATATCAAGATTATTTCCAAAATAAGCCTTAGTGGACTCCTGTGAAAGGGTGGCTGTGAAGTCTGATTACACAGCACACAAATATATATGTAAATACATATTTGTATCTATATGTGTATGTATATATGGATTAGAGGTGCACTTTTCACGGGAATACTGAGGTGGCAGCAGTTTGCTGCTTTTCCAAGCTCTCCAAACAATGCTCTGCCTGCCTCTTGCGCAGTGCTGAGGAAATTGTCCATCTTGGAGGAACAGGGAAGCTTATTTCACAGGTAAATGTCTTCGTTCAGCCAAACCTCTATTCTCTTCCCCTCAGGTAAATGCACCATGTTCCTTTATGGTCGGAATTGACCTTCCCTTCACCTTTCTGGCTGAAACTGTTCTCATAAGCATGAAACAATTAGTTGTAGATCTCTTCTTGCTTCAGTACGATAAATAATTACATATCCACATTCTCATCCAGCATTTCTTTTCATAATGCTGTTGTCATCCCACTTACATATATATACAATATACTTATATTATCCCCAGTGTTAACTTTCCATGTAGCAGCAGAGGTTACTCCCTTGCCTGATGATTTTTAATGCACAGAGAAAAAAACTCTTTTTATAACAGTGCTCAGAGGCCAGTGATCGTGCCTGTCACTGAAGCAATACAGAACCTGCATTCAGGGAAGGTCTAAATCTAACCTTGCTCAGCAGAGAGGAAAGGAAGAAGGAACAGAGATCTATCCTGCAAAACATCACCCATCTGCTGGGTGAGGGTAAAGTTCTCAGATGCCTCCCATTCTCCCAGCTTATCTCAACCCGTCATCACACCTCTTCATGTTTTTCATGTGTTTACCTTAATGCAGCATCAACAGAATGAAATGCAACACATTTCTGTAAAAAAAACAAACACATGCCAGAAATAATACACCGTACACACCAGTTAATTAATTACATATATTCCCAAATATTTTTCTGAGATAATCTCATGAGTTTTTGCCTTCTGAACGTACAACCTGGTTAATGGGAAGGTTCCGTGGAGTCTCTATCCTTAGAGATTTTTCAAAACTTCTCTGGAAAAATCCTGTGAGCAATCTCATCTAGCTCTGAAGCTGGCCCCACCCTGAGCAGGGCTCAGAACTTGTTTCCAAATTGTTTTTTCAATAATTCCCTGAAACTGATTCCAAAATTGACATCATTCATGCCTCAATATACAGTGTGCTCTGTTAGACCACAAAGAACCTGGGATATCTTTAATTAGTTTATTTCCCCACAAAGGGCAAAAAAGTTTCTTGGAATGTGAATCGAGGCCATTACACCTATACCCCTGTAACTCAAGAGGAGGAACAAACAGTAGCATTTTACCAGGTGTGACTACACAGGCAATTTTATTACTTGCAGTCAACTGTACGGGAAGGACAAATGCAATTATTCACCCATTACAAGGTTACTTTTACTTTGTATATTTTCTTGTACATAATGTCTGGCACCAATTTTCTAGTCTCTTTCATACTGCCAAGTTAAGGCTCTTCACCCCTCCATTCAAAGAGGACTCAAAAGATATTACACAAGACTGACTGCAACAGAAAGGGAGAGTAAACGCAACAGCTTTCAGAGGTGCACATAGAGAATCCAAGTGCTTTTTTCCCCTAAAGAGTGACAACCTTCCCTTTAGAAAGGTGTTTCTGTGGATGACATACCACTACCTGAATAAACACACATAGTACCACAGCACATACAGGAAAATAAATTTGGTGGATATCCTCTGGATGGGACCAAAAGTGAAGGAATCGACTTGTTTCTTTTGTTCCCTGCCTACAGAGGATGTTTGTAGGCAGGGAGTCACAGAGACATATGGAAATAAAATGACAGGGAATGGGTATGTGAGCTGTTTTCCTGAAAGCAGCTGAAGAGATTTATTGTATGAAATTTAAAAGATAAAGAAAGAAAATAAGTCAGAGGAAGCCAGAGTTCTCTTAATGGTAATTGAAAGTCTTTCCTTTTCTTGCCCACACCTCTCACTACAGAACACAGCACATTTTAACAACCCCCTTGTTAAAGATGGTTGTTCGATGCAAAGTTAGGGTTATGCAAGTCAGGACAGATGTGAAGCGCTGTGCAGCTTTGAGAAGTAACACTTTGGAGTTATACTTTAATTGTGCAATTTCTTCATGAGAAAAACCCAAAATCAAAACTTTACAACATTGAAATAAAAGTCCTGATTTTGTTCTATGTGAAGAAATTATAAGAGAATCCAGATTAGGTCAAAATTTAAATTAAATTCTTCCTGAGAGCTTGGAAATAAAGCATTGAAATTGCAAGGTAAAAAGTTTCTAAAACACAGGAACTAGCCATAACTTGTTACGTTCCTGACTGATAAACACAAAGTTCAGCTGATCTTTCATGGAAAAAATACAGTAAATTTCCCTTCTGGGGGTTATATTTACCCAGCCTTTTCAGGCTGCATTATCGCCCACTGTAATCTATTTAACTTCCATTCATGAGTCACTCTGACACTACACTGCTTTTCAGCTCTGCAAACAATACAAAAACTGAGCCCCTAGCTATAAATAAAGAGGGAATTTTGAACATAATGTTTTTATCAATGAAACACATTGACACATGACTATACCGTTGTCAGTCATGTTCCCAATGAAGTTAAAAGGAATAAGAGCAGGCCAATATTTGATGATCATTTCGCTGATGCACTTCATGGTCTCTGAAGACCAAGTCCTAAGAGATATTGAACACAAGTGATTCTACCAATTAGTGGCAACTACAGATCTGCACATCTTTAATAATTGGTCATGATGCAACTTCCAACAAAAATGTATATACTAACTTAGTGAAACATACTTTAAAGGTGAGCATGTAATATACAGTATATAGGAATGTAATATATACTTTATTAAAAATGTTTCACGATTAAAGTCAGAAATAAAACAGTCGTATAAGGCTCATTCATGTTACAGAATCAGTATTATTATAAGCAATAAATACTTTATTAAAGTTGAGGCAACAAAGAAGCATAACATATTAAACTGAGAATTAAACTGAGGCACATTTATTTACTACAAAGTTGGAATGTACATTTGTGAGCAGCGAACTCACACCATTGTGTTCTTGCCCCAGTAGGCAGGCTGTAAAGTCTTTTTAAAAGATGTAATTCAGATGCATAGTCCCGGGGTGTGAGATTTCCTGAGAGAAACAAAACTATCCAACAGTAGATTTGGTCTGAATTCTGAGCCTGACCTCCAGCATGATCGGAGATGTGGTCACCTGTGCTCCTGCAAGACATCCCAGCCTTTCACTAGACTCTAAAGGGCAGGTAGGCTTATGCATGATGTGGCCCTTTCCACACCTGGACTCAGCACAGCTTTTAACTTAACCAAAATAACCCTGTTTTAACAGAATTCTTATGGATAGCTGAACAGGGGGAATTCAGCTGGTAATAGCTTGTCTGTGTCAGTAACAAACTGACAAATAATGAAAATGGTTGGGGTTTTTTTTTTCACAGGGAAAGGTTTGAGGATGAAATATAAAACTTAAATCAAATGCTGTGGTCATAGCAGCACTGAAGCCTATTTTTTGCACCAGGAGGACTCACTTGAGCTTCCTTCCCGGTGCCCAGGCGGGTCCTTGCATGCAACCTGCTGGCTTCCTCCTTCAGTTTCCTCTTGCAGGTAAGCAAGATGTTTATTACTTCCTCTCCTGAACTGCTGGGAGCCTGATTATACACTGCTGATATTTGCTTTTTTGATTTGGGACTTGGCTGCATTTCCAAAAGAGGTGCTGTTTCCTAGTGGTCAAAATGATTTCGGGTGTCAGTCTATATACACAGCTAGAAACAATGCGGCAGTGGGGTAGAGAATTCTTGATTTGAAAATGGGATGGTGATCTTGGAAGTCCTGCCTCAATCCTGCCTCCACACATACCATAAAATGCAGTATCCTTTACACTGTATATAAAATAATGTTACACTGTATATAAAATATTGCAGACCGTACATTGACAGAAGACCATTGATTATATACTTTGTACCCTTTACTCTCTGAGGTCTTTAAAAAAAAACCCTGTGCAAACCTGTGCTAACTGAGTATCACTGAGCAAGTCCATTAGCAGTTCATTATCTGACTAACATAGACAAACAGTAGGTTAGCAATAAATAAATACAAAATAATAGGTTGTTATTTGCTGTTTTGACAGCAGATGTCATTTCTGAGAGAACTTCACCCTGTGTCATGCTTAGCATGATAGATGAAAGAAGGAGGAGGAGGAGATGGAGAACAAAGACTTGTTCCCTGCTCTGCCTTGAGCACTGAGGCAAGGAGCCCTCCAGGCTTCTTCAGGCTACAGGAATGCCTGGGCCATATAATAACAGCTCATAGGCCATGAAATTTTATGTATGGGGTTTTTTTTGAATGTGTGATTCACTTTTGGGCATTGACATACCCTCAGTGAAATCTCACCAGTGACTGCAAAAGGAGCAGGCTCAGGGATGGACATGAGCACTTTGTAAAATCCCATGAAGCCTTTAAGAAACAACTTGAGCTGCCTGAAGACTCGACTGTGTCCCCAAGCAGGTTTTGCAGCATCCTGGGAACAAAGTTCCGCTAAGGCTGGATGTTTACTGACATCCACTCTGGAAGCCCTTTGGACTGTGTTTTTGAAAACTGGCCTGGCTGCAGCACAAGCACCCCAGGGGCCTGAACCCCACTAGGATTAGACAAAGTTTCATGATTTGGCCCAGAAAATATCACAAGTTATGGTCTCAGGTCTCTGA
The DNA here is from genome assembly GCA_035584735.1 of Pseudotriccus pelzelni. Classification (NCBI taxonomy): domain Eukaryota; kingdom Metazoa; phylum Chordata; class Aves; order Passeriformes; family Tyrannidae; genus Pseudotriccus; species Pseudotriccus pelzelni. Next base: position 105,555,591 of record JAWMRA010000113.1, read on the forward strand.
TCTCCCTCCTTCTGCGTGGTAGTTGGGAATCCCAGCCTGGACAGATGCTCTTGGGAATTTATATCCCTGTGTCCCAAGCTCCACAACTTCACATGCAGCAACCCACAGGGCCTATTTCCTGCTCATGCCTCCCTGTTCCTTGCTGCTTGGACCATAGAAACTCCCTTGGGGACTCAGTTCCCTCCCTCCTGCCCTGGGGCACCACCCATCCTCATGGCTGAGATCTCAGCGTGAGGAGCAGTGAGCAGTGGTCCCAGAAAACTGTTCCCCACTGGGACATGCCTCAAAAACGTGATGCAGAGGTAGAATTATAGAATCATAGAATATACTGAGTTGGAAGGGAGCCACAAGATCATCTAGTCCTACACAGGAACAACACGAGAATCATACTGTGTGCATCCAAACAGTTCCTGAACTCTGGCAGTTCAATTCCCTTTGAATTGTGCAGGGATGGAAAAGCATGGAAAAAAAAAAAAGAGTAAATTATTTTCTTTCCTCTTCACTGTCTTACTAAAATTGCCTGGGCAATCATTTCACTCCTCAGGTTTGTTGTTACTCTTTTTCTGATGTTCTTAGCCTTCCCACATGCTAAATACCCACCCACCTGCTGGCACATTGCAGACTGAAGGCACATCATTTTGTAGTTGCTTATATTGAGCAGAAAAACTCAGTTTGTTGAAAGATGCTGAGCTAAAAGATGTTTAACTGAATTTTGTGAAAGAAAATCCTCTTTCAGACAACACTGCCAGAAGGATGAGGCTTGCATTTATTAAGGAAGATCCAAGGGCAGATAAGCAAGCCCAGCATGTGTTTCACAGTCTGGCTGCTTTATTAAAGTACAAATAAAAAGTCCTGCAGCAGCCAACACAGAAGCCAGTGGACTGCCTTTTTTCAAAAGGAAAATCTGCCTTTGCTTTAAAAATTACCTCAATACTCCCTTGAACACTCTGGCTTCAGGTAGCTGTCATGCATCTGAACTACTGGGCTAAGGTGGGTGTGTCCTGGAAATATCCTGGCTTCCAGCGGAAGGACAGAGAGCGGGGATTCCAGTGGGAAGCTGTGCCACCATCCAGCTGCTCCCTTATCACCACAGCAGGGGACAGACACTGCAGTGCTCCACGACCTGCTATACCAGGGACTCAGCTTTCATGAATCCAGCCTCTAAATGAAAGGATGGCTCTGGAGGTTTGTATTCTTAACACTTACCCCTACTGTGCTTGTCCTCTGCCAAAATATGGGCACAGGTGTGCCCATCCCAGTTCCTTCATCATGTCTGCAGGTTGGAAATAATTTACACTTAATATTTTTTTAATTCCCAATTTCACAGTTTACAAGTTGCTTGAATTTTAAAATCACTAAACAGGTTTGTATCCAGGTTTTGCTTCTCTCTTCAATTTCTATTAATAATTGAAATAGGCCAGGGACCATTTGCTCACTACAGGGCAGAGCAGCAGAGCACAACTCCCATCCATATGGCCGAATGCTTTTTCTGCCTCTGTGCACTGTGGCTGAGAGAAAACCAGCCACAGGGAACAGTCAGCAACCTGTGGTGTTCCCCAGTTGTTCCAGGACACTGTTGGGACAGTGCTGGTTGGTACAAGGCAGCAATAATGCCTGCCTTGTGTGCCTGTGGCTGAAGTCCCCCCCAGCCTCATGTTCTGTGCTAGTATAGGTGTACTTGGGGAGAATTAATTTATTCCAGTTTAATTCTCTAAATCCTGATGCCTTCTAGATACTTGTAGCATGTGTCTCTAAATAGCATGGACTGAAAAGGTTGACAATTTTATTCAGTTTATGTCACGATTTATCTCATTAATTTTTCAACTCCTGAACTTCATGGCTATGGTCAAGCAGGGTGTCAAGCTGTGAAAACTTGGCAGGAAAAGCTTAAGAATTGCATCTGCAAAGGTGAGAAAGACAGAAGAAATACACAGGGAGATGGCTCAGGGGATAGAGAACACTCAGAGTACAAGGTGGAGGAAAACTTGACCAAATAAAAGTCATTCTGAAATGTAAGACCCACACAGCCATCGATGCTTTCACCCTACACAATCACACACTATTTTCTTTTAATTTTCCAAAGTGACCTTATCAGCATCCTGGAGAGCAAGAAAGCTAATCCACATCCTCCAGTGGTCAAGGACCACAAGGTTTTCTTTAACAGGACTAGATAAGCCTGATACAATTTCAGAAAGAAATAAAGCCACAGAGACCATTATTTTGCTATTTATTCTTCACTAAACACCTTCACATCTTGGATAGCTTCAGCCACGGTGTGAATGGGGATGTGGGCAGGTGGTTTTCCAGCCAACCCCACAGCCAAAGCCCAAGGGCAGGTTCCTATGGTGACTGAGCACTGAAGGCTTTTTGCCTGGCTCTTAGGAAGCACTTTGCAAACCAGGAATGAAACACTACTCTTCTTAAAACCTTTTACATGGGATTTATTCACCTGTGGACTGACAAGCAATTAACCAGCTGCATTAATCCTCAGGGAAGTGATATATACTTGAAGCCTTGAGTGTATCTCTGTTAGTTCTTGGTTGTAACCATTTTTAAGACTCAGGAATTACTAGAGCTGAAAGCTTGAAGATGTATTATCTGGCATTACCTGCATAATTTCCAATCAAAAAAATATAGCCTTACTGAACTTACACAGTTATATTAGGGATGGCATTTGCACAGCAAATGGATTATACACTGGTGACAGGAGCAGGTATTAATGTAGTTTATTTAATTAATTGGCAAAAACAATGAAGAGTCAGATTAGACTTCATGTAATTCACAGTCTATGCCATTGAATTCTGAGCATGTCAGAAAAGGCCCTCCCTGTGCCAGTGGAAAAAAAAAAGTAGCATCTCTAGCCTGGTCATACTACTTTGAACTGCAGAACATCAAGATTTTAGCCCCAGAATTCAACTTTACACTTTTTCTGTATTGGCTAAAATGGCACCCAGCACATCTGCCAGCCTAGGTGACAGATAAGCTGCCCCTCAGTTTCCCATGTGGGTTCCCTAGGAAACCCATCCACTGTCAAGCTCCTGCTTTCCTTACCAGATAGGTGGTCAGGAAATATCTGGAGACTTCAGGAGCTCTATGTGCTGCCATAATCTGCCATAAGCACATCCACTTACCCAGCTTACCAGTGGTGGAGACCACGACACCTCTGGGCTGCATTTGGGAAACACAGCACAGGACTCCCCTGGGACTGCACACTGGGACTGGCCCCCACCAGGTCTGCAGCAAAGATGGGTCTGTTGCTTGAGCCCAACCTGCCTGTGGGTTTTATCTGACCTTTACAAATCACTCCTGTCACTCTGTATTAGGAATCTTCTGAGCATTGACAGGAAAAACAAGTCACCCTGTGAGCAGCGGCACTAATTGGTCTTTTCCTGTGCTTGAAGCGTTCATTACAAAGCCCTTTCTCTTTCCATTTAGTTATCCAATACGGGCTGAACTCAGACTGCAGCCTCTGTCCCTCAGTTAGGCACTAACGGAGTCAGCCTTCTCTTCCTATTGCTATGAAACCCATGGGGGAAAAAGACCTTTGCAACTGCTACTATTGTTCTAACTGTCCTTTGAATCCAGGGGTTTATGTGGGTGTTATACTTGACTCAGCTTATCAACTCCAGGTTTCCGTGAAGGTCAGGGTCCCTTTACTAGAAAGGGAGCATTTCTTAATCATGTTAATTTAAACCATTTTGCTGTACTTCTATTCTTGGTCAGCGTAGGAGAACCTCTCAAAGTGCTGCTATACCTAACAAGCACAGGCAGTGTTCAACTGATGTTAGCAGCCAGGAGCACATGGAAGAGCTTCTAAACTATACCAGAATCCTGACAGGTTACAGGTGTCCTGCCAATTAATGCAGCTGAAATTTCAGTGTTTCTAACCCTGTTTTGCACATAGAATCACAGAATGGTTTGGGTTGGAAGGGACCTTAAAGACCATCTGGACCTGCCATGGGCAGGGACACCTTCCACTAGAGCAGGTTACTCAAAGCACCATCCAGCCTGGCCTTGAACCCTTCCAGGGGTGGGACATCCACAGCCTCTCTGGGCAACCTGTTCCAGTGTCTCACCACCCCCACAGTAAAGAATTTCTTCCTAATATCTACTCTAAAACTGCCCTCTGTCAGTTTAAAGCCATTTCCCCTTGTCCAATCACTCCACATCCTCATAAAAGTCCCTCTCCAGCTCTCTCATTGCCAGTTTTGGTACTGGAAATTACTAAAAGGTCTCCCCAGAGCCTTCTCTTCTCCAGTTATTTCAACATGCTTACAGTCCAGCTGTCTCTCCATCCTGGACTGGCTTTCCATCAGGAAGTCAGGCACACATGAGATTCCATCAGCCATCCTTTGCCTGCAGATGTCTGTTCCCTGGGAAGCTGAAAAAGGCCCAGGTTTCAGCAATGGTCAGTACTGGCGTTGTATTTCACCACGACTCATGCTCATGAAGGACTTTGGGCAAGCTTTTGGCCTTTCTCCCTTGCATAAGCACGACCATGCAAGAACAATAGGAACACAAGAACCTGCACAGGACAGGATCCCTCAGTCTGAGCTCTCCGGACTTCAAAAGCCCCGTGGTACCATCAACCGCAGGACAGACAGACAGGAAATGCTACCAACCACAGTGGCTGCTGGCACGAGGCTGCTCTCCTGCCCCCTCACCAGATTCTTTCCTGCCTTTTCTGATTCATCACCACCAGCTGCTCATGTCTTCATGCACTGTCCCGCTTGGCAGCCCTGGTTAGCTTATTCCAAACGAGTTCAGTTCTGAACTTAAATTATTTTTTCTCCTGTTCTCTTTTTTTTTCTAATCAGATACACCTTGTTTGTGAAGATTATCGTAAAAATACTTTCTAGCAACTAAGTCAACAAGTTCTGCTAGATGTGTTGTACATGCTGATTGTTTGTGATGTTTCTGGAGAAGTGAGCATTTGCTGCGTCCGAACTCACACCACAGGTGATGCTCACTGGGTGCATGAAACAGCACAATATGTCAACCAAACAAGCCAAAAGAAAAGCACTGCAAGAGTGATCTGAGGTCTTGCATTCCTTTCTCTTGGTTATGTCCTATCACAACAGTTATTTGCTAATCTCTCTATCTATCAATTATGCACATATATACACGTGTTGGATGGTAAAAACATTTTAGCCCAGACTCTACTAAATCTGAACCATTACTGTAAGGCAAAGGGTTTTTTTCCCCTTAATAAAGAAAGATCTTAGAAACACAGGTTAAACCTTGGTGGAAAACAGCATTACCACATATAAAATCCAAAATGGATTAGTTGTGTGCCAGAGAACATTAGGTGGAAGAGACCTCAAGGATCATCTGGTCGAACCTTTCTTGGCAAAAGTGTGGTCTAAAGATGGCCCCGTACCCTGTTTAGCTGAATCTCAAAAGTGTCCAATGTTGAGGAATCCACCACTTCGCAAGGGAGATTATTCCAATGGCTTGTCTAGACTGTAACACATCTCTTTCTCTATGTGGGGGCTGTGGGAAACTGTATCAAAAGCCCTGGAGAAATCCAGGTAAATAATGTCCACTGCTTGCCCCACATCAACAAAGCAGGTTACTTTGTTGTAGAAGGCAATCAGGTTTTTCCAGCACTATTTGCCTGTGGTGAACCTGTGATGGCTTTTCCCAATAATGTGTTTTCATCTGACTTGTGATAGCCCCCAAGGAGGATTCATTCCATAACTTTCCCAGGGACAGAGGCAAGACTGGTGTCTATATGCTTTCCTGGATCTTTCTTTAAGCCCTTCTTGTAGATGGGGGTGATATTAACCTTATTCCAGCCTTCTGGGGTGTCCCTCAATCTCCATGACTTCTCAAAGACTATGGAGACTGGCCTGAAAATTACATCAGCCAGTTCTCTTAACGCTCTCAGCTGGATCTTGTCAGAGCCCATCAATACCTAGGGGACAAGCTCCTGTAGCAGTTCACACCCCAACTCTTCCTTCACCAATAGTGGGTCTGTGTTTGCATAAGCCTGGACTTTTATCCCCAAGGCCTGATGTCCAGCAGTGCTGGTAAGGCAAGAGTGGAGAAAGTGTTAAGAACCTCTGCCTTTTCAGTGTTATTTGTGACCAATTCAACTTTCTTACTGGACAGGAGGCCAATATTTTCCTTCTGTTTCTACCTGTTGTTTACATGCCCAGAGAACCCTTTCTTGTAGGTTTTGACAACTCTGGCTAGTTTCAATTGGATCTGAGCTTTTGATTTTCTAACTGCGTGTCTGCATGCCCTGGCAGTGCCCTTATAGTTCTCAAGGGATGTTCACCTGCTTTTCATCTCTGTTATGATCCTGTTTTGGTTTTGAGCAGCCTCAGAAACTGGCAATAAGCCAAGGGGGTCTCTTGCTCTGCCCGCTTCCCTTACCTTTAGAGGGGATTGAACAGTTTTTGTGCTTCCAGGACAGCATTCTTGAAAATTTCCCCAGACTCACTAGCTCCTTTACCCTTCATGGAAGCTTCCTATGGATTCCCTCCCAGGTGAGCTCTGGGACAGCACACATGGCTTCTGACACATGTGCTCCCACCAGGTTTGTACCCCTATGACAGCAGCCATATCAGTGGGATCTCAGGGTGAGGCTTGCTCAGGGGGACAACAGGAACCACCTGAACAGGGTGCCAGTGAGGCCATGGGACAGCATGGTGGCAGCAGCCCTAGGAACAGCTTCTCTTGTCCATGGGGAACCTCTCCCCATGCTGCTAGTTGGGAGTGCAAAGACCAGAACAGCCCTTGGAACATGACCATGCTCTTCCTCTTGCAGCTGTCCAGGGGCCACAGTGGGTTGTGTGTTTCAGAGACCCTCAGCTCTGCCACCATCCCCAGACCCTGCAGGGACCAGCCTTCAGGTGCCCCATCTGTACTGTACAATACAAGGACTTCTGAACACATCTATTCATTCTCTGTAATAAACGAGGGAATATTTGGCTCCAATATTGTCATTAATATTAAGGGAGTGGAGTGGGGAGGAGGCAGGGGGGACAGGGAAAGGTTTAAACACTCATTCCTGAAACTTCAGCACACTTTCTGGCTCCCCAGTCCTTGTGAGCCAGAAGAAGAACCACAACACAGAAGGCTGTGTAACTGGCCTCTGGAGGGTCAATGCCAGCAGTGCCCTGTGAAGATTGTACCATGGTGTTTCTTATTGATCATTCCTCATTTAAAATGGATGAATGCAATAAAAAGGTGCTGGAGGATTGACAGGAAGACAAGGAAACTTCTCAAGAGGCTGCTCTGAAATTACATGCAAAGTGTCCTAGCTGGCCAAGGGAATTGTGTTGTGCAGGAATTATTTTCCCATTTATGAAACTGGGGTTCAGAGTGGGAATCCACTGTATGGGATAGTTTCAGATCTCCTTTTTCTCTAACGTGTTTTCTAGATCAATATTAATGTCTCCTTGCTTAAGGCAAAGTTGGAGTTTATGTTGCCTCATGCAGAGAAAACCTTCTATTTCTGCAGGTAGGGAAGAGGAGGGATGGTCTGAAAAGTGCTACTGGGGTAACAGGGAAACAAGCTGGAGCAGGTATTAGAGGCAGAGGTTCTTGGTAAGGAGGGAAATTAGCTCAGTGCACAGAAAACATGCACTTTCTCAGAGCAGCAGAGCTTCTCACATTACACTGTTGCCTAAGATCCTACCCCAGCCTAAATTGCCTTTTCCAGGCAAGAGCCAGGGTGAGGACATGGCTTCAGGAAGCAGAATGGAACCACAGAAGCTGGCTGAGGATTCCCAGCTTCAGTTCTCAAATACAGGGACATCACTTTCAGCAAAACCAGAACGCTGCAGTTCCTTGTTCCCAGTGCTCAGTTCTCCTTGACGTACTCAATAAGCAGCTGGAGTCTAAAGCAGCCTCACTTATTTATGTGAAAGAGACTTTGTTGGTTGCTGACTTGCAATGGGACATGTGACACAGGCCTGAAGCAAATCAGTAAATACAGAAATTTTCTCTTGAGAAGGCAAGGGTGGGGCTGAGGACATGGTAATTACATGTTCTCCATGAGTGGTGCTTTTCTTCCCTTGCCCAAAGGAGCTTTGGAGAAAGCATTCCTAATTATGTATCTCTCATCTGCACTGCCTTCTCTGCCCCCCTCTCCTCCCAGTAAATATTCCCATTAAGAAGGTTCGTCACTCCTTGCATGGATTCCATAAGCAGTGGAAGAACAACAGAATCCATGTTTGGTGGGTGACGATCTGGGACCCTCTCCTGGAAGTCCTGAAGTGTGTAATGTGGTACTCGCAGTTCTCAGAGACCAGACCTTGATGAAGTGGCTCTAACAAGACATGTTCCCACAGGGTATGCTGTTGTCCTCCTTCTCCTCTAAGCTCCCCAGCTTTACTGTCTCTGAGAAGATCTGGAGAGGAGAACTTGTAAATGGAGTGCAGCATCCATACTTTGCTGAAACTTTTGCAGAATGAGACGCATGGAGAGAAGGACAACAGTGATGGATGGTGGTTTTCTATTGAGTAAAAAGTAAGAGAACTTGTTACAGCCTTTAGCTCTGAATTTGGCAATGAGTAAGGGTGTCCCTGATCCTCACAGGCCTGAAGTTGTTACCCTAAATCATCATTTGGCATCACCTGCTTTGCGTCAAGCAATGAAATCGTGTGGCTAAACACTGTGACAGTGTGAATACCCCGTCCCCTACCAGCACCTGCTGTTTTAGAAACACTGGCTGACTAGCTGCAAGACCTCTGTAGACCAAATGTCCATGGAAGTGGAGGAGCTAGAGGAGTGCCAGAGGAGAAGCTACAACACATCTTGAGAGCAAAGTGAACAGGCCAGCCATGTGTTGCACAGCGCAGAAGCAAAATGGAACAGAAACCCACCTCTCCGGTAACAAGCAGCAGACTCACAGGCCCTCCGTGTTTGGCTGTGATTTTCCCATAGACGTGTTTTTACAGCTGTGGTTAATGTGTGACTAATCCTCACTGTGGAGCAACCACACAACCACTCCCCAGAGCGGTGCGGGCGCACAGAGTTGCACTTCTGCAGGAAGAGTTTGGGTTGGAAGCAGAGATGGTAACATCTGAAAAGAATACTTAAAACTGACAACACTTCTGAGCAGGGCTCTAATCATTTATGTCATGCCTCAGACACTTGCAGCTAGGCTCCAGTGTACATATATATATATATATAACAAGAAAGACAAACCACCTCCTGAGAACAATAAACAGTTCTGTTCTCAGGCAGCTGCTATCAAACATTAACAGCACTATTTGAGCAGGAAGAGCAGACTCAACCAGCATTTTCAAGAGCATATGCACACTGTCTTCTCCTCTAGTACTACATAAATAATGATAATAATAAAGCCACATTTTCAATCTGAATAAAAGGCAGGTAATGTAGCTCCAAAATGGCCATATTTTCCCTTGTGCCACACTGAGAACAGTAAAACTCCAAGAAGTCCTTCTTGACCCATTGTTCTGTGTCGTAAAGACTGAACACTGAACTGCTGTTTCAAGTTACTCATAAAGGCAACTTCAGGCCTGAATGTACTGAATGAGAAATGACTGATTCGTCCATCATCAGGGCTGTGTGCTCCGTGTAGCTGCACGTACACTCCTACTCACTCCACGTGACAGTCCCTGAAGGGCTGGCCAAGCCCTGATGTCCATTTGGAACTGGGCTTTGAAGGCCTCTGACCACACAAGGTGGATGACTGAGATGATTTCTGATTGCCAGCAAAGGCAGCTTTTCAGATCTCCTCCAGCTATGGCTGGATAAGCAATTAGATGGGCCATCCACTCTCTTGATTGGATACATGCCAACTTTCTATCTGTATGCAAAATCTGCTTTATTTTGAGGGGTTCTAGTCTGTGGTGGGGTTCATTAAAAGGCAATAATGACCTTTTAAAATTATTTCAGTCTTGATTACAGTTGATTTGATTTTGTTCTGCACAACACTTTTAGTTGTCCTCTGCTAGGGCTGCGTATAAGGCAGTCTGTGCATACCTAACAGAATAACAAACCGTGATTCCTTTCAGTCATGTATTGGCTGGTCGCACACTGGCTCATACAATGGGGAATGGCACCCAGCACACCACCTGAGCACAGCAGCATGCTCTTGAACAGCATGTGCTCTTGCTTAGGAAGCCACAACAGCCTGGAGCACTCCAGAGGAGCAGCCCCTTGCCCTCAGCAGACACTACTTCCAAATCTGATGGGAGTCAGGAGCCACAGAAAAGAGAGATATCTCAATCAGAACATGCATTTCTCAGCTAATGCTGAATTTCTTTCTGCTGGCACTCAAACCCTCTCCTTTCAGAAAGTGATGCAACCTGGTTTACCACATGAAGAAAATCCCTACCCAGTCAGTTAAGGTAAGACTTCCCAGGTTTTATTTAGAGTGAGAAAGGCACGGGTGGCATCAGTATAAGTTTCTTCCAGGCTGCCCCTTTGCTCAGTGCCTCTGTCCTCACCTTAATCACCTGCAGCAGCCCTAGCTCTGTGTACAGAAGGAATCTAGATGGCTCCTGCCTATGACTCCCAGAGGTAAGGCAGGTGTGATGGGTTTTAGTGGTGGATTTTCTGAGGTTTGGGGTTTTGTGATTGTTTTTCTCTGCACATTTGGAAATAAACTGCATATCACAGAAGTACCACAATGTGGGGGACCCCTGGATTGGTGGCGCATCTTAAGCATACATCTGTCTCCCCCGCAGGTTATCAGGGGTCAGGAATGCTTTGATGGTTGGCTCAGACAAGTAGGAGTTCATGCTGAGGACGTTTTAATACAACAAAGTCACATGGCTTCAGTTAAACCAGAACAGCTGCACTCTGAGATCCACAATCTATCCAAATGCTAATCTTTATTTTTAAATCATGCTTTGTTTTGTGCCATTTTGAAGGAGGATTTTCTAGTTTTAAAAGCACTTAATATTCTCTGACTTTTTTTAAATTTAGTGGTTGCCCTTCCCTAGTTCCTGTTTTGGTTTCTCATTAGCACATACTCATGTGTCCATGCAGATGCCTGCACAGAAGCACAGGTACATACATGTGTGTGTGCACAAAGCAGAGGACATTTGTCCCAATTCTCTTTTGTTATCATCTCAAAGAATGGCCCAGAAGGCTGCCCATCTGCTTTTCCATGCTAAAGCACACTAGGGGAAGGAGAGTAAGCTACAGTACATAAAGTTCAAAACAGTATAAGAAAGAGAGGAAGGGTTTATAACTAGTCTCTGTGTTCCTTGCGTAGACTATTGGCTGAAAGACATCCCACTGGCTCAGGAACATTTTATACCATAATCTTCTTGAACATCAAAATCTGTATTCATTCAATTTTGATCTTCAAGCCCCCCCCACACCGAGAATTCTCAAGGTTTTGAATTATTTTAACGGTTATACTTGCCAATTTATTTTTTTCCCGTTTCCACATTATTCTTTAGCCTAAACTGCTCATCCCCATCCTTTGTACTGTTCTGTACCAAGACAAGCAATGCAGACAGCAATTGCGGGATCTATCAGGCTGTGTTTCCCTGGGCTGAGCAAATCAAACACTGTTAGTTTACTGTGAGAAGAGACTCTGTACTCCGCCATCATTTTAATTGTTTTTCCTCTGTTCCTTCTGAGCATTAATTAATCCTAGAGCATGTAAGTGATTGTAAGCAAAGGGTCACCAGTTCTTAGTAAAGCCATACCCACAATGCCAACAATTCCCCTTGCTTGCTGGAAATACTTGCTGGTTATCTAGCATTTACTTTTTTTTTTCTTCTTTCTTACAGCTACATCACACATAATTATTCTAAAATTGACTAATTCACCTGGTCCTTCCTTCCCCTCTTATTCCCAGATTAGAGCAGAAATTCCTTGTTACCCCCTCCAAGCCTGACCTTGTCCTATTCAAGTTAATCCTAATTCTTATTTGTCAGAACATTATTCTTCTCCAAGCTATCGAGGGTGCCCAAATTCCCCATGGCTAATGTAATTCTGTATATTCCCTTCCATTTCAGACAGTACTTAGAAAGATGTCCCCAAAATAAGGTCTCCCTAACTCTGTGCCTTGCAGTGCCTGCTGCTCTTCCACTAATCCCCAGCTTCCTCCTTTGGATTATTCATTTTCTGTGTGGCACTGATAACTTTCATCAGTGAAGTTCAATTAGAAAAGATTGCCTTTGACTGAAAAAATGCTATCAAAAAACAAGAGATCTGATTAGTCTGGCACAATCCACTTTTGGTGAATCAGTTTCATATTTTATCCTGTATATCAGCATCCTGCCTTTTAATTCCTCTATCCATCAGATTCTTTTGAAAGACCCTGCATACTGCAGAGGCCACATCTTTTCTCTCCTCTTTCCTTAGAGAAGACACTGTACTTAATTTTCTGCAATAAAATTGCTATCTTCTAACTTTATATGCTTATTAAAAATTCTGTCCATCAGGCTTTCAGTTTTATGAGCTAAACACCACCCCAGAATGCCAAATAACTGCTTGGTTTGGAGCCTCTATCTCATCTCCTACATATTTAAAAGGTTGGGTGTTGTTTTTTTGTTTGTTTGTTTTTTCAGTTTTGCAGCTATCACAAATGGAGCAAATTTCACCCTGCCCCTTTATTCCACTAGTCATTTTCATCAATATACATGCTAGGCCTGCTGAAGACTCAGATGAGGCATTTATGAAATGCCTGGAATAGTTTTTCTTCTCAGTAGCCCTGTAGAGTGGCCTTCTTTTTTTTTTCTTGTTCTCTACTCCAATTACCAGATTATATAGCCTTTTAGATTTGCTTTAGCTTCCTTTATAGGCTCTAATACAACCTGACAACGTGAGAATTGTGTAAAGTTCCCCTTCTCTCATAGTTTGCCTTTCTTTGACATTCGGTGCATTTACACCCTCCAGCTCATTTTTCCAGAACAAAGAAGGGGTCAAGTTTTTCTGCCAGCCACATTCTTTGCATCTCACTTGTGAACAAGAGCAAATGTGATAATTGCTCCAGCATGGATGAAGAAGAAAGTCAGGAAGCACAGTGAACAGAAATGCAACTCAGGAAAACCCAGACTAACCTGTGCTAGAGTACAGAGGCAGACCAGCCCTCCTGTAAATTATTCACTCTTGGTACAACAAAGTTTCTCTCAAGTGCACAACAAGGATGAGGCAAGTGTTGCACTTGTAAGGGTTTTCACACAGAAACTTCCCACTTTCCTCAGCAATTCATTTTATTCCCTCCCTGCCACCTTGATTTCCCGCAGTATCACTGATTAGAAAAGTGGAAGCAAAAGTCTTGGTAAACCCCCAAGGAAGAGAATTTGTAGCTGGTAAGGCACTTCAGCACAAACCAGCCAACTCTGATCTTACACAAGCCTTTCACCCAGTTTAAGGGACTGGCAAAGTTGGCATGAAGTTAGAAAGCACTTTCCAGCTTTGTTTAGCTAACAAGGCAAGTCTTCTAAACTCGGTCCCTCAGTCTCCACCACAGCCCCTTTATCCCACACCACTGCATCCAGATAGAGCAGCTCACTGCAACCTGGACACCCAAGGCAGGGTGAGAGGGAAGGAGGCCACACTCTTACCCCTCAGATGCCGAGCTGAGCCTCCATATCTTTAGCCCGAAAATTCACACTTCTGGAATTCAAATTCCTTAAAGACCTAGGCAGTCTCAAAAACCACATCTATTTTTTAAAGTATTATACAGATCAGTGTTCACCAGTCAGACACATTCTTGCCAAAATGCCATTTATTGCAGTATACCCTTACATGGCATATAGATAACCGAATGTTGCATCTTCTGTTAGAATTCATATCTCATTTGTACCACTTAAATAACACAGAATGTCATGTTTGTTTCACAAACTGTCAGTTAAGACTACCAAAATATACAGTTTTTTTCCTTTTCCCCTAACAAGGTTGTGAGGTACAACTGAAGTTTACTACTTTATCTTCCTGTGCTTTACAAGAACTTTTCCATAGATAGACCTATCAAACAACTTTTCTAAATTGCTATACAAAGCAAAGAATTACAGCTGAAATTAACACCATCTGGTCATTGCATTTAACCTATAAAAATTCATTCAGTAAAAAAAAAAAAAACAAACAAAAAACCCCAAAACAAACAAACAAAAAACCCCCAACAAACAAACAAAAAACCATAATGGTTGTTGCAGCTTTACTTAAAACAGCCAGCTACACATATGCACAAGCTCTCTGTGTGCATAAAGAAGGGTTTGGAATCAAGAAGTTTTGGGTTCTTTTCTTGAGTTTGCAGAGAAGGCACCAATTTTAGCTGCAGAGAAGCTCAGGAGTGTTTTATACTTCATTTAAATTACACAGGTTTTTAAGTCTGACTGTTAATGTGCAACACTTATATCAACTGTTGCAGTATTTTCCAATATTCTCCGATCATTCCCTCTGGCTCAACAGTACAAATATTTACATCAGTTGTAAACACTCCTCCACCCACCCCATACCTTCTGCACTGAGTGATGAGGAACTGAACTGGCAAGAAGTTACCCAAAGGCAGAGCAGAAGTAAGGCTTTGTACAGAACACCACACTTGTCTTCTCACTCGGTCTGAGATACTCTGGAGAGCTCCAGATCCTCAGTGAGGCCTCAGTGCCTGAAATCTCACACACACTAACCACACACAGCTTCAGGCACCCAGACTTTTCTCAGGAGGCACTTTTTGGCTCTTACTAGTCTGACGTCCCTGGAGCTGCTTCTCTCCGAAATGCAGGAGCACCTTCTGGAGAGCCGCTCCGGAGTAGCGAGAGCCAAGCACACAAACCGCTGTGTCTGTTTAAGGCTATCTACACTCAGCCTTCCCCAGGCTTTCTCTGCTCCTCAGCTGCAAAGTCATGATGTGCTGCTTTCTATCTCCCACCCCTGTGTGCCAAGGCATTCCATGGCACAGATGGCAGACCAGGTTCCAAGACAACCACGGTGAGTGAACACATGTGGAGGGGAAGGTGCCACAACACACCATCGGTCACCTGCCGACTACACGGTAGCGCAGGCCGAGATCGTCAACAGAACAACAGCCCAGCCTCGATTCTGCACCTAACAAAGGGAATATCTGAGATGAGACTGCTTAGAAAAATCTACTTACCTAGGTCTTGAAAGAGCAAGAGGGTAGTGGGACAGTCCAACACTATTGGTAAAATTAACTCTCTACATAGTTTTGGGGTCTTTGGGGTTTGATTTTTTGCTAGTCTATGTACCAACTGCTTAGGAGCTGGTTCTGAGTACACGATAATGTTTCCAAAATACAAGTTATTTTTTAAACCATGTGAGTTATTTGTTTACTCTGCCCCTCACACCAACTTTCACTAGAAATCATGTTCAGCTTGATGTTTAATAGGCATTAAGTGCTCCAAATACAGCGGCCATAAAGAGCTAGAGGATTGCAGTGTACCAAATGTCTGCCCAGCACAGCCAGTTGTTACACTCAAAACACATCTGTGAGTTAAATAGGAAGGATCCCTGCTATACAGAATTCGAGCACTGATAATTGTTTATTCTTGCTAGCCCTTTCCCTAAATATCAATAGTTCTATACATACAGTGCTCCCTTGTCTTCTCCCCACCGCCTGCCCCAGCAGTCTCTAGATAAACCAAAGTGAGTTTAGGAACTTGCAGTCCCAATTCTGTTTTTAAAAAAAAAAATGTGCAAGAAAGCGGGGAATGTTCAATGAATCCAGATCTACTTTGTAGTTATAAGATTTCCAATGGCAAAGTGGTAAGGGCAAATAACCCAATGATCATATGGCTTAAGTTTAATGCAAAGCACACTAGGAGGTCCACGTGCAGGGAGAGAAGAATCCAAGAAAGATGGAATAAGAAGTGTCCTGAAGATCAGTGTTTATGCATAGAATTCTTCTTGTTTGTGTGGTTTTTGGTATCCTCCGTTAGACTGTTTTGGTTCATCCAGTGAATAGCTGCCTTCGTCTTTTTTCTTCATTCTGTACAGCATAAATGCAACTAGAAACACTGCAAACACCAAGCCTACTAGTCCTCCAGCAATAACACCTAAAAGGGGAGAGAAAGAGACAAATTACTCCAGATGCCACGTCAGATAATGCTACTATGATTTTAAGCTCCAGATTGTTCCAGAAATTAATTTGTCCTACTGCCCCCTCCCAAACAGTCATCCTGCCATCACCAAGCACACACTTATCTATGCTAGCCAGTCCTAGGGACAGATCTCCCACCAGGCCATGCTACAAAGCACACAAGGCTCTGGTGTTCAACCCTAGTAATTTGATACAGGCAGCACTAGAGCAACTTTACGGTAATTTGAGAGAAGTGAAGGAATAGGTTTAAAAACAAAGTTGCAGATAAAGCAGCCACTGCTGGTTGGTATTAGCAGACTAATATTTGCCATTGTTACGGTTTTGAGAACACAGAATTGTGAACCACCACCCTCATTTCAGAGGTCTAACGTAAAGGGTTGGCTTCCGAGATGCCAACAGAGATGTACTTGCAGAACTGCAGCTTCTGCTGCCTGGAAACTCCTACAGGAATCTGCTTTTACCAATTAGAAATCCAGAATATCTGGTACCTCCAAGAACTTCTTTTCTGTCCATAATTCCTGAGGCTCCTGCTGCTTTGGCATTCCTCCCAGAGTCAGCCAGTACTTCTGAGTTCTGGGTGGGGACCAAATCCTCATCTTTAGTCAAGATGAAGTCTCCCTGTTGGGACATAAAAGGCAGGTTATTCATGTTTCTAATCATACCTGTTACTGGAGACTTTCCACAGCTTTGTGTTTTCTCATCTAAAACCCTCCACCAATAAAACCTATTAAATCAATCATTGTTTTTGATAAATTACCATCCTTTCCTGCCAAACCAACTGATTGCACACTACTAAAGCCATCTCCCTAGAAAGGGTGTCAAAACTGTCAGTCCTCACCGGATCTCCAGAGCCATCTTCAGAAACCTCCTCTTGTGTAGGAACAACATCCTTTGGAGCTGTCGTCGTGGGGATGGCAGCAAAGTCTCCCTCATGATGGACAGTGGAGTGGGGCTCAGGGACATCTTTAGTGTCTGGCACATCAGAGCTGGGGATTTTAGGTTCGAGCTCATGGACCACATCTGAGGCTTCTGAAGGAGTTACATGAACCACTGAAGGAAAGTGAGTAGTGGGGCTTCTCACTGTTGTTGTGACCACATCACTTGTGGGTTTCCCATCAGGTGAGCCCAGGACGGCTACTTCGTCCTTCACAGCTACAACTGGTTCCTCTGTTACTAGATTACTAATTGCAGAAGGAGATATTGCTTCCTTTTCAGTTCGGCTCTCAATCCTGGGAAATAGCTGCTCATTGAAATCCATTGGTGTTGCCAGCACTGAGGAATTAGTTGGTTCTCCTAGGATTCTCCAGGTGTGAGACTGGTCAGTCAGGGGACCTGCAAAACCAAAAAAAGTAGTATCCTTGGCCAGTTTAGAGACCTATTAATAGTATCTTCAGGACACTGGTCTAAGGAGGATGCCTAACCCGCATGACCAATTTTCATAATAACAGCAGTTCAGTTTGTAATTCCTCATCCTTTCCTCTGAAATAAGGAAGGGACAGACCAACATACTATCAGCAATACTTTGTTAGTCATCTTACCAGTCAGTTTGTGGTGAGGTTGACAAGGGGGAAGTCTGCTTTCAGTACACTGGGCCCTCAGGGAGACTATCTGACCCTTTTCACATTAACATTTTGGTTTAATTCAGAGCAGTCACACCTTTAGTCACTAGCACATTTGGCACTGATTTCAAGGTGTTATTCCTGCAGAATTTAATCTGAAATACAAGCCTGTGGCTGGAAGGAAGCTTCAGCTTTCAATAGCTTGCTCTTTTCTAGTAGAATCTCCTCAACTTCAGCACTGAACATCAAAGATCTCTCTCATGTAGTTTAGCAATCATTTTAATAGACTCTTTCCCCACCCTAAACCCCCTTCATTCTGCTTATAAAAAATTATGGCCCATGGGAACATGCACATTTGATGACAGATAACATTTTCCTCTTGATGTATAGTTGGCAGGTTGGAGTTTACACACCCTCAAATGGTATCTCCTACCAGCTCATAAAGGCCCTTCTTATGGTCTCTTTCCCCATGAGTAAAGGATCTCTCGAGTTTCATAACATCCTTCACACAACATCTCACATTAGCAGTCACATGGAGTCTACCTACTTCTGCTCCCTTTCAAGTCTCCTACAACTCATCTTCTGCTAATTGTTGGTATCTAAAGCAATATAAGATTAATAGATTAGGCCCTTTCCCTGTTCCCAGCTCTCATATTCTGGGGCAGAGTTGTGTGTGTGTATGTGTGTGATTCCTCCCTCCACCCCCCTTCACATGGATGTTCATCAAGATCTCAATTGCCACATTCTAGAAAGATCAAGCACTAACAACACAGGTGCTAATAACTCACCTGCACCTGAACCTGAGAACGCATCATCTTCATCACCAGATGAATCAAGGTCTTCAGGAGGAAGATTCAGATTTGTAGTTTGCTTTAAAGAGAAGGAGAAAAAAGGTGTGTCAGTGATGAGATTGAAGTTATCATATTGCTTGCACTGAGTCCTCTAAGGGCTCCAGGAGGTTACACAAACTTTCTTTGTTCAGATTGTATTTTTTTCATCTTCCTTTGTTCCAGCCCCCTTCCCAAAAAGAGTAGTTCTGGTTACTCTGTTTGGTGTTGGAAAGGTCGGTCTTGCTGTCTCCTTTCTCTGCGCTGCTTCCAGGCTACATTTGCTTTGGGAAAGAAAAAAGCAAGGAATCCATTCAGAGCTGCATCCTGGTACTGACACTCGGTCCTTACACAACATAACCAGTCTGTGTCAAGTGCTGACTGCTTGTGTCTTCCCTATCTACCAACCTCTTCACCTGCAAATTACTGCATTAATTCTAAGAAGCAGAAAGGAAGGGGAGACAAAGTAGTTTGCCTTCTCTCCCTTTCCTGTTTGAGTCCCTCAAACACTGTTCACATATCTGAAACTACAGCATCTAACTGGAAGTAGAATGAGTCCCTTTCTATAAAAAAGTGCCCTTTTATTAAAAAAGTGCACTCAAACTAAGTCCAGCAGTCAGACTTCCCTGCAGGAGAATACAGCCCTGAACTTTCTCCATTTATGCTCCGAGGGGTGCACTAACCAGCACGGAACTTCAGCTGCTGGAACAAGAGGCCAACCCTCCGTTCTACGGCACTTGTTTGTCATACCACACAATGTTCAGAGCTGCTCAGGAACCCTAAAGAAGACAACACTATTTCAGTGTTTACTAATTACTTCAGAGTGATTACTTCATGAATCTTGTTAGCTTGTGCTGTATACACTTACTGTTCCTATCAGTATAACATGCCTGATTCTCAGCTCATGACTAGTCCTCAGGTTTATTTCTGTAGGGCTACCGTTACCTAACAAGTCATTCACCCTTCTCATATTTCAAACTAAAGCCCTATAAGTCACTTTTCCTGGATTTTATCTTTTCCTCTCCATCTACATTCCCCGTTTCCCAAATTTTGACTTCTATCCTATCCTCAAGATGCCCTTTCCAGCACTGTCCCATCTTCAAGTTTAGATGTTGCATTGCCTCATCCAAGCTGTGGGATTCCTGGCATCCCAAGGAGTGGGAAATCTTATTATGTAAAAAAAGAACATGCATTCTTCACAGCTTTGCAAAAGGCCTGCAGTATTCCTCTAGTTTGCATTAACACAGTGTCTCTTAAAAATGAATATAGCACTCATCTTCATTCTAAGAAGTTAGCCAGCACTAGTATGTACTGTCAAAGCAACCCAACTCTCTCTAGTCACTTTATTACCTACAATGGCTGTGTTTATTGGCCTTATCTCCTTCTCATTCTTTTTATGACACCAGGTTTATCCAGTTTTCTCTTCTATCCTTAATACCTTATCCATTCCCCACCTTTCCATGGAACAACTAGTTTCCAAGGTGGTTAACTAGCCCATTAGATTTGACCTCTCTGAAGACAAGTATCCAAGTTGCCACCAACCTAATCAGGCCCAAGATCTTACCCCTTCTTGACAATCATTGTAGTTAGAAGACTTTTTTTTCTTTAATAACAAGAAAGTAGGAACAAAATCCTCTCCTATAGACATTAAACTTTTTAGCACTTTCCTTCCCTACTGAAAATAAGACCCCCAAAATACTATTGCTGAAGCTTCTGCAAGCATATTTCTAAAGTAAATTGCCTCTTGCTTAACTGCCTGTCATGAGGTAATTTGGAATTTTAGATTTGTCCTTGCTTGTTTGCACTGTGCTTTTGCAGTCTTCCACAGAAAGTAGGTCAGATAAGTACTTCCCCTATGTTTTCCTTCTCGTGCCGAAGGGTGGTGACTCACACAAGCTGATCTCACTACACTTCAAATATTAAAGAGTACGAACTGTTGGTGCATAAAGAATAAAGAAAGAACTGCCAGGCTTCCCAAACTCGTCTCCCTTGCCCTTTCCAGTACGTTCAGAAGCTAAGTCAGGCTTCAGAAATTGCACCATTTTTGTTGATGGGGGGCTGGAGACCATTTTTCTCCCTCACTTCTTGCACTAGCAGAGGCAAGCACAACCCTTTGTTGTTCCACTCAGCCTGGTTGAGTGCAAAAGGGGGGCGCATTGCCAAAGGGGAAAAGGGGGGTGTGCGTGCACTCTCCTCCCAGTGAGAAGACTCTGCATTGAAGCAGTGTCATGGGTTTGCAAAAGTCCCCCTCCTTGGGGATTGAAAATAGTTTGTCCGGATGAATTTCCGGACAAGGGCCAA
>JAWMRA010000113.1:105576383-105656247 GCA_035584735.1 Pseudotriccus pelzelni
CTTTTGCTTAATTAGAATTGCTGTAGATGTAGTTGCTTAGTTTTTATTTTTGCTAATAATAAATCCTAATATTATTTTCTCTCCAATCAGATCTCTTTGTCTGCATAAACTTCTCTTGCCTTAAAACAATTTGTGGGGGGTGTGGTAAAAATTGTCCCCTAGGCAAACCCATGACAAGCAGCTAGAAAAGAATATCTCCAGCTTTTCATTGAAGAAGGGGACTGCCAACACAGTTTATGTCACCATACACCTTTATCTAGGATAGAGACTAACTTCCCCCCAGATCTGAGTCTCCAGGGGTAGCTCATACAGGATTTCCAAGAACACCTGGACAGGTTGATGGTCTGCAGACCTTAACAAGCTCTCCTGAAAGGATCACAGACTGTCAAGAAATGAAATAGCAACTCCTGATCTTGTCTATAAAGCCTACACCCCTTGCCCTTGTGGGGCTAACAGGCGAGATTTCTTATGAGTCATGCCATGCTTCCTTTCTTGTTACGAGCATGTCCAGCCACCCTACCCTTACACTTCCCCTCACAACTGAGCTCTGAGCCTCTTCCCAGGCTGCTGCATGTTCTGCTTCCCCATAACCTTTGTT
This sequence comes from Pseudotriccus pelzelni, assembly GCA_035584735.1. Taxonomy (NCBI): domain Eukaryota; kingdom Metazoa; phylum Chordata; class Aves; order Passeriformes; family Tyrannidae; genus Pseudotriccus; species Pseudotriccus pelzelni. The sequence goes on from JAWMRA010000113.1 coordinate 105,576,982, forward strand.
ATGTACTTGTGTGAATCCTAGTTTGATTTCTGTATCTAGCAGGGATAACTAGGTCCTCCTCAGAAGAAGCAAGCCCAGTGCAGCCCAGATAAACCAACGGAGACCCATGGTGTTGCAGTGTAGAGGTGTCCAGCTGCTGCTCAGCACTCACCCTGCAAACACAAAGGCAGACTCAGACCAGTTCCTGTCCCTTAAGGTTGGGTGCTACACTTAAGAGAATAACAGAAAACATGAATCAGGATTAACAAAGTCTGCTTTTCATAGTTTAGTGAAGCGCCACTACATGTGTCCTTCTACTTAGTTGGCTCTTGTCCCAAGCTGCTCCTCTGTTGTTGTGGCATCTCCCCTTGACCAGGCATTTTGAGGCTTGGGATCTGAGAGGGACTTTCTTTGTCCCAAACACTCAAGGGACAGTATAAGATTATGCACACGTGCATAGCAGTTAGAATACCCACAAGGTGATGTAATTTCATGAGATCATCTGGTTTCGTGACAGATGAGTATTAAGGAATATTTGCCTAATTTATGTAACTGTATGGTTATATAAAGACTACATTTTTTGCTCCATAGGTTACACATTCAATGGGCATGAGAGGCAGCAACCTCTCCTTATGGCACCACAAAACACAAGTACTGCAGAAAGGTCATGCTTCTATAATGATCTGCTGCTGAAGGATTTCAGACACAGCAAGGTTAACACAAAACACTCAGGACAGCATCGCAAGAGATTGAACTAATTTGGTTTTGCATCAGGAAGATGGACTGTGCTGTTCAGACAAAAAACAACTCATGGTCAAGGCTTTTCCATGACCTTTTACTGCAGCTGAGTTACACCAATGGGAAAGGTTTTGATTAGCCAGAGGATTAGGGGCACAGAATCCAGGTTGAGTCACCAGGTTGTGCTATCATACAAAAGAGCTGAAAATAAATTCCAGCTTAAAAAAAGCTTACTCCACCAACAACTTTGCATTGCTTTAGCTCAAAATTTTATTATCAGGTTGTTATTGTTATATATAATCAAACGTGGGCATGCTTTTAGAAATTACTTCCATCATAATCCAGTTTGTTTTTCAGCCCACCAAGACTATTTATGGACCATTCACATAGTAACTGATGACAGAGAGGTTGGATAAACACATTTAAATTCAGGCAGTGGATCCTTTGCAGGATCTCTGGTGGTATCTCATGTATTCTAGTAAAAAAACTTTAAATTCTTATACCACGTTGCTTTTTTACCAAGTTCATATATTTTTGTTGAGTTTTTTTTCAGCCATTGAGACAACTGGTTAGAAACACTTGCCCAGTTCTTTTGATTTGCTGTTACTGAATTCAGTTGCATGTGAGGGGTAAAATTTTTAACAGTATTTTTGACATACACTAACCAGTAGAAGACCCCCTTCCCCAAGGATCAAAGCAGCCTGTTTAGAGGAAACCCTGCGGTGACTGGTAGCTTCTGCTCTTGCTGAGCACTGTATTGTTGCAGAACAATAGTTATTCAGTTCTGCTGGGACAACCAGAGAGCTGCTTAGTGGCATCTTCAATTTAATGAACAATGGGCCAGGCTTTCACAACTCATTAGCAATATTATTGGCTCCAGAAGTCTGACATACTCTAGATTTTTTTTTTTAAGCATCTTATTTAACTATTCTTCAGTCTTCATTTTGGTCACAGTCTTAATACACGAGTCTTTCTGTGCTTATTCCATCAGCTGCCACAGAGCTCCCTCCTGCTATAGCACAGATCTGAAGTACTCTTTCATGATGAAGGGGAGATTTATAGTTTATTAGCTGAATCTCACCCTGCCCAAACTGGAACCGCATTTATTTAATTTGATATATGCAAAAGGAAACAGCTTTTCTCAAATTGCTCTTAGAGGTAAGCAAAAACACTGGGCTTTGCCACAAGCTGCTACAGGCTCTAAACCAGATTAAGTATGATTTGTATCCCACTATTATTAATCCTAGTTAGTGATCAGCAGTGTCAAAAACACTTGAAATCCTCCATTATCTGAATAAAGCTGTTAAATTTGCACACTTGTTTCTCCTAATAAATCCTCCTCACTCAGCTGAAAAGGAAGGAGCTGAGCTGTCCCACCTCAAACACCTCTTTAAGCATTCTGTGAGATTATTCCAACTTTATGGAAGGCAAAACCAATGGTTTGGTCTTGTTTGAGAGGTGTATATATAAGAGCAAAACAAGCACTTGCTCTGTAATTTGGCTACGAAAGAGGACACTAGACCAGCTGAAAAATACTTTCACAAGGATTTGAACAGCTCTAAAATAAATGCAAACAGAAGTCTTTCATATATATTGCAGGGCAGAGCTAGTTCCAGTAACAGAAATGCTATCTGAGGCAGAGCAGCCTGAAGAGCTTCTAAGCTCAAAATAATCTTGACATTAGTGTGGGAAGAGGGAAAGATAAACTCCCCTGCTGGAGGAAACTTTAGCTTTCTTAGACCTTGATATTCTGCAGTTAATAGCCCATATATGATTAACTCCAATCTCAATATCCATGGTCTGAAGACAGTTTATTGGTAAAGGGAATTAAAAAACAAAAACCCACTACCAAAAAAAAAATAAAAAATCACCAGCAGTATCCTCACCTATCCTCCTTCTCTGCAGACTTACAGACTGCAGCATTAAGCTGACCACACACAACTTTAATTTTAACAGTCAGTCATAAATTCTGGAGTAGCTGAAACAGAACCGATGTTTATATATGGTGAGTCAAAAGTGAACCTTGCATGCAAGTCTGCTTCATCAGAAGTCCACAGGAATGTGGCACCATCTCACCTAAATTCTCTTCTATTGTTTCTCCTGCAGCTCAAAAAAACCCCAGTGCTGCTTGGTGACCCTGCAGGTTAATGAAGTAGTTCTCTTCCTAGAAGAGCCAATGTTGCAGACTAACAGCCAAAGACCTGAAAGACAGCTACAAACCACCCCACGAACAGCCCATGGGCTGGACAGCCTAGACTTAAGCAGTACTTTTATCCCTGGCTAGTGCTCCAATCAAGGCTGTTCAAAGCATTACAAACCCCCCTGCCCATGGCATCATAACTAGATGATCTTTATGGTCAACAAGCTTTTGATGTGTATCAACCAGCTTCAGCATCCCCACCCTTCCATCCACCAGTCTGTGTCACCTGAGTAAGGCTGGTTAGTGCCTCACAGGGTGCTCCTTCCAAAGGGAAGCAAGTGGAAAGTAAAGGATGCTCTTCTCCTCAGCAAGGCAAGCGCCATTTTAGCAGCTAGAGGTAAGTAATCCAATTAATCTGGCTGATTGTCTGTCAGATCATTATTAGTAAAAAGAAATCTGGAAAATCTTACTGGCCTTCTCTTACTGGCCAGTAAGATCTGGCATTCTCTTATATTCTCTTGTATTTTTGGCTGGTGACTGGAGAAGGGAACTATCTCAGAGGGAAAGGTCCTACATGCAGCAGCAGTTGCTTTTGTTTGAAACATGAACTCTCTGATCACCTACTCAAAACAGGATGAGAGTTTGTAGGATCTGTTCCAGTATGAGCAGAACAAAACAGATTGTAGACTGCCCACTGTCCACTAGGCTTTAATCCTCCTTTGCTAACAAGCTGTAGGAGCATACTCTGATCTTTGCACAAGATGCAAAGGAAGAGGACCAAGAGCATCCAGCATCCAGCTACTCCACACCCACATTAACCACAGTCCCAATGTTTCTCGAGGCTCCACACTATTGCCCAATCAGCATTACATTTTCTCCTTAACTGCGACAGGGCAATGTTTTAATTAAGTAGGGCTAAAACACAGCAATCAACATGCCAAGAGCAAAAATAAACCAGCCTGTCACCACCAGGTTGAGTTTCATGTTCGGCAGCAGGGCCCTTTATATTCCCTACTCTCATGAGAGCATGTCACTTCATGCTTCCTGGACCATCCCCTGCATATCTGTTTGTGCACTCTCATAGTGAACCAGATCAGGGAAGCGGTCTGGCTGAAAAAAAAAAAAAAAAAAAAAAGGAGAATAAAATATCATGCAAAGAATTTTCCAGCAGGACCAGTTCCCCGATCCTACTCAGTGCATGAATGCACAAGTGTTTGTGTTGGCACAGGGCAGAGCATGGCAGCCAGGGCTGCTTAAGCATTCACACAGATTTACAGCCTGGGTTCTGGGATGCTGACACACATTCCCCTGCCCACCATGCATTATGGAAATGCACATCACCAGGCTGCAGGCAACACGCAAATCGGTGGCTGACTCAAAGGGCCACACAGGTTCATACAAAAATGAGCAAGGAGAGGGACTGTAGGGAAAGTTCTCTTATGCAGCGTTTGCTCACAATGGATAATGTTTGTTCCCAAGTCTGACAACAGTGCTTTTAAGTCCTCCCCGACCTCATGTACACAGCAGCAAAAGCTAGACAGATGTCTTGCTCAAAATGGGAGCAGTTCTGCTTTTGCCCTGAGTCACCTGAACTTTACAGGAGGTGCAGTGCAATTGCTGTTTAATCCTGGACAAAGAGTACATTGCATATCCTTTAACAGAGACAGCTGAGCAAACCTGGAGTAGCTGGAGTCCAAGAGGGCTATGGACTCCACAGCCAGGGGAGCTCACGGCCACGTAACACACAGCAGCAGTGACAGCACACCAGCCGTGTGTGCTGCTGGGAGTGCACAGAGCACTGGGTCAGTTCTCATGCAGAGCTGAGGTGCCTCACAGCTCCCTCCCAGCCAGCTCCACTAGAAGCATGGTCAGTCCTTCAGCAATACAGAGAAGCGAGTTACAGCCTGTGCTCCTGGTTTTGCACCTGGACGATATATCAAACAAGTAAGTTACTACACGCTGCTTCCACTCACGCCAACCTGCTCCTTCCAGCCAGGCAATGCAGCCCAGGCCAGAGACTGAATCTCATTGACAGGTCAGCACAGCCACAGACGTGGCTCACAACAATTACACAACTTAATTGTGTATCAGTGGCAGGCTGTCACAATGTGGCCAAAAGTGGGGTCCCTTTTGTCTCCCACGTTCAAGGCAGTCTGTGCTTTGAAGACGCAGTCTAATGAGAAAGCTCATTTCCCTGCAGCTAATCTCATGAGAAGCAGCCAGTTCAGTTTTATGTTATAAACCACTTTTCTTTAAAGAGCCTTCCCTGCAGCTCTTTAACATACTTGATAGTTCAGGCATTCATTTCTTGAGCTAGCACAAGAAAGCCACAGCCAGTGTATAAGCTCAAAGGGTTGTGCAAAGTAGGTGCAGCCCAGGGAGGCCATACAGCTAACAGCTCCAGTTCATCCTGGGGAATTAATTTCAATCTACTTCAGCTGGCTTGAGAGGTGAGCAGCGAGCTGCTTAAGTCAAGACCAGACAAACCTCACTTGCCTTAAAACCCGGTGACTTAGTCACCAGCACTTTTTAGTTCCTAGTATAGCAAAACCAGCAGAGAAGATTAATTCTTACAGCAACAGCTACTTATTCTGCTTGTTTAGAAAGGAACAGACCAAAAATTGCTTGGTTTCAGCTAAGGCTAGAGGAGGGCCACCCATTCCTGAAACCCTGACAAAGTAAGCCTAAAAGAGAGGAGTATGCTAGAGATGAAAAAATCTTTATTAAAAGAAAACCTATCCAGCAAAGGACTCCAGCAGCCCAAAACTCACTACCCATGCATACTTTTAACTACAACACAGATATACATGACCCTCTTGACAGCAGAAGAAATTAGAAGTGACGTAATCCAAGGCCCCTGCTGTCTCTTTGCCCTATATCCATGCAGCCCCTGCTGTAGAGTTCAGGCAGCTGAAGATGAGCAACTCACCTCACACAAAACAGCAGCAGCTACAGATCCTTTAAAGTAGAGACTGGACTTTGCATCATTGCCTCCAACATGTACAAACACACTGACCTTAAGTCTTCAACATCCTTAGCCAATTATTCCTAAATGGCTGACCTCTGTTGAGTGCAAATTCCTTTCTTTCCCCATCTCTCGACACCCACCGACTCTGTTTTATGGGATCAGTACCGAGGACTGTCACTGGAATTAAATTTCCTACAGAACCACCGAGAGCTCCTGGCAAGTGCAGCAGTGGACCTCAGGCTGCCTGACTGCTCCAGGACAGCAAGTGTGGTCTGGAGGAGCCAGTCTCCTCTCCCCAGAAACCACCCAGCTCTCAGGGAAGCAGATCACTTACAGTCCTGAAACTGCTGAATGTAGTCTGGGTTTGAGGGAAGAGCTCCAAGTGTCTCCATTTGTTCCCTTTGAGACTGCCTTCTCCCACTGGACCTGTTAGCTCAGACTGGTCAGCCTGTGGCCATAGGACTTGTGCCAGGATGCCGAGAGTCTCAGCCCTGCACGCTCCTCCTGCCGAGGCCATCGCTGCAGAACAGAGCACAAGCCTGCAGCACAGCAGCATCAGGACATGGCAGGGGCAGCTCAGGGACCTCAGGAGCACAACTTGCTCTTGTCATCAGCAGCCATCCAGCTCAGAAATCAGATGCCTCTACAGGAAACCATTTCTACAGGACATGTTCTATGGCATCTCAAATCTTCAAATTAGGCTGGTGCATCTCACTGTGCATCTCTGATACCCCTTGGCAGCACCAGGAAAACACACGTGCGTCTCTGGTCCTAGGAAAACCTGATTCCTGGATACAAATGCCATACAATTTGGCTGATGGAACTACTACCCATTTCAAATGAGATCCACGCCACTACCACAAGTAGCACAACTGCTCTGACCTGAGCAGACATGGACCCAGAAGCCAAAACCCACCTTATCACTATGCTACACAGTATTCTAGGGGGAAAGAAGCTGTTCTGCCTCACCTGAGGAAGGGAAGCCAGCATGCAGCCACAAACAATTATCAGACAAGAGTAAATGCAACAACCTTTGGCATCCAGATACATGGCTAGGAGAAGACCCAAGTTCTTATCTCAACCCCAGGAGTTTCCCTCTTCTTCTCCCTGAACTCCAGCAATGCAGGATATGCCAGGGAGCCAGGAGACAAAGCTCTAATATTTTCTTGAAGGATCACAGAAGCATTTTCACTCCTTTAGTGATACATACATGTTTCTAATTTCAGCAAATTGCTTGCAGTGCTTCACTAAGGAAATCCAAATTTCAGATAAAAATCCCTAGTGTATCAAACTAAGAGTTTGTACTTAGGGCAGTTCCTAGAAGCTAGGTTGTTGTTTAAACCTCAGTAGGAAGATGAACTTGCAACCCCGGTGTACTAAAAGATCTCACCTAAAGCACTCGGTAAACTAAAATGAGACTACTTAAACCTACAAACATTTAGCCTTACAACAACAAAAAAGCTGACAAGGTGTTCTGATTACTTATATAGAGTTACAGTGGAACTGCCCAGATCTAACGTTTTACAAAAGAAGACATCCTATAGTAACTGGATATATCCTACAACAACCAGACAGGCAAAAGATAACAAAAATGACTTTCTATTTGCTTACACTGCAGTGGCAGAAACACCTATCAGCTGCAAGGCCTGCTGCTATCAAGTTGTGCTTTAGCTTCCCAGCTGATCCGATCACAATTTACCTTACAGAACATACATCAAATACTTCATATCAGGACAACAGCCTGAGACTCAACAATCCAAGGCTGGGCCCTCTTCATTGCTCTTTTTGAATTCCACATTTTCTTCAGAGGGATGCACAATGAAGTCTCCAATGCCTGTGAAATTATTTTTTGCTAACAATCTGTATCTTCCATACACACGTCCCAGAAATGCTCCCTCAAAATGCTGTATTTTTGTTATAAAACTCACTCAAACTTCTCAGTTCCAGCATCACCACCAGCCCTTTCAAGCCTACTCCCCCAATGAAGAACTCATGGATCAGGGAACTGGAAGCATCCAGAAAGAGCTGCCTGGCTCGAACAAATACCATGTCAGCCTCTGTCTGACACATGCACACCAGATAGCAGGACAAGTGACATCCCACAGCCTGATCCCTTGGTGCTGTTACTTGCCAGCCTGCTACAGAAGACCCTGTATTAGTCTGAATCACTGATTTAGTCTAAGGTAGAACCCAGCTCAGACTGCACGAACTCTGTTTGAGAAATACACCTGCTCACAACCACTGGAGAACACAGCCAGTGATCTACCCATATAAAATGGTGAAAATCAAGCTCCCAGTGCCTCTTCCTAAGACACTAATGGTATCGGTGTTCAAAGTTCACAAAAGCATTGGTAATCCTGCACATACTACAAAGTTCTGACAGCACCTGTCCTGTTTACAGTTAAATTATGCAACACCTCAGTGAGATTATGGAAGCTGACTGGTGTACTTCCATGCTGAGTCATGAGGGTGTTGGAGTATAATTTCAACACTGAAGCATCAAATGAAAGCCTCCCACCAGAAAGTCTTAAAAAACCTTCTGCTGCAATTGTGCTCTGGTCACCTATTGTTCCACTCATTTCATTTATGAAAAACATTAGGCATTTCTTGACCAAACACCTACTGGATTACGTACTACATCTGTATAGCAGAGCCCTGAATAAGGGGCTGCTACAAAGGCAAGATAAATCAGAGCTTCCCTTTGATCTCAGCTGTTATCCAAGTCTGACTGTAACAGATACAGTGAGATACACTGTAACAGATGTGTGCCTTCAGTTTTGGGTGTAGAGCCTGTTCACCTCTCTTCCCTATGGCCTCTTTTCAGAGCAGTCACCAAAACAGTTGGGAAGGTTTGAGTTTAGTGGGAAAGGCTACCACATTTGTGCAATCTGGATGCCCTCATGCCTCATACGAGCAACTGTTCAGACTTGAGTTGTAATTGGGACACCCCTGTTTTATACATCTATGCCATGAAGAGACAAGAGACATCACTAATGTCTTAATGCCAGCAGTCTGTCAGAGGTGGCAAGTCAATAAACAGTACTAAAATTGCAAGGTAAGGTGAAGAGCTTTACTACCAAGTTACTCCTAGCACTACATGTCCCACAGCTCAGACCAGTTTCTGTCAAGGAGTACTGTCGGGATAGCTATGTAACAACAGACTGAGCTTCTGAGAACCTGTTCAAACATTACTAAGTTAAAGATATTTCATATATGAATAGACTCCTGGATCTGCTCACTGACTACCAACTCCAGCCAGCACAATATCCCTCTAAATAAAGTAGAGCATAAAAAGCTGAAGGACCACCTTACAGACCAAGTCTGAAAACACCATATGAATCACTAGCATGTACCAGCAGCATCACCACCGCACTGAATGCTTTGCTGTCCCTGGTGCATAGTATTCATCTCACAACCCTCAGCTGATGGATTATGCAGGATTTCTCATACAACTGTAGTTGCTCATCTCTCTGAAGCATCCAAAACAGGTTCAGTTTTCAACAAAAGAGTTGTGATCTCCTATTATGAACTTTCACTTTCTTTTACTGGATACTGCAGTTTTCACAACTTCATAACATTCTGGGCCTGCTGCCAGAGACCCACTGGCTACATCCATACTAGTAAATTAAATAACATCAGCGAACATCCCCAGGCACTGGAACACAATCTACACCATCAAATTATTAGAATGATTTCTGGCACAGTTTTGAGCCTTGTCAACTGGTATGCCCCCAAACAATGCACAGGAAGGTTCCCCACAGGCAGTTTGAAGTGCAGGGGGAGTGTTACAGAACAGGCCAGAAAATTAGATTTTCTACACTCTTGGAACTCCAGCATTTCATCTGGCCACAGCACACATTGTGTCCAGTGTGTTTTACTGTACTTGGATTACATGGCTAGATTTTGGTAGCAGGAAGACTATAGGAACGGCTTCTGTAAGAACTGCTAGAACTTCCCCCATGTCTGACAGAGCCAATCCCAGTAGGCTCCAAGACAGACCCTCTGCTGGCCACAGCTAACCCATCAGCAATTGTCGTAAGTGCCTCTGGGATAACAGAGTTGAGAACGAGAAAGAAGTTATTGCACAGGAGCAATTGCAGCCAGAGAAGAGAGAAGCGAGAATATGAGAGAGTAACAATGCTGTAGACCCCGAGGTCAGTGCAGAAGGAGGGGCAGAAGGTGCTCCAGGTGCTGGAGCAGAGATTCCCCTGCAGCCCGTGGTGCAGACCATGGTGAGGCAGCTGTGCCCCTGCAGCCTGCAGGAGGCTGTGAACCTATGGGAAGCCCCCACTGGAGCTGGCTCCTAGCAGGGACTTGTGGCCCTGTGGAGAGAGGAGCTCACACTGGAGCAGGTTTGCTGGCAGGAGTTGTGACCCTGTGAGGGATCCACTCTGGAGCAGCCTGTTTCCAAGGATGGCACCTCATAGGAGGGACCCACACTGAAGCAGTTAATGAAGAACTGCAGCCCATGGGAAAGACTCACATTGGAGAAGTTTGCAGAGGACTGTCTCTGTAGGAGGGACCCTAGGCTGGCGCAGAGGAAGAGTGTGAGTGAGTCCTCCCCTGAAGAGGAATGCAGGGCTGAGATGTGTGATGAACTGACAGCAATCCCCATTCCCTCTCCCCTTGCACCACTGGGGGAGAAAAGTTAGAGAATTGGTTAAGCCCAAGGAGGAGGAAAATGTGTTTTTAACATTTGGGTTTACTGCTCATTATCATACTCTGATTGAATTTATTACCAATTAATTTCCCTAAGTTGAGTCTGTTTTGCCCGTGACAGTCACTAGTGAGTGATCTCTGCCTGCCCTTATCTCAATCTGCAATCCTTTTGTTATATTTTCTCTTTTTGGTTGGGCAGCTGGCATCCAGCCAGGGTCAACCCATCACATTTGCTTACTAAAATCAGTGTAAAAAGGTTTGGTGAATCTTTTTAACCCCTTTTAGCTGCATACCAGGTGTATGTGTGGGGGGGGATATTGAGCATTTAGCACTTTTCAGCTACTAGAGTAATAACTTCTAATTATTCATAATTGCATCTTCCAACTTCTGTAGAAAGGAGCTTACCAGTGTCTCACAGCTCAGTGCAACTACAGATGCAGACTGAGAAACTTTGTGCGGGTTAAACACGCTCCAGAGCAGAGCTGATGCTGCTGGAGGATTAAGCCAGCAGCTTTCCTCTGCGAGGCCATGAGTCAGTCGATGTGAGCACACGATAGCAGAGCACTCCTTTGCCACTGCCCAGACATGCCAGAGTCAGCCTCTTTTGTTAGGTGCTTTGTTCACTGATGGGAAAGTAGTCACGATCTAGATGATTCCTCCGTTAGGACAGAAAGAGATTTAGAAGTCAAAGCTGTCTAGCTGCAGGCTGGAGGCAAGTTTCGATGCAAGCCTCACTACCACTTTTCCACTGCACGTAGGTGCCACTTACACACTGTTAAGAGTCAGTGAGGTGGACAAATCACATTTGTCCATCAAATCTGCTGGTGTGAGAGTCTCTATTACAGTTTCATAAGCACAGACCACAGCACGTGAGTAAAAAATATCACATATACTAGCGTTTGTGTCAGATACGAATTCAAGGAACTTTTGAGGTTCCTTTACTCCTCTTACCCCTCAACTTCTCGACTGAAGAAAGCCTGGGCTCTAACCCTAAAGATCCGTATTAGTTGGTCAATGGGATAACAGGTTATTCCCTTCTGCAGAGATGCTTTAACCAGGGACTGATGTTTTGGTAGATCAACAGGCTGCTCTGAGCTCCTGCGGTTGTGCAGAGCACAGGCATCAAATCTCCCTGATGACCATCCTGGGGTCAGGGCGTACACCCTCCAAATTTTGCTGTGAGCTGGATAACAAATAGCATAACAGGTATAGATATCTCTCTATATAAATATATACATCATTATATTTGTATTTCTCCATTCTACTGGTCTCAGAGCATACAATAAGGCAGCATAGGATCCTGTTCTGGGATAGGAAGGAGCCAGGTAGGCTCTTCCTACAGTGCTGTAGCTGCCAGCCCTGGTCCCCAGGGACCATACAAAGGCTCCATACCAGCACAGCCACAGCAGCACCACTGCTATGACATGCAGCTTCACAAGAGCTCTCATCTGGAACTTGTTACATTAATCACTGCTTGCTCTCCAGAAGGCAGACTGGCTCCACTCACCCCTGCCCACCTCTGGCTTCAATCTACAGTCTGCTCCTCCAGTAATCCCTAGATGCAAGGGGCTGGATTGGAGCTCCTGACTGGCTCTAACCAGGAGGTAGGTGTACAGTCACCGGCATTAGAAACTAATTAGCAAGAGTTTCCCTGTGTAAAGCACAAGACAGCCATGGTCTGCAGTGCTGCCCAGAAAGCATTCTGCATGCTCCCCTTCCAACTGGAATGGAGTTCAAGTTTCCTTACGTTTAAGAGGCAATAAGCTCTTTGTCACGTGGCAGAGACAGAAAAAGAACAACCCCCATTCTCCAGCAATGGCTTGTGTGAGCTCAGGTGATGGAGCCAGATTTGTTGCATGAACTGGCTGTACTTTGCAGAAGGCTGGCTGACAGGAGTGTGTGCCTGGGACTGCCTACAGCCAAAAAATCAAGACTGTCAGCCTTTGTTTCCACTATTGGCAATCAAGACACTGACATAACTTCACAGATAGCACAGAAAAGTTGCACAGTAGAGCATGAAAAGAACACAGAGCCTCCATGCAAGGCAAGACATCCACGAGTATTTTAAGCCGTTTGGCAGGCAGTTCCCTATCTGTTATATCAGTACCTTTGATTTAGCTGGGAGTCATTCTGCAACAGCAATCATGAAGTCCTTTCACTCAGAAAAGCCTGAACACAAAGAGGCAAAATGAATGGACACGAAAGAGAACCATGTTGCAAAATCAAGGGCTATGAAGAAGATAGTTCTGCCAGAGAGCAGAGCAGCAAGACACAGAAGTGAAGCAGCAAGAGCTCTTTAACTCATACCCAAAGGAGTTTCAAACTAGAAGCCTAGCAGGGAAAGCCCTGACTTACACCACCTCCATGACTCAGTTGTAACTGCAACTCCAGTGACTCAACGGGAAGTTCTACTGCCAACTCCATCCAAATCCTACTAACACACTGGTTCCCATCCAGCAAAGCAAGCCCCACTGGTGAGACTGGTCTCAGCAGTGAGATACAACATTGCAGTCAAGCATGGCAAAGAGCCCAAGCTAACAGACTCCATTGGATCCATGCCGGTTCCTCAGGACCCAGAACACCAACTGCAGCCAGGCACTGCTTGAGAAATGGAGAGGTTGGGAAACCACCACATTAGCAGATGTTGCCCCACAAGGGTTGCTTGTAGGAGGTCCAAATGTTATCTCACCTTGAGGTGAGGCTTCACAGCACAGTAACTTTTCCACTAGCATCTCCACAGTAGAAAGTGCACTATCCTGAGTCTAGCCAGACCAGATAAGGCTCATTGCTGTGGTACACCAGTAGCCAGCAGAGCAGCAGTTCAAATGAAGTATGTTTGTCGGCTCTAACTTAGAAACCTGTTAACAAAACTGACACTCAGCACTCTGAAGGAGACACCACATGCTTTCTGCATGGAAGAGTATCTTCTCAGCTCAGAAGTAAACCTATAAGAAGCGCTTTCACTGTTGGTCAAAACAACTTGCACATTGTAAGTTCAGTGCCTATATCAGGAGTCTAGGAGTATCAAAGGTTCCTCACTTCTAAATCACAAATAAATAGTGTCTTTTAATACTGATGCCTCCTCAACAGCTCACACCCATCCCTCAAAAACACATCCACTTATGTTTCCACTCATATATATTCTGCTCACTTGAGAACACTGAGACAGGACCCAACTATACTCCCTAATTTCTTCCACAGCTTTTAGCAGTGCAAGACTACAGTATTGTTTGGAGGCACTGTCCCAGTTGCACTAGAACAGGAAAGAGCTGCTGCTCTAGCTGAAAGCTGATGTTTCCCACTGCTTTGCTAGTTCTCTTGGTACAAACAGCACCTGTCCAGTCTGTTTGTGGAGAAAGTTACAATGAAAGTTTCACAAATAAAAAGTCTATCACTTTGAGCTAAATTTCTCTTGGACAAAAGCACTAAAATAAAGTGTCTATGCTCCCCTTATAGACAAGAAGAGATGTAGTCAATAAAGCCCTGACAAAGCAACTCACCTTGGAATTGACGTGTAGGGGCTGGTCAGATAATCGCTCTCTTTGGCTCCACTGATTACATCGCCATGACTCTAATGAGGGTTTAAACACCTAGCACTCACAGACACCTACATTTAAGTGCCTTAACATCAGCTGAACGCTGTCCCGAGGGAGTAATGCCATTTGCACACAGCGAGTGCATCAATCTCCAGCTGTCCTGGAGTGCTGTATTAGACATCTCCCACTCCAGATTATCTCAGAGCTATTAAGATGAAAATACTAACGCTGCAATGCTGAAGCACTGCAATTTTATAATTGACAGCAACTCCTCAGGAAAGGGGTCCTGTCTTCTCTCTCCCTGTGGGAGGCCCTACTAAAATCCCAGCTACCCAGATGCCAGAAACAAGTGTGGAATGTCCCTCTTAGAGGCATTAGTACGATTCTTGGACACATGAATCACTTCAAGCAAGGTTAGGATGAAATGCTAGTATATAGGCCACCTGGAGACATCTAAGCTCTAGGAATGCAAAACACATACTTAAAATGGACCAATTTTGCTGCTAAAACAGCAGCCTACATTTCAGGTTCTTGCAGTAGTTTACTTTTAGAAGGCTTACAGGTTTCTTGCACTTGCTGTGACTTGTCTCGGGTTGTTAGGAGAGGATTGTTTGGTTTCCCGAAGTTTCAGAGTGCTGCCATTAGAAATGTTAGCTCTTCTCACCACTTGAAACTGAGAGAAACCTGGAACAAAGACTACAAACTTGCACCAGAGCCCCTTTACAGAACACAAACCCAACTTATTTGTTGCTGCTCTAATCAGAGCTGACCAGATAACAGAGTCACCATTTGACTGTGAAGTGGCCACCAGCAAGTGAGTGTTCCGATGAAGAACTCTGTTTATAGCGCTCAATAAATATTGTGACACCGCTCTGTATGTACTATAGAAGAAAGCGTTTCCTCCTTATCCACTGCCTACATGTTTAATAATTAAGCTGGACTACCTAATTTCTTATAATTAGTTTATATTCAGATAGCAATGATATCACCCTCGGAAAAAGGTTCGGCCTGCTCTGTGAAGCTTTGTGTCAACCACCAGTATACACCTACAACAGACAAAACAATCAAACCCCTGTTTCCCCTCACGGTACAGGCTGGATTGTCCACTGTCTTCCGCAGTAGGATGTGCATCTTGGCTCAGTTGACTTGGTGGCAGGGTTATACCATGTAACAGTTTCCATTTGAGAGAACAATTAGGTTAGTCTGTTAAAATGTATCCGCCTTCTTATTTCAAGGAAATCCATGCCCCCATGATAACTAGGGGTAATCACTCTCCTAAATTGTGTTTTAGGCAATAAAGTGTCACCTTGAAGAAGACTAGGAACATCTCTAATAATTTCTGCAGATAAGAGCACTCAGGAAAAAAACAACTATTGTTTGGTCACTTTCTTGTTCCTGTTTATTATTTCTATGACAATATGCATGGACAAGTCAAGTCACGCAGCAAGAGCCAAGCGCCAAGACGAGCAGTGGCACCCTTCCCGAGGATCAGACCATCAAGAACCCAACACAACCATGGCAGTGCCCATAGCACTGCAATGTGGCAGATTCAAAGGATTGTGTAGGGTCACTCTGCTTCTGTGCCCCAAACGAGGTTTTCAGCCACTCGATGCAAAAGTCTAATTATGGGTGGGAAAGGCATCTTAGTCCATGTCCCTGACATTTCAGCATGGAGGAAAAAAGCCACGTGATCACCAGAAGGGAAAAAAACCTCAGCCCTGAGTCACCACAGAGAGCCCCAAGGATTTCTGCTCCTCCATGTGCTTACCCCAGAAACCCCTTGATATGTAGTGTCACCCAGGCCCAAGTGTCTCTTACACACAGGAAAACTCCAGACAAGCATTTACTTCACAACCTTATCATTCCTAGTAAGGAATATTTATCACATGAGGATTTTATCCAAATGCACTACAGAGACTGTAAATTAACTGCAATTTTCCCACTTTATTCAGAAGCTGTGAGCAGAGCCCTCTCCCCATGGAACAGTGCTGACTATGCTCACATGTTTGTCATTTTTAGCCATGTCATAATGACTCACTGCCATGAGGACCAGAAAGGTACATGCCCATAGCTACAGGTCACAGAACAGTACAGTGAAACTGGAGGTATTTTGAGCAGTTTAGATCCTACTATGCACTTTGTTCTGCCACTCCATATCTGACTGCTGCTGTAGTTCATGCCCAGATAAGTTTCAAATCAATTACTCCATTTCCGAAAAAAACCCCAAAAGTACCAGTTTTGACTCTGATGTACCAGCCTGCTCACACTTTTTCCTCCTATTCCATCTAAAGGAGAAGACTCCACAACCGGTGCACGCTCAGGTCTAGCAGGGCATACATGTGGAATGGGGAGCTACCTCAGGAGAAAGGGATGGGATTGGGGTTTTGTGCCCGTCAAGGGGCGGCCACAAGGCCTCCTGCGCCGGATCGGCTGACCCCACAGACTGAGCACAGAACTTCACAGTGCGATGGTGCCAGGTTTCCGCGGAAAGCCTCTCGCAGGCGAGGCGGGAGCAAGAGCAGGAGCAGAGCCATCCCCTGTCCGTGGATGACACCTGGCGGCTGCTGCTGCGGGACCAGCGCTCCCCACGGCTCAGGGCTCGGCCCGGGCCCCCAGAGCTGCTCCCGGGACACCGGGACAGCACAGGCCTCGCTGCCGCGGGGTTACTGAGCTCCGCGGAGCGGGGCTGGCTCCGAGCCCGGCACCGGGGCTGCCGAGCCGGGCACCAGGACCTTTGTTTTAGCGGGCAGAAATTAACGACCCCGACCGTACCCTCCACTGGGCTAGGGCTCCCGGGTACAAAGGCGGCCGGGAGCCGCCGGCCCCGCGCTCCCCCGGACTGTGCCGGGGCACGGCAGGAGCGTCCCCGCTTTAGGAACCACCCGTGACTTCGGCCACGGCCGAACCACAAAGGGCCACATGCCAACGCTCAACCGGACTCGCCACTCGCCGCCTCCGGGGCGCAACACGCTGGAGGGACGGCGGGAGCATCCTGCCCACCCCCAGCCCCTCCAGGGGCGCCCCCAGGGGTCCCCTGTCCCGATGGGGGGAGCCGGGCAGAGCCGCCCGCCCGGCCTGCGGTGCCCCGGGGCGGAGCCGCCGGCAGGTCAGGAGCCGCTGCGGCGGGTCTGGTTTGAATTAAGGCTGCCGGGGCAGCCGGGCTGGAGCCCGCCGCCAGCACAAAGGCCACCGCAGCCCTCCACGCCGGGATGGGCTGGCCACCGCTCCGCTCCCCTGCGGGAGCCCGTCGGAAGGGGGGAGCCGGGCGGTCCCCCCAGCCCAGCCCAGCGCAGCCCGCCCCGGCCCCCCCTGCCCTGCCGCCCCGGCCCCGCACACCGCCCGGGCCCCGCCGCCCCACGTGCTCCGCTCCGCTCGGCTCACCGGGACAGCAGCCTGGAAGCAAAGGGCCACCAGCCACAAGGACACCACGTTTATCATCCTTCCTCCTCGTTGGGCCTCGAGAGCTCGCAACCTGGCCCTGCTTCCCGCCGTCTCCGTTCCTTGTCCCGCTCCTCTTAGGATTGTTTTAAGTAGCTGTAGCTTTGCTCCCTTTCCTGGTTTCTCTTTTTTTTTTTTTTTTTTTTCCCCCCCTCCCTCTTTTCTTTTTCCCTTTGCACGCCAAGGAACCAGCCTCCCAGCAGCGTTCTGCGACGGCGAGGAGTTGAACTCTGTCTTTTAATGAACCCACTGCAACAACCTTCACCTTACGGCCACCCCCCGGCCAGCCCCGCCTCCGCCCCGCTCCCCTCCCCTCGGCTCTGCTGGGCTCGGCTCAGCCCGGCTTCCCGGCCCCAGCCCGGCCCGGCCGGCACGCCCTGCCCCGCTGCCCGCCCCCGCTTCCTGCCGCCGGGATACCTGCGCCGGTGCCCCCTCTCCCCCCGGCCCCCTCCGCCCCTCCGGCAGCCGCTGCTTCGCTCGCATTGCATTCCCAGATTTCCTCTCTGGCAGCGGCGTTGCTCCCGCCGAGCTTCCTTCCTTCTCGCTAAAAATAATAATAATTCATAATAATAATAATAGTGATGCTGTTAAAAGCTCTCCCTTCCCGTTCCGCTGTGGGAAAATCCCGGGGGTGCTCGGCCATCTCCCCCTTCCCCCGGCGCTGCTCCAGGGAGAGGGGGGGGGAGCGCTCCCCGGCGGCCCCGCACCCGGGGCAGCCCCCCTGGTGCCCGGGCTGCCGGTCACCTCCAGCGGGGGCTTCTCCCCCGAGAAGGACGTGTTTAGGGGGGTGAGGGTGTTCTCCCTCTTGCCCGCGGGTCCCCGGGACCGGTCCTGCAGCCTCTGCCCGTGCCTTCGTGCTCCCGTTTTCTCGCTTCTCTCAACAGGGTTTCTGGCAGTGTAAAATGCTGCTGGAGGTTTGCGGCAAGAAATGCTGCTTTGAAAGAAGCGCCCTCCTGCAAGTTATCCTTTTTTTTCTGGAGTTAAAAGCGGCTTCAGCGCTGCTGCGGGTTGGTCTTTGCACAGCCCACCGAGGATGGCAAAAACGAGGCCGGCAACAACCATACTGCAAAAGCACACCGCGGGATGGATTTTTCTCCCCAGCAAAGAGTCAGGGCTGCAGTTCCTGTTCCCTTTCAATCCATTCAGTTGTCTTGGTTTTCTTTCTCTGCGTGGGCCAGCGCATGTTGAAGTGTTTGCTGTAAACAGTGCAGCCCAATGTGTGTGCAAACGTTATTTAAGAAAAAAAAAAAAGAGAGTTTTTAGGAATTTGTAGAGCTTCTAGGAGCTGTAGAGGCACACTGGCCACACAGCTGATGGACAATGCATGCCTGCGGAGCAGTTGGATGGATGAGAGACTGTCCAGAGCTGCAGGCACTGGGCCCTTCTGCCCTGGGGCTGCCTGGGGGAAGGGTAACCAAAAAAGAGCCATAACTGGTGTTTCTTGGCTGCTCCGGAGGCTTTCAGTGGGTGTTGGTCCATCTCTGCCAGACCTAGAATCCCTTCCCACAGCTGTGGCCCAAAGGCTTCATAGACCTAATTGGATATTCAATGTGGCTAAAACTGTTGAGATTTTATCACGTCTTTAATTAGCTTGCTTTCTTTCCCTCTCTCTTAAATTACTCATGCAGCCTTCCTAGGAATGACTCCTACCACAATGCCTTTCCCTCAGATGAGCCATGGCCGCCATTTCTTGACCTTGATATAACCAGGAAATTGGAGATGAGACTTTTGGGCTGGGTCTTGGGACAGAGAGCTTTGGTGCTGGGGTAGGGCCAGCAGAGCATGAGACTGAAAACATCACCCAGGCCTGGTAGACAGATGGTCACGCTGAGCTGCATTGTTGTCACTGGGAATTGGGAAACGCGTGCCGGGCGTGGTCAGCCTTTTTGGCAGATTTTGGTGGAACAGGGAACAGTTTGGCTGAGGCTGTGTTTGGTGAACCTTGGCAGCATGGAGGAGGGAGGAAGCACTTCCACAAGGGTGCTCCTGTGGACAGAGGCGCTGGTGGTGTTGTGTGGCATATGGGTTTCGTGCCAGTGTGGGCACACATGTGTGTTCGGTAGATCAAATAGCACTTGGTGCTCCTTGTTGGATTTGATAGAAAACATTTAGAGCTTGATTGGGATGTTCTGGTTGGGATCTGTGAATGGGGTAAGGGAAGAACAATACAGCATTTGGAAGCCAAGTGTTTTCAGTGACATTCCCGTGCCCTCTGCTTGATCATTGAAGCATGTTAAATATTGTGGTTTCAGTCAAAAGAGCTCCATGCTGAAAAGCCAGATGAGACTTGTATGGAGAGGAGTTTCTTGGCAGCCCGGAGCTCAGGGGATCATAGGAGTTGGTTGCCTCTGCCCAGTACAGTGTAGCTATGGGGATTTCCCAGAACTGGATCAAGGGCTTCCAGCAGCGTAGTCTAACTGAACTCAGCCTCCCCAGGGAGAAGGGGCTGGTTTGAACTGTGTCCTGCCACAGGAAGAGGGGAAACACAGCCGCAGGAAGAATCCAGCCCACTGCTTCCGCGACCACCAGAGGCAAGAGGGGAGCAGGGATGGCAACTGTTGCTCTTGGGTGACCGCCACCATTCTTCCCTGTGTTCTGCAGCAGAAGCCATCCTCCCTTCTCCCTCAGTGAATGTGAGCATCACGCAGCAGCCGGAGCTGCCTGCCTGCCTTTCCAGGTGTTGGACCTTCCAACAGCAGTGTGTGAGGACGCGGCCACTGTCACCACGTGTCCTCACCTTGCAGCAGTCATGCAGCCTGCAGAGCAGATGACTGCCTCTTCTCCTGAAGCCTGGTGCTGTGTTTATTAAATGGTTTATTAATGCTTTATTCATGGACTGTGACCAAGTGGGGTAGGGTTAGAAAAAGCTGATTCTGCTTTGAGTTCCTTAACAAAGGCTGGATCATACCTGTAACATCAGGCTGAACAGGCTCATTCATCACATCTCAGTGACTTCATCTATGACAAACTTGTTTGAGGATGTTACAGTCTGACACCTTGAGATGAAGAAAAGCAGTATACTCCCTAATACACAGTGTGAGGTTAAGAGTATGTGCAAATACTGAGACTGCTTTAAGTGTCCAGGCTGTCTGCCTCCTGGGGTGGTGGAGTTGACAGCTCACTGCTAATGGGTGCTATCCCTAGTCTTCAGGTAATTGGCTTCCCTGCTGATGATTGCCATTTTCTCTGTTGTTGCCTTTGTGACAGAGAGAAAAGTCTTTTTTTCCTCTATCCTTTAGCTCAGTTGACTAAAGGGGCTTATAAGAACAGGAAAACCACAGAGCTTCATGCATTTCACTTCTCAGCTATAATGTGTAGGCAAGGCTTTGGGTGAAAGCCTGAATTTGTGTGGTTGATTGCTGAAGAGAAAGGAGAGGAGAGAGGCTGCCTCTGGACATGAGGGGCAGCTGCAGCATGTTAAATACATTAAGTTAAATGCATTCAGATTCAGGCTGCCCCAGAAACTTCTTGAAGTGAGGTAGGAGGTGCACCCAAAACAAGGGATGGTGTCTGAGAAGATCTTGAAGCACTGTCACTGACGTGTCCCTTCAGTGTCAGGTTTTTTTCCATGGATGATGCCTCAGAATGCTGAGCTGGCAATGGGAAGCTTTGATCAGTGGGCTAAAACCTGGAGATGGAAGAGGAAGACTTGTTTGTCCCAACAGGAGGAGGTCAGGACAATGTGGCTGGTGGTCTATTTGGCGACTGCGTAGAACAGGAAGATTTGCACAGTTTCATTCCTTGCTAGCCTGGAGCTTCTTCACCTTTGAAGTTCCTCTGGCCAGTGCCTCCGTTATCCCTGGTTCACAACACATCCTCCTCTTTCTAACTCCATGCAGTAACAAAAGAGTAATCTGCCCAGTCATTAAACCAATACAGAGTGTAAGAAAAAGTCTGCAGAGGAAGCAGCCTGGACCTTCAACTTTGCATTACCAAAAGCTTGTATTTGGCATCCAGTCATTGTGCCACTCATCTTCTGAGAGAGAGACACGGGTTCCCTGTTTCTAAGACCATCTCTCTTTGAGTTGGTGGCACCGAATACACTTAACTCTCTTCCTGACTCCTTGCATGCTTCAGCAAATCCTGTGCAGTTTGGTTTGGCCGTCCTTTTGCACTGATGCAGACATAATTGATTCTGACCCTTTCAAATGCCGACTGTGATTTACAGCAGGATCACCTGAACCCACCCAGAAAGCTTGCACAGTGATATCTGATTTTGCTTGTTCTGTCCGGCAGCCTTTGCAGTGAGTCAGATATCTCTGAGCAACTCCATCTGCCTCCTGGCTTTCACTCACAGGAAGTGAGAGACCAAAGGAGACTCCCCTGTGGCCCACCCTAAGGTGTGGAGTATGAAGTTAGCCTGAGGCGATGTCTGCACTGTTCTCCTTTCTTCTCGATGTAATGCTCTGATGGAAGGGATGTCCTTGCTTATTTGGACAAGAATAAGCCCTCTTGCAAAAAACTCTGAGAGTTTTTTCTTCAGCTTAAACAATGAAATGTTTAATGGTATAAGTGTCAGTCTTGGCTTTATAGATACTAACTGGATCAACTTCGCTGCCTCTCCCAGGACTTTGGTGACTTTTTTCAGTTTCTTCCATCCCTCTTCCCTGTGTCCCGCTAATAAGAACTTCTGTGTGGACACTGAAAACTACATATAATAGTGTCTGTGCCACTAACCAAATAATTCTTGACCTAATTAAGCAGAGCTTCCTTTGGCAAAAGCCCAGCTGGCAGTGACGTGCCGCTTTTGCGATAGTTTTCATAAACAACTGTAATAAAACCAACTGCATTGCTTTGATGCTGCATGTGAGGGCCTGGTAGGATCCGGCACGCTGATCACAGAGAGCTTCAGAGCTGGATTTTGGGGGCTGGTGCATCAAAATCTACCGAGGGATTTCCCATTACCCTAAAGTTACACAGGTGTTGCGCGCAAGAAAAGACTGACTTGCTCTCTCTTAATGAAGCCTTTTGCTGTAATGCTGGCTGGTGCTTTCACTGCTCAACAGTTTTGGCCCACCTCTCTCAGGGCTTGTGGACTAGGCAGGTACTTCTCAAAGCACTCACCTGAATACCCACTTTTTTTTTGTTTTTTCCCTTGCCCAGGGAGAAGCCTGCAATTCTGTGATACACTTACCCATGTGGTCAGCTCAGGGCAGCTCAGGGCGATTCACTTGCAGTGACTCACTCTGGCTTGCAGTGTGTGATCCCTCGACCTCCATGACCCCAGATAATTTGAGCACAGAATGGGGTTTGCCCTGGCATGAAAATGAGCAGAGAGAGAAGGATATCACAAGGGACAAGAGCCTTCTTCAGTGGATTCCATGGGGAAATGCTGAGACCAAGGCTTGCAGGTTGGATGCCTGTGTTGCAAACCGTCTGACCATGGGAGAAGTTGGACCCTTCATAACTTCCTACCACCCTGCAAAGTAGGGGCTGTGATACTTAGTGCTGTTGTGGTACCTCAATGAGTGCTGTGACAACAAAATATGTTTAAGTTTTAATCCTACAGCTGGCTCTGGCAGTGCCACAGAGATCCATTATTTGCCAGGAAGAGATGGGGACTCCAGGTCAAATGAGGTATAATCTCTTATCAAAGGACTCGTGTATTTTTCTCTGTGTATTCCTTTATTGACTTGATTTGTGAGAGAGGCTTATGCTCTATCTTATGATAGGTTATGCTTGAATAACTTGCATAAAACTTTAATAAAAGCTCTCCTTGTGGGATGTGGTGCCCGTTCCTCTCTGACTGTACCAAATATACAGTGTACTGTTGAGGTTAGCTATCAGTTTTTGCATAAACTAGTGCTTTACTGCTGGTTAAAAAGTTCCCAATGAATGAGAAAATCAAAGAGTTTTAGCCAAAATACAGCAGTATTCAGTCCACATGAAGCATGTTAACTGTGTGCTTCAAGACTGTCACTTTTAAACAGCTAAGTGACTTGGTTTAGGTGTTTCTGCTACAAGGAGAAGTTGAGTAAGCACTTCTTGCTCCAGGAATTCTGCCAAAGCAGGTTTAGTACTCCTACATATGCAAAAAAGCTGTGGTCTCAGGAGAAACAAATGCTGCAGCAGAGCAGTCATGAGAGCAGGGTTAGCTGCATCAGAGGTTTTAGTTCCATTTCAGTAACTGCTGGTTAGAGCAGATATTTGGAACATTGTGAAAAATACTATTGGTTCTTTATCTTTTCATCAAGCTGATGTGATCTGGAGCCCAGGCTGGCTGAGGGTCTCCCAGGAATGATGCTCTGGGGCCAGCTTCAGGTTTTACCATCCACTCTTGCTGCCAACTGTGACTATGCTGTGAAATTGCTGTGATGTAACGCACAGGTTTTCTTCCTGATTAACCAAAAGGATGCATCCTGGTGTAATTATCATCCTTCATTTAGCATTTCAAGGCCACTTACCATTTCCACAGACAGTGTCTCTCTGTGTGCAGTCACCCCACAGCCGTGCCCCTCCAGGCAGTGCAAGAGGCTCTCTGCCCTTGCTGTCATAGCATTGATTCACTCGCCGATTCCCCACCCATCCTGTCTCATCCTTCACCCTGGACCTTCTCACGCATTCGTTAGCGGAATGCCTGTGCCTGACTGCTGTTGTCACCCCATGTGGGAGTGGGGTTGGTGTAACCCCCTGCCCTGGGCAGGTTGGTGCTCGTGTGCTGCAGTGACAGAGCTGGTGCAAGGCTGGAGCAGAGACCAAGCTGTGCGTGAGCTGCCTGCAACTCAACACCTGTAACTGGGGATGAACCACCACCACGGGAGCATCTGCCCAGGGGAGAGGCAGGAGCATGACCAGAGGGAGGAGGGCAGGGGGCACAGGAGGGGATGCAGGTGAGTGAGGAATTGGAAAGCAGAAGGGGAGCAAGGGCTGTAACCCTGGTTGGGTTGTGGGGTGAGTTCCTGCAGTGCTGACCTACATGTCTATGGGAAGGAGAGAGCTGGGGTTTTACCATAGGTTTAAGCTCAGTGTGGCATTTGAGCCTGCTGCCTGCCCCACTCTGAGCAGCACTGACCTTTGAGGGTGAACACAGATATTTTAATTGCTTAATATTTTCTGCATTTTTATTTCTTTTTTTGTAGTTTGATTTCTTTTTAGGTGATTTAGATGAAACTAACTATACTTCACAGGGAGGCCTGGAATGAAGGTTTTGCTGTGCATAAAATGTTTTATTACTATAGTTATTACCTTATATACTTTTTAAAGACACCATTTTGTTCTCAAGGTGCTCCTTCTGCCTTCCCTGTCCCCTTCTCCCAGTATTGGTAAGCCAAAGTGTCCTTATGGTTGTTTATTATACTATGGCTACAGTAGATTTGAGCATGTGTGGGGATGTGGATGCTTTGTTTCTTCATCTCTCCTCCCACCCTATTCTGCAATATAAAGCTGTTCTCACTCTCACCCCCAACAAACCCTTTGGGCCTAGTCATCTTCTCCTCCCTCCCTCCTCTTTGTGATCACTGATTTATCAAATGTTACTTACTGGCTTCTGATCCCTGCTAGGTGGAGAGACCCATTGTGTCTGTGAAGGTGTCCAGTGCTATCTAAGATGTTCCTCTGGAACAAAAGGTAGAGGCTAGGCTGAGGCAAGCTCCTAGGGAATGTTCCCCTGCTCTGTCCAGGTGTCCTGGATGCTCAAGGACTTTTGAATGGCACCAGATCCCTAAGTAGGGAACAGGATCTGATCCCAGTGTATGTATCTGCATGGAAGTGTCTACACCTAAACAGAAGTGGTTTTAAACTGGGATAGTTTCCCCCCCCAGCCTTGCTGATGAGCTGTGGCTGCGTGGCCCCTGTGGGAATATCTCTTCTCCAAGTGGCCAGCAGGAGCTGTGCAGCACTTCACTGAAGTGTGGAGTGGGTGACCTTTAACACCCTGATCAAACCTCTGGGCTTTTGGTTCCCTACATGTGGAGGGGGTGACACATGGGGTAGGGCTGGAGGAGAGACCCCTTCCTAGCAGGATGTGAGCTCGTGTGACTCCCAAACAATCAAACTCTTGGTTCTCATGAGACACATGACATTTCAAGGAAATAGGAGCTATCATGTGAGTTTTAGAGTACTCAAGATTGCCAGTTTTCATACAAAAAGGTTTTTTAAGAGCCAAATGGCCCATCTGAAAGAGATCAGTGTATAGCCTGGAGCTCTGACAGGGGTGAACTCTGCTCTATTTATCTTGTCCATACATGCAGGGGGCTGTTATTGATTCTGTGGCTTGCACTGAGTTTGTCCATCCTGAGTTCCTCAGCCCAGCTTCAGGTCTCTGTAATTCTTGCTTAATGAGTGATTGCCCAGACTGTTGTACCAGCCTCTGGATCCAGTTCACACACACAGCTGTGGAGCAGCAAACAGCACCGAGACAGACCCAGCAGACCTGAGCCCAAGCAACAAGATCCGAGCTTGTACAAGCAGATGCTCTCCGAAAAGCTTTCTTCCGGGACTGATCCTGCAGGGGGACAATTGCAAATACTTTCGATGCTGTTTTTTAGCTTTCTTAGAGAAAGGGAGATAAGGATTATACAAGAGAGGAAAGAGAGATCTTCATCCCACCAGGGAACCTCTAACTTCTGATCCAAGATTCCAAGATAAGGAATAGGGTGCCTATATTTGTACTCATGGGAGAAGAGAATGGAGCTGTGGATGTGCTCTCACGATCTTCCTTGCTGCCCAGGCTGGATAGTGCTTTCTGCCACCACCTCTCTGTGTGTTCCCTTGCTGTAGCACTCCCCTTCCTGCAGTTTCCATTAGCCCTGAGTAAGCAGTTGTATGTCTTTGGGGATCTTACTTCATTCTGGGACCTACTTCAAGTGATACCTGAAACAGTTCTGCTTCCCCAGCGCTGTGAAAAGCCCTTTGACAGGATCAGTGTGGCCTGGCAACCTGAGAGGGCACAGCCAATGCGACCTGTATGGAGAGGGACCTCAGCAGGCTTGGCCAATTCCTCAGCAGTCCCCAGCAGTGCCATTCCTCTGCGGCTGTCGAGCGTCTTGGAGCTCCGCGCTGTTGATACGAATCTGTAGCCAGTAAACCGAGGCGAGTGTTTGTGAAACTGAAACGTGTGAACCTGCCCTGTGATAGCAGACAAGCGGGCTGCCTTCCCCTTCAAGCATCCACCACCTGAGCACTGCTGGGACGGTGAAGGGCTGCCTCCCTCCCTGCCTCCCCGAGGCTCGGCTGGGAAAAGATCCAGCAGCCGAGCCGAGGAAGGGCTGCGGTGCTGTGCGGCTGCCAGGAAATCTGAACCCTCTAGGCAGGTCTGAAGCTCAAATGAAGCTCATTAGGGCTATGCAGCTCAGCTGTGTAAGGGGTCTCTCCCTGTCCAATGGTCTAATAAAGCAGCTGCGTCACCTGCTATGTGCCCCCGGCTCCTGTTTGCAGATTTGTGCAAGCAGAGAAAGAGGCAGAAGTCCTCCTGTGCCCAAAGTACTAATGCTGGTGAGAGGGTGAAGGGTGAACGTTTCATTCCATTGTTTGTTAATACTAATGAAAGGAAGAGGGTCTTTAGAATAGGTTTTCCTATATTTCAGCTGCTTTTTCTAAAGCCTCTGGAAAGTTTCCAGTCTGTTAATGATGAGGGAATGCTGCTCCCAAGATATATTTTGCATTAAGAGAGTCTGGGAGAATCGAGGTGGAGACAAGGATCTGAAGCGCAGAACCCACCCACTCCCACCTGCGTGCTTTAGAAGTCATGCTCCATCTTGTGCTCTTTGTGATGCAATGAATGGTTCAAGCTGTGCTAAAAGCCCAGCCCAAATTCAGGAGTAGCAAGTGAACCCGCCCAGCTCCT
This sequence comes from Pseudotriccus pelzelni, assembly GCA_035584735.1. Taxonomy (NCBI): domain Eukaryota; kingdom Metazoa; phylum Chordata; class Aves; order Passeriformes; family Tyrannidae; genus Pseudotriccus; species Pseudotriccus pelzelni. The sequence continues at coordinate 105,604,224 of JAWMRA010000113.1, forward strand.
TGTGGTTAGGAAAATGCCTGTGAAGCGAGGGAGGTGGCTTCAAAACCCTGAGGCTGGTAAAGGAAACTAATTCAAGCATCAATTCTGCTGGGCAAGTTCCCTGACCACAGAGGCTGCGTGCAAAGGCAGCAGGCTCTGTCCAATGGGCTGATGGAGGGAACAGCGGCAGTTCAGTTAAACCCATAAGCTCAGTTTTCCCTACTGCTCCCTGCCTTGACACAGGGTGGTCGCTTCCCCAAAGCCTCCGTGTTCTGACATGTAATATGCGATGCTGGGATCTGGTTCATTCTCTCGGCTGAAGCAGTTACCTCCTTTCCTGCACCAGCAGGGGGGAGCCCATATCCTGCACTGGCTCTGGAGTGCTATCAACACTGGATGGACATCCTTCCGTCCTTTCCATGTGTGACTGGTCTTTCCCTGACAATGGTGCTGGTTTCTAACCCCTTCCGATGACGGAGCGAGGGAGGCCTGGGCTGCTCTGCTACACAGGAGTGCCAACACCCCAGGCTCACTCTGCAGCGGCTCTCAAGTTCTCTCTTACTGGGTGGCACGATCCACGCTTGCCAAGTTCTCCCAAACCTCTCCAGCTCAAGACTAGGAACCCAGCAGAGCCCCAAGAGGGATATATCCTCAACAGGAACCAAACTTCCGCTTTTCCAAGCCAAGAGGTGCTTGAATGAAGCAACCTTTGGGCACAGATAGCGCCTGTTTCTGAAACGCTTCGTGCAGAGTAAAACATTGCCTGTAGCTCATCACAGTATCTGTGTTGCCCACAGACTAATTAGACCCCCGCGGTCACTGCAAGTGTACCAGTAGCTTGGTACAATGTGAACCACTGCAATGACAGGTGCTCCTACCCTACTGTGGGCTGGGACAGCTCAGATCAGACACAGCATGTGGTTTTCCAGTTCGTTCCTCATGCAGCAACAGAGAATGTGTCGGCACTACACAGGGATCAGCTGCTCTCAGGACAGACCATGACCAGCCACCACTCTGTACAAAATTCCACACCAGAGTGCAGAAGCTGCCTGGACTGCAGGAGCAAAGTGCTGCTCTGGAGAGCTTGCCCTGGGTTTCTTCCCCAGGCGTATGACTTACATGCAACCTGCAGTTTTAAAGACCAGTCACTCTATCTTAAAACGCTATTGCCATCATTCTCTCAGCTTTACTTCCCTGAATGACATGGTGGGAGCTGTTGTCACCTGACTGTTTACCCACTTTCCTAGTTATTGGTATGTTGAGCACCAAACATTCTCATGGAACAACTGATTGACAGAACAACCCCATTGCAATGCTACTAAGCAGTGGTGAGTCATGAGCATCTCTCCAAATGCCTGCTCCTTAGGGCAGCATGAAGAGTGGTTTCTGAATTTGCATCAGCACTCTAAACCATCTACGCATCATGACCCCAAAACCTCAATCTTCCCCATGCTCTGATGGAAAAGTCTGGGATGGAGGCAAAAGCCTTATGGCTGTTCTGTTCACAGGTGAGCTGTTTAACCCCAGAGAGCAGGCTCGCTTCCTCTGCAGTCAGACCACTTTGCTCTACACCTTAAGCTAAAAATGTTCCTTTGAAGTGAGTGTGGATCCAAATATAGCAGAGAGCCAACAATCTCTACCAGGTGAAAACTAACTGTCTCAAACACTCCAGAACTCATCCTGGATCCAGGGGTGTATGAAGAAACTGTTGTCATACTGTAGCCTTAACCAGACATCAGTAAAGACTTTTTGCAAGACAATAGGAAGGTTTAGCTGCTCAGAACTGCCCTCTGGAGATTTAATGATCTAATCCAGGGTTCTTCAGTAATTGCCCAACTCCCATCAGATCACTAGAAGCAAGCACCTTCCCAAAACTGAGCTCCACAGATCCAGACAAGTCACATGACTGAGAATATGGCTGGTTTCCTACAGGAAAAAACACAAGACCAAATGTATTTCACACAGTGTTATTCACACATTTTCATTTTGATTTTTACAGTATATACATGTGAACATTACATTATTCAATACGAGCCACCTGGAGTCAAACCTAATCAAACTGGTCCATAAACAATCTATATCAAAAAGCAATACTTGAGCAAAAAGTCTAGTGGTTCTACCCAAAGCCTAAAACAGTTGAAAGGAAACCCAGTGATTTTCATGTTCCTGGACAGAATTTCTGCACAAATGATTTTAGGAGAGCAAGTGGAAGATTATGTTCAAGATACGGAAAGCACCAAGGATGGCAGTTACAGGACTGTTTAAATTCAACCATGGCATGAGTGCTACAGGGACAAAATACTGGGACATTATCAGTTTCTGCCTGGACATCCCCGAAAGCCTGACATACTGTCTTACACACTGAAGGAATGTCGGCTCTGTGGATTGTAACACACGGCACAGGTACACAGGGTACAGACAGTCACTGAGGGGAACTGATGTGTCCAAGAAGTCGCTCAGGAGTCATCCTCTGGGTGACTACAGGAAAGCTCTGGCTCCACTGACAGGGCTTGTACCTCCAGAGAGGAATTTTGTGAACTGCCATGCAAAAACTACTTGGCAATTAGAATTGTGCTTACTCAAAGTAACGAGGCCTACTACACCACTTCATGCAGGCACTGGAAGCAGGCCAGGACAAACTTTCCCATTTGCCTATTAATGAGTTAACGCTACCCTTAGGAAAGCAGCGCCTCAGATGTACGCTTTAGTAACAGTTATGTAAACCTGGTATCAACAGTAACATGACAGAAATCCTTTTACAAGTTTATACCACTGCTATTTTCTTTCCTCATGATCACACCCCTACCATAACAGCCTTTTATCTGGTCAATGCTCAAGACATTGTTTCCAAACTATCATGCTGATCAAAACTTCAGGTTAAGCCATCCAACGTTTTACACAAAATACTTACTTCAACAACATACAAAGCACTTTCTTTATCTTTCAGAAACTGAATATACAAAGTAAGCTTTTTCCAAAATATTTCCATAGGCAAAGGATTAAAAAGGATTTTAATTATACACATATGGTCACAATTCCGCCTTAAAAAGATCATTGGGAAATGTACATAAGGCCGCTTGTAAATGTACATCATCTTTATGTTACTGTTACAATGTCATATGTCCAGAGAAAAAAATTGACAGTATCATACATATTTGCTTTATGCTGGGAGAAAGCTATTCAAAAATACAGTACTCTTCTGTACAAAAAAATCATGCCACATTTATTAAGATGGAAGAAGCATTGGTTTCTGTGATAACCAAATATTTCAGTCCACTTCTTACTATGCTTATCCCAATTTAAAATTTGAACAGATTGATTTCCCGAAGTGTCCATATGAACAGAATCAACAGCTATGTTATAAACAAAACATAATGTTTCTCACAATAGATAAAAAGAAAGCCAGTTCATATTTTTGAAACCATATAAAGATAGAATTTTAAAAAAATCACTCTTGATTTGCTGAAATAAATTTACATTATACAACACTATATGCCAGGGGGAAAGAAGGGAATGGGGATATGAATATACACTAAAATGCAAATTTTTTGTCCCAAAAAGGGGTAAAACAAATTACATTTACAGCATGAAGGTTTACAAATGTACATCTGTACAACCAAGGTAAGCATCACTACTAAATTAGCAAGGCTTTGTAATAAACATCGAAACGAGAGATTTGTTTTCAAACTGTAAACTTACACCTATTAACTACACGTATACAATGCATATATTTATAGGAAGCAAAAAGCTATCTGAATATTTAATCAATCATGCTTAAATGTTGAGCTATCAAGTTTACTTTTCAGTGGCCCCTTTTCTCTTCATCATTACCTATTTTTCGCATCTACAGTGAGAAAGCAAAATAAATGCTCAACACTTTCAAATCCTTACACTTCTATATGCAAAATAAAAAAATACAAATCTCTACTTTTCCTGCTTGTAAAACTGACTGTAAAGTTAATACAGGGTTCACTCCTTTTCCAACAGCGTACTTGACTGAATGGAAGTACCACCATCATTTTCACCCCCTACCTTGTACAACAATTAAATATATAAGTATATACAGCACTTTATTTTTAATACATCACTAGAGAAAACCTTAGGGCACCATTTAAAAAAATCTGTATCCACAGCAAGTGCCGAAAGCTAGTCTTTTAAAGTTTCCATTGTTTTGTTATTCCCTACTTTAAACTTGCTGTGCCCTGTTTGTTATTTGGATAGGATGTTGTGAACCACCAAAATACAACTTAACTTGTCAACATGTTAAATAATGTTTATGCAGCTGATCAATTTTAATCTGGTATAAAAGACTTCACACAGAAGGGAAAAATAAGGATTAATTCTATATACAACTCTATAAACCTGTTGTGCTATGATGCTGGGTAGACCTACCAGATTGCAAGCCAGTGTATTAAAAGAATACTGTACTTTTTCCCTTTAAAAACTATTTCAGTGACTTTACAAGGTAAAAATTTACAAAATATGTGACAGCTATTTTGATACAATTACATCATATACAGGCATTCTGTGCTTTGCCAGCCATCCAATCTGATAGGTCTCCGGATCAGGGCTGGAGATATTTTTTCTTTTTTTTTTTAATAATTCACTCCCCAAAAATATACACAAGAATAAAAATTTTACAAATGGATGAACAAAGTCAATAAATAGATTTAAAAAAATCAGAACATTTAGAGTTAAGTTGTAGGTTTTGATAATTCACAATTTAACTTTTCTTCCATTTCTATTTGTCTTTTACAGCATTCCATTTGGTGGTCCACCAATTGGCCCCAGATCAGCACTGTTCTTCAGGTAATACTTTTCCAGCTTGGCCAGAATGTGTTTGCCATAGGTATATTTACGCAGAGTCGTGATGTGGGGTCGAATCTGTAATAACAAACAGGTTTGTTGTTTTTTTTAAACATCCAAACTTTAAAGCAGAGGTGACTAAGCTTTCAAAATACTATGCAAAAAGATGCTAATAGGCTGTATTTCAAAATTTTGGAAGTTTCTGAAAAGATATCAAGGTGGTGATTTTGACTCACCAAATAACTGAAGTACCCATTGCAGAACGGAGGTGATACTTTTGTGGGAAAGTCCTGTTGGTGACTGGGGGAAGCAGAGCTGCAGGAATATCCTGGGCCTTGTGTTAAATAGCCTGGGACCTCTATGGTAACAGCACTTTTCTCAATCTCTGGATATTCTTAAGGAGAAAATGTGCCTGTATGTTACCAAGTATAGGAATCTCTTCTGGGGGAATTGCAGAATGATTTATACCCACAACCAGAAAATAAAAAAGAGAAATTTGTATTACCTGTATTTCTTCTGTTACATTAATAACAATGACAGATTCTACATTTTCATATTAAGAGTATTTTCACATAGAAGCTGGCACAAAGAGAGACTACCAAACCCAACTTTTGAAACTTTTCTGTAGATTTCTCTTTTTAGCTCTGTGCTTAGAGACCTGAATGCATTCTGCTTTACCAAGCTCCACTGAATTTCATGCTTATGCATCAAGTTCTAGGTGACAGAAGTAGTGAGTTTCACACCTAGAGTGAAAGGTGCTTTAGCAGGAAAATTCATATATATAACGTTTTTTAATCACTACAACCATGCAGAAATGTACCTTGTGCATTATTATCTTCCTCTGGGCAGGTTCAGCCATGTCAATCATCTTCTGCACGACGTAGTTGGCGTACTGGTCCTTCATCATGGTGTATAAGGCACTGTGAGGACCATCGTTCTGGCAGCACACCTCATCAATCAGTAAAGCTCTTTCAGCACGAGAAGCATGAGTTACGCATTTTTCTACCACATTGCTGAAAAATAAGACATAAATGCATTAGGGAACTGAAGATACAACATTCTTTTACGTAGCAATTTTAAATTTTCCTGAACAGTTCAGATATCTTAATTTCAGTAAAAACAGTACTGCAAACACATCAAGTCCGGAGTTCCAAATCTTCAGTCTGTAATAACTGATGAAGTTACAGGATTAAACACCCCTACTAGTGTAAAAAAAAGTTACTTTTTGATACTTATTATCATGTAGGAGAGATTTTCTACTGGACCTACAGGAGATATACTGGACTTAAGGCTGCAGATGTGTTCTAGTACATCTCTTTTGGTTGCGGGCCCTTTGAAGACACAACAGAGGAAACCAGACATGAGGCTTCCTGCTTTTTGAGTAAAGATGCTTTCCAGGAGCACACCTACAGAGATTCTGTCAAGTATTCCTTTCAGAGAAGAACTCTGTGACCTTCCAGATATCTCAGAAGTTGGAAAGGCCATCAAAGCTTATAACATAGCAAAGTCATTCCAGTCCTAAGTTTGTGCTTTAGAAATAAAGCAAATTAGAGGATTATGAACAGTTCTCCTTAGACAAAAAAAAATCCAGATAAATTTGCTAGTTTGTAAACAATTTTTAAAACAAACGCCCCCATAATGACAAGTGCATTTCTACTTAAGGTTGATGACAAGTTCAGTCTCACTAAATCATCCAGGATGAATTGTGAGGTATGTTTTTCCTTGAGCAAAAGGCACATAATCTGTAATTCAGCAAAAACCATGAAAGGATGAATTTTAGGTTCAAATTTCAGAACAGTTCAGGACTCGTCCATTAGTCTTTGAGACTTCGTACCACAAAAAATCTTTGCCAGACTGAACCGCCACTTTTTAATGTAAGCCTTGTTATACTTATAACTGATAGTCAGGAACTCCCATCTTATTGTCATATCATGCAAGTTCTAGCAGAACTTTTCACCTGGCTCTGAGATCTTCACATGGGGACTTGGAACCCATTCCCTGCACATGCACAAAGAGAACAAAAGCCATTCCATAAACCCACAGAATCTCCTTTGTTTTGCTATAGAACAACACTTGCCCTTTCCCTTCCCCAAATTTAGTATAGAAATGCCACTACTGTTCATCATTATAAAAATAAGAAATTTCAGGAGGCAAAGTGCCACAACAGAAAAAAAATTATATCCTTTTTGTAACACAATAAATAAATCCAACACTACAACTTTACAAGGTTAGTTAATCTTTAATATATGAAGGCTGTGCAATACCTGGCAAATTTGTGCTGACTCAGAGCTAGAACTTTTCCTCTTATTTCTGAAACTATTTTACTCTTGTCTTCAGGACGACCGTGCTCCAGTACATGTTGGATAACGTAATTTCCATATTGATCCTGAAAATAAGATTACTTCAATTTTCTTTTGTGTTCATACCAAGTAATAAATACGGCTTTTGTACAAGAGTATAAAGTTTCAAATTACTATTTGAATGGATATAAGGAAAATACAATAATATCAACATTACAGAAACAAAGTGATGCAAGAAATACTGCATCAAGGATTACTTAACGGACCACAAATTTTACATGAAAACCGTAAATAATCTGTAAAACCAGCTAGAGTATCTTTTATCCTCTTAAAGAAAGAAATCCTCAAATTTAAGATGATGCTTTTTTAACAGCTGTAATATCTTCCTGAACTTTGGATCCCCAAGAGAGCTGTGTTTTAACTAGAGACTTGCATACACAAGAAACCACTGCGAAATAAAATTGATTGTGAATATGTTGCAAAAGGCAATTCTTGCCTTTTTAAGGGTGAAAATTCCTACTGAACACAGAAACCCTTCCAGTATTGGACAATGTATTGTATTTGTGTTTAGACATCCTTAGAAGTTATCTGGAGGACACCGGAGTGAATCAAGACAAACTACAAAAAGGCAATCTTTGCAATAAAAATATACTAATTCTGTGCATTTACAATGTATATTCGCAGCTACAGTCAAAAGTGCAAGAAAAAGGCTTTTTTTATCTTCTTTGCCTCCCAACTTCCAAATTCATTTTCATTAAAACTATGGAAGGAAAGAAAAACAAAAAATCAATGTCTACAAAACTAAAAAGAGGCAAATGCATTTAAACTATTTCTTAAACTAGGACATAGGAATAAATTATGATAACAGCAAAAAGCTCTAAAATGCATTAAGTGAGTACACATGCACTAACCTGCACTAGCTGTTCTGTGTGTTGATGCAGTTCTTCTAAGATTGGCAAAGTCTGCTCAGCAGTGCAGTGCTCCAGAATACGCTGAATTACTCTACAACCATATGGATGAGTTGAAAGTACGAATACCTTGAAATAGGATTGTAAACTGAAGTTAAGCCAACTGAAGTTCACAGATATAGTAATATTACTACAATCAAAATGGAACTGAAGATGCCAACTACTACTATTAAAAAATGTTTTGTCTGTCAAGACCAGAATTCCATCTCCAGTCAAAGTCAGGAAAAGATGAAAAATCAGGTTTTTGTGTGTCAAGGACCCCAGTACTCATACAACCAGGAACTCAAGTGTTCATTATCATGTTTCTAGGCTGCACAGGAAAGCCTGGAAATATGACCCTTAGTTAAGCACTGTTCAACTTCCAAGTTTGCCTTTTAACTTTGTAGTTAATTTTCAAATTTTGACAATTATACAGAGGAGTTCTATTATGGTGGCTGATCTTCAACAATTTCACATTCCAGGACATACAACAGGCTCCCTGTTACAGACACAAAATTTATAAATAACTATTCAAAATGTACAGCCAAAATCTTGCTTATTCCTTTTGCTTGCTTCTCCAGAAACTAGGTTTGTGTTTTGGGAATTAATTCAGGAGATTTAAGTGTTGGTCAGGACTGAACACAGAATCTTGTCTGATTAGACATAACCCAAATGATGCAAACAGGTGAAAAGGATACATATTGTTAGGTGACATGATTAAACGGTGGCATTTTTCTTTTGCCACTTTCATACTAGCTAGTATTTTCTATATATAATTACTTGGAGCTTAGGAGGAATGTTCAGTGAAACAGTCACACTTCAGTCAACAGGCTCCATTTACAGTTTAGAAACTGCATTTCATATACCTTATACACACTTTTTGATATAAAAAGCCCTGACCCAGAAACTTTGGTGTGCAATTTACTATGTACCACAGTAATTCAGTATTGCTGTTGTATAAAATATGAAAGCTATTGTCGGTTTTATTAGGAAATACATTTGGTCATTCATTACAGTAAAATTTAGTTACACTGCCAAGTTAGTAAGATTTTTACGATTCTTCTCAAGACGATGAAAGTATACGCTTGTCTCAGAGTGTTAAAATGTTATTTAGCTGTAGCATATTCACTAGCCTGCAGCACAGTATCCATCTTATATTAATAACTTTTTTTGACACAAAACAAAAACCCCAACCTGAAGTAAACATATACCACTCTCCCTCACTCAACATCAGCCCATATGTAGGGAACAGATCACCATTTCATGACAGTTATTTCCTTTTGACATTAATCAAGAAGGACTGAAAGACACACATGCAACATAAGAAACAGAAGAAGAGAATGGAACTTTTAATGAAAAATATATTTTAGAGAGCACATACTTTATTATTATATAAAAAATGGCACATCAAAAGTTATGAAGGAAATCTGAAATGGTGTTACCACAAAACACAAAGCCTGTCCATACACCAAAGGCCTTGTATGTATTTATATTACATCCCCCAGGTGTATTTATAATACATCCAAACAGGTCTTTCTAGAGCCTCCTCTCCAACAGAATCATCTTTTAACAGCATGTTAACTGTCTCTTCAACAGCTTTTCCATTTTATCATCCATAGATTCATCTTACTTAAGCTGACTGCAAAGTGTCAAATGCCGTCTTGTGTATGCAAATGACGGACAAGGACCTGCAAATCTAAGCAACCCCCAGAAGAGGAAATGAACTGTTGACACTACCTGTCCTTTGAATGCATCAATGATGAACTGCAGCGACTGGGGCTGAACACACTCAATACATTTTTGTACAACATGGTTTCCATTCTGATCTTTCACACATTTCAGAACATGGCCATCCAGCTCTTTCACCATTTCATTCTGGGAAAAAAGAAAAACATTATTCTTGTCTTTACAATGATTTTCCCCTCCTCCCTCCCAACGGGGGAAAAAATTTCATTTCATCCTAACTTCAATCTTCATATGTACTGGTGTTAATTGTGTGTCTCAGTATTTTCATTTAAACAACTATTTTCGTGCCTAGGGCATTTCACGATCAAGGGAATAATTAATTAAACAACTAAAATAAATAATTTAAGCAAGTAAAAAGATGGATACAATAAAAAAATAAATAAAAATAAAAAAGTATTGCTCTAACTTACAATTACCTGCTGGTCAGGTGAGATTGACTCGAGTGCTTTCTGAATAACACGACAACCATACATCTGGAGGGCTAATGGCAGAACATGACCACGAATGCGTGTTGCTAGGGCTAACTTTTGATCCAGGCTTCCAAACTAAAAGAAAATAAATATGCAGTTAACAAATGAAGACATATTGCAGCATGCTGGAATTTATACGTCAGAGTAAGTATTTTCACAATGTTCTACACGATGGTAATACAATTTTGTTTGTAATACTTGAATGATATTTCATTTTGTAATTTTGTAGGTATATTTACCAGAATCTTTTCTAAATGCAACATTTTATAATATTCCACATCCAGTCACATACCTGCTATCAAATGTATGACCTTGAAAGACAACAGAAGAAATCAAAATAGTTTATACTTCTCTGTCTGTAGCAATATTTAAGTGCAATAAACCACTTATTCAGACAAATTATACCAGGAAAATTTATTACAGGTCTCTATAATGTATGAATACGAATCAGATTTTCTCTGATATCTCAAACTCGTACTGGCCAGTGTATCTCACATCTTGCATACTAAGCAAGCTTACAGTACACACATTTGTGTACAGTAACAGGAGGGAACAGGGGAGTGAGTGGAGGTATTTTAACCCCTTGAGTAGATTCTTGGTAAATTCACATAATTCTTGAAAAATTATTCTGAGCATGGGCATTTTGGGAAATCTAGGAATACTTGGGGTTTTCAGAGCAAAATCAAAACGGTTTTATACAACAGCTGTGTTAAGAGTATGATTCAACTGATGTTTCTCACCAGCAGCTGATTCCTGTCTTTATTATCCCGTTCATGGTGCAACTACAACTTCTGCACTGCTCCACACTGAGCAGAGTAGAAGTCAAGCTTCATAAGTAATACACATAACCCTGTTCCCAGATCCCCACACAGGTTCCTCAGTTGGCACAGTACGAGAGAGGACACAGAAGTGATCACTTGGACAATCAAATGGTAGCACCAGCAAAATTAAGCAAAATCAGCAGCACTGCTGAGAACTGTCAAACTCCATACCTGTAGTGAACTCTGAAGAAAGCTTTACCAACTTCACCCACCTACTTAAACAGTGAACCAAGGTCCCTTTCTACACATAAGGCCAAGTGCACTCTTCTTGAGTACTGTTGCTCAGCATTAGGATGAGAACACTTCATTGACAATAATTATCTATGTATCCATCTAACTTAATATTAAGGAAAAAACAGTAACTGATGACCCGTGAGCAAGATTAAGTTCTTACATACCATATGTTAGTGACACTTTTCAGAAGATATTTTGATTTGTAAAAGGAAAAAAAAAGAAAAAAAAAAAACCAGAGCGAGCTCATTGTTTCATAGACTACTCACTAAAAACTACATTCTTGTTTACAGTAACTGTCTTATTTCTTCCTGGACATTTTCCAGCTTCACTTTCTATCCACCAAGACACTTTGATATGATCCTTGATTTAAAGAACACTATGCTAGATACATTTCCTACATACAACTTTTTCCAGGACACGGGTATTGTTTTTTCTTCTCTGTGCAAGCCAAATCCTGCAATTTTTTGAAGGCTTTTTTTTTTTATTTACCACAGTTTTTAATAGAAAACAAAGCTGTTTTAAATAGTATTTGTTGTAATACTGGATGCATCTTTTGACATCCCTTACTCAAAATTCTTCCACCTCAATATATTTTGAATTTCCTCATACACAGCACCAGATGAAATTCACACAGCTATGTGAATGCAAGAGCATTTTCCAGACCCACTCTATACCATGATGCAATAAACAACAGTATCTTTCAAATATTTATGTTCCCTTTCATCTGCTGAAAGTCTCTGTGAGTTCTGCTAAAAGGCCTGCAAAGCCTGAGCGTGCAGCCTGTACTTTCAACAATGTTCACCAACACAAGCACCTCCAGAGTGACTGCGCCCATTATGACAAAAAGCAGGAGATACAGAACAGAAAAACATGTGCGTGTTATACATTTGGGTTCCATGGAAGTCCAGTAGAACTCTGCTATGATGTTATGACAAAACCAGTTAAATTTAATCAGATTTACAGAATTTTGTTTGCATTTCCATCCATACACTTAATGCTATGCTTACCTCGAAGAACTTCTGTATTACATAGTTTCCAAACACATCAGTCATCAACTGATATGCTGCTTGCAGGATCTCATTAAATACCATCTGGCGCTCAGCTGGAGTAGCTCGCTCCAGCTTCTGCTGTATAAATCTGAGTGCAAAAAAAGTACATTATGCTTTTTATCAACAACAGGAAAACCTCTCAAACACTGTTTCAATGAGACACCTCAAAACTCTAAAAAAAGCATTCAACATTTATAAAATTTATTAAAATGAAAGTAGTGCCTTTGCATATAAAAGGATACATTTTAGTAAAATTAAGACTTAAAAACTTTCATTTGAAAAGGATTAAAGATGAAAAGAATAACAACAACTAAGTACCTGATCATGTACTGATGAAAAATAAGTTTTGCATTCCAGATGCCACATACTTTGTTTTCTTAATCAACGCCTTTTTGGTACTTCAATGCTAGAGTTTACAAGTCTAGTTAAGAGGCTATTTCTACACTGAGAACTTCTACAGGCAGCCAAATTAATACTGTGCTTATAATGAAATTTCCTAGAGAAGAAACAGGCCATCATAAGAGCATGTGCTCCAACTAATGGCACGCTTTGAATTAAGGTGACTAGCAGCTCATTCAAACGTTCAATGCCAATAAAACAGTATCAAAGCAGTAAAACATTATTAAGTCCTTGACTATACTTTAATAATTACCTAGAACCATGCTGGTCTTGGGAAAATTCAACAATATGCCCGACAAGGTCCCTTAGTTGAAGATTAGGGAAACGGTTGTTTCTGAAATCTTCCAGCAACCGGCTACGTCCAGAAGGCATAATGTCAGACCTACTGTAACGGAGGCGCGAAGGAGGGAAGAGCTGACTGGTGGAGCTAAAGAGACTGGAGGTACTTGCTGCACTGCGATACTTTGCTTCGGCTCCGGGTGCTGCAGAAATATAGCGACCACTACCATTTGTCAGTCCTCCTACAAGGAAGCAGCTCTGTCAGTAAAGGCCGTGAGGAAAATAAACAACAGCAAAACCAGCAAGTGTACTAGAACTACGGATACACCCTGGAGCCAGAGAAAACAACAGTGCTGTTTCATTATTGGTATTTACCTCATTACGCCTGGAGGAGTTAGATAGTTTTATCTTCCAATGAATAAAACCATTCTCCTCCTCATTTTTATTTTATGTGAAGGGCACCAGGAAAAGAAATGTCATTAGAAGAATGTATCAAAGCAGGTAAAGTGAGCACCCACTCAGGCTTACAGAAACTTTTAGAATTGGGTGGGCCTTAAGCTTAGTGGGCAGATTTGCACTCCACAAGTCATACTGGCTTATACCCTTGTTAGTAGTCTTGAAGTTAGCCAATTGTTTCAAAATAGACCATGAAATCTGAACTACCCTTCAGTCCCTACTGAGGTACCTTTCCAAATTACACTGTGTAAGGACATTTTTGGGGATGCACACGTGGTGTCTCCTGTCATGCTGTACCTGTCCTGCAGGATATTTGATGACTTTAGCATCCCAGGCTTTCAATCTGATACCTCTTATAAGCACTAAATATGTCAAATTTCAAACCAGGTAACTGAAAATGTTCTACTTCATTCTAAACCAACCACAGCTATATCAAACTAAAGCTCCTTGTAGAAACGTGAAGTTCTTTCCTTGCTGCACAAACACTCATCACTCGCACTACACTTCATCTTTCCTTACTTTCGAAGAACTGAATTGCCTTCCTATGTCTGGGTCCTACTCCCTTTTGCTAGTGATTCCACCTACAGCTCTTGTCACCTCACAGTCCTGTGCATTTCTCCTCTCTCTGATCAGTTTGTGTCACTCTGAATTCCTCCAGCAGGCCTCTTCCCTCCACTTTGCAACAGGCAGGAATAATCATAAAGAACCACGCAAGGTATCTTTTCCAACTGCAGTATGACCTTCTAAAGGGATACTCTTACTATACTGCAAGCAGAAATATTCAAAGGCAATTCCCACCTAGAAACCTCAACTCTAAAACCAAACTAAATAAAAAAAAAACCACCCCAAAAACTCCCCTAAAAGTATTGAGCATGAATTGTTTCCTGTCTAGAAAATGACATAGTAACTGAAGCCCTTTCCAAGTCAACAGAATGAATAACTACATTTGAATTTAAAACAAATTGCAGTATGTGCTGTTTGAATGGTGCTCTATTATAAACTTAATTTTAAAAAAAAGGAGAAGAAAAAGGAAAACAGCTGACAGTGCCCCAGCCAAGCCTTCTTTTGGTTCCAAGTATTTATAAGGCCAGGCAACAACAGAGTTACAGTGGACTGGTAATGTATTAATGGTAAAGTTATCTTTTTCAAAAGATCAAATTGCAATACCAGAATCTGAGATGTTAGTGCTCTGCAATACACATCAAGCATCACATTTATTGCACTGTATGGTATTATGCCCTAAAATAGGAGTAATTAGTATTTATTTTATAATTAGTTTTCAAAATTTAGCGATAAGCATCAGTGAATACTTTATGCTCCATAATACCTTTTAAAAACCACTAGGTTTTCTTTTAAATTAAAGCCTCTTAATTCTTTGCAGCTAGGAAAATCAGATTTTTGTAACTATCATTTTCAGTTTCCATTGACAAGCACTATTTCCAGAAAAGAGGTGACAGCAACATGGTACTAACAAACACAAGGAAAAAAGAAACCCAACATTCTGCAGGTGAAGCAGTATGAAGAGTGATGCTCTACAGTCATTTCTCTTCTAGGAAAGGCCTTCCAAAGAACAAAAAGTTATGCAGCTGAAATTATGGTATTTCTCAATCTAGACTATGTAAATACATGAATGCAATCCTGGCTTCCCTCTAAGTGCTGCACAGCAACAGTAATATCACGAGAGGGCACCAAAGCCCATTTGAAAGGAAGTTACAGGCTACCTTCCTGTTTGCCCCACTCATCACATGCTCAATTCTGTGCCAGAAACTAACAGGGCAGTTTTGATGATATGCTCACAATCAGCACACACAGTTATAAAATTGCTCATGTGAATTGGGAATTGTTTCAGCTTTTTTTTACCTGAGCCTTCATATCTGTATAAATTAAAAGTGACAATTTACCCAGCAACTAAACCAGAAACTAAGAAACTTGGTAGCTTTTAACAAATACGCTATGTATGTGTAATATACAATACATTTCACACTCAGGATTATCAAGCCCTTTTTTCAGTCTAATTTGGGAACCATCACTTTTTAAGACTTGTAAGATGACTATGCTGCAACTGGGAGGCTCCTGTCTTGCCTGTGAAATCATTTCAATCACATTAAGCAGGACCATTATAGAAGAAGGCTGAAAGCACACCTGCCGTGCCTACAAGAACCTGTCGTACCCAAAAGGACACAGAAAGCATAACCTTGTAAAACACTGGACACTATTATAAAAAAAGTCATCTTATAAGTAATTAGCTTTTCTTCTCATGTAACTTCACATTACAGTAATCTTATGGCTCAGTGGCAACTTTGCAGATGTGAAAAACAGTAAACCCTCCAAAATAAAAGCATATTGTCATAGGTACTTACTACATGCAGACATACTTGTGTGTACAATGGCCTATTTTCTTAAAATATTGTACTTATTATTTTCTTAGTCCAAAACCCCCAAATTAGCGTGGACATTAGAGACACATGTTCTCCTTCCTTAAAACAGTGTCAACGGCTTAGAAAAAAAACCCTGAAACCTGAATTCTAGTTACTCCAATCCTTCTGGTTAGCCTGCAGCATCCCCATGCTCTTCAAGAGCTTGGGACACTTGCTTTACAGATTCTGATTCCAAACTAGGAACTAGGTCTTATAAGGTACTTAGGGAACATACCCTACTGCATAAAGCACTGAAAAATTTAAATACTTAATAGGTATCAATACAGCCACACAATTCCAAACTCTTGGGGAATAAAGTGTGCAGTTCATTCTTCACATAATCATTTGCTATAACTTCTGGTCTCATAAAACAAAGATGCACTAAGTAATATTAAGTTGTTTTACGGTTTAATTGAACCTAAATCCCTCTGGCTAGTCCATAGAAAAGGCACAGATATAAAGGGGATATAGATCATCTAAACCAGCATCTTATTAAGCTTCAGAAACACAGAGCATGTAAAATTACTAACTCCTTAACATGGGTAGTGTATTTAATGTTAAGGAGAACATGAAAAAAAATACTAAAAACTACATTTAGGCACATTTATTTTGATAGCATTAGTCTGTTAGTACTTATCAAAGTGTTTTTTTCATTTGTTTCTAATTAAGAGAGAAATCAGATCTACCGCACAGTAACTGTTTTTTACAGTATTACCATGTCAGCAGTACTTTCTAGTAACATTCTATAAAGTATTTGTTCATTTGTAAAAAAGTAGCTTCATCTCATCCTCAGCTAAAAGTTTCATCTTCATACGGAATACAGAATTACATATGTATGTACACGTTGTGTATATTTTAGGAATCTAATGGAAGTGCTCATTATGCCTGGTTTACTGCAGCACTACAGAGTAGGTACAACAGCAGAGGCCACGCAAAGCTCCCCATTCTGCCTCGGCCAAGGGGCCTTTACTCTTACCCACAATGACCACCTCTGAAGATAAAACAGTATCAATCCAAACTACTAACAAGCTTGGCTTGCAACACAGAAAATAATTACCTCAAAAAGCCCAGAATTTAAAAATCCTTCTCTACACCAATGCTGCAATGTACCATTAGAGTAAGCACTACCAACCTAAAAGGATTTTTATGACATTGGAAAAACACTTCCTCTTGCAGTTCTTTGTCCCTGGGAGTGAAAGGGTAGTTCAAATTCATGACCTCACTGCTCCAACTGATTACAGTAAAGAAGCAGTTACAGACAACTAACAAATCCCTTCAAATATAGGAAAACTGACACTAGCACAAAGTCATTAGCCCATTCCTATTTTAGGATGTTGGATAAGAGTTGGTGAGAAGAGATAAAAACAGTAAAATATCATTAATTTCTTGTAAAAGGGAAATTGGTCTTTTAAGCTACAAATTGCAGCAGTGTCTGACAAAGGGGTTATAAAATCATGCACCCTTTCCCAGTATTGTGCTCCAGATTCTGGTGGCTGAAACAGGAGCAACCGAGTTTGATGCCCATTTTAAAACAGGAGTTAAACTTAGCTGAACCTGTTGATACAAGCAGGCAGGACAAGTTTTGAAGGTGGAGGGAGAGCTGTGTTTGACAGGCATTATCAGAATACCAATGGAAACTGCATGCAGACATGAACTTACAATGTTGTTCTACTCTGAAAAGTGACTACATAATAACCATACCCTTCTTAAAATGTACTCCTCGCTTGACTTCAGGTATATTTCCTCATCTGGTGAGAAAACTTCGATTTTTTTTTTTTTTTAATTTTTTATATGTGAGAACAAAACATATGCTTCCAAGAGTGGTTGATGAACACACCACAATAAATGTAACAGGACAGACAATTAACTGCAGAAATAGTCTTTAACTCTGCGATGGTGCACCTTGGATGTAACTGCAAAAATATGACACAGGGTAGAGGTGCAGGAAAGGCTAAAAAAATTACTGCATTTTTTGTGAAAGCAAATATCCAAACGACCTCAATTTCCAAATTTCAGACTGATCTGGTAACATAGCAGAAAGTTTACCAGTAATCAAGGTCCACTTCATTTGGCAGATGAAGAGGACACATGGAAGCCAACAAAGTTGTGTCAATTTTCAGAGTACAACTGTATATTCTGGCCATTACACACTGATCTAGTACATAATTTTAACAAACTATTAGGCTTGGTTCACACTGCCAAACAGTTCAAAATAGGTTGAAGTCAGTGTTTAACAATTTCTGCTGATAGAGGCAATCCTCTACACTGATCACAGCTTATTTTCTCAGAACTGAAAAAAAGTCTTTTAACATTTATCAAATGTGAAACAACACAAAACTTTGAATGTTTTAAATTTTAGATAATGCCTTCCAAAATTTGATTTAACTATAGTTTTCAGCAATATGAAAACTATTGTGAGAGTACTTTGAAAAGAAAGAAAGAAAAAGATTTCCATGATAACCCCATTGTCAGATGTTCAGAACTTTCTCAAAAGCCTCCATTTGGGCTGAAACTTTCCATGCTTGGTCTCAGCCCAAAGGTGCACTTTGTAGACCTGAAAAAGGAAAAAAGGTAAGTAAAAAAAAATAAAATGTGCTGAAACATCCCCTTGCCCAGTTTTACTTCGGGTATTCAGCACTTAACCATGAAGGTGACACTGTACTGTAAATGTAATATATTTTAATTATTTAACCTCGTTATACAAATCACTCACACATTTCTTACTTAAAGTGTATCCTGGTAGGCACTTTTTAAAATTTGTTCCTGTTTTATTTGCACTAAGAGAAGTTATAGGGGATTAGGTTGCCTATTGCAAGCATAGAACTGTGCCCTGAATAGTTACTGGAGCAAAAGGCAACTCAATCATGAATTACATCCAGTTTCACTGTATGATTTTAGCATTCAAATTAAATTACCACAAATATTCGCAGTAAAAAATGAAAAAGTTTATCAGGTAACCTCAGGTTAGAGGCATTATCTTCTAAATATACTGTAGACTGTGGTGGGGTTTCTTTAGATTTTTAATTTAATTTTATTTTTAATTTTTTTAAAGAAAGGTTGAGCTCCCATGTCATCTAAGTAGCCAAAAAGTTTTTCTAAGAGATTATTATCAGCATTCCTTAAAACACAGATCTGATAACAGAGAGCCACCACTGACAATGCCTTTGCTACTTCTTTCACAAATGCCTTTTTTTATTTCCCTCTACCAGCCTGGTGATAAACTACGGTCTCCCTGGCCAAGCATTTGAGCCATGAGTTGTAGGCTGACTGATTCAAAAATCACCTTTCAATACATTTTACATTGAGAGCACCGCTCACTATTCTACTTTATCATGGTAAGGGGCACTAGTGAAAGTCACTTCACCGTTAAACACGTCATCTTAAAATGTCTTTAAAGTGGGAACACACTGAAGGAGAAACAAAATTAATGCACCTTTGCTTGTCATACTGTGGAAACATAATAGAAAAAGGACCAATAATTCTTACTGGGCTCTCTATTGTGCTTCTGCAAGGGAAGAAAAATCAGTTGTTGGCCCAATATTGGCAAAAAGCTGAGTGCTCTCCACTGTCAAATCAATGAGCATTTGAGCGTGCTCTTCACCTTTCAGGGATGGCCCCTCTTCATTACAAAACTGTTTAACAGCAAAGGTAATGTGACATCTCTTATGCAACATATATTTTACACACAGAAATACATACACACATACAAACAAAAAGTGTTTTTTTGGTTTTTTGTTTTTGTTTTTTTTACCTAAATGCAAACTGGATGAGGATCCATGTGATGAAAGTGATGGCGGTGGCGTAAGTGAATGTCCTGGCGTTTGGCTTGGCAGAGGCATGCCTATTGGACTTGGAGAGGAGGAAAATCCCAGACTATTGTAAAATGGCTGCCCTATGGGTGCTAGGCTGCTACTAGATCTTTTGTACAAGTCAGAGCTAGTAGATAGAGAATCTCTCCTTGTGGCACTACTACTTGCAGAACTGCCAACTGAAGAAGAAATAAAAAGACCCTAATTACACAGTGTCAACTGAATAAAACCTATCCCCAACTACAGCTGGGCAACAACAGATGTGATCACAATAATTACAGCAATCGTTATGACAAAGACAGTTACTGTGATAACCACACATGCTTTTAAGTAAATCTAAGTGGGTATAAACACACCACTGGCAAGTAATTTCACCAATGTCCACGTCTTTCAACATTTCATACTAGACTTCTCACAGTAATATTGCAGTACTCTGTTTTAACCGCCCGACTTCAGGCTTTGGGACACATATGGAATTTGTACGATTACATTACACTGCCACTTTATAGAATAAATGATCCTAAAATATTTCCATGAAATTATTTGATAAAACTTTTTCCATCATAAATTATTAGTCAGACAGTGATACTCATTTCAGGAAAAAGTCTAGAGGCAATTAGTTGAAGGGTTCACAGAATGATCTATGTTGCTGTTCAGCTGTTTCTGAACTTCCTCTTGTTTGTGAACCCCTCACCTGTAGGAAAAAAATGACTACTTAAAATTCCCTATGAGAATTATGGCTCTCAAAGAAGTTTTTTTTTTAAGATACTATAAAGAAGGTATAGGCTAAGAAGAAGATGAGAAGCAAAGCAGAAACAGGAAAATTAAGGTGAGAAATTAAAAATGTGATTTTATTGCTATCATGATTTCTGAAAGTCAAATTAGACTAGAGATTTTGGATAACAGTGTATTAGTGAGGGACTGGTTATCCTGCACAGCATCATTCAGCAGGGCGATGAACAGTCTAGGACAAATTAGGAGAAAAATAAAAAATTTTTAGAAATGTTAAATTCTAGTATCTGCTGCATACTAGTGAAATATTAAACTAGAGTGCCTATTTTAAAAACTGGATCATCAAACAAATGAACTCATGAACAAAACCAAGAATATGGATACTTTAATAACAAATATGTTTCTTAAGCTGAATTTGGAAAATTGATTTCTACTTCAACTTAAAAAGGAAAGGTTGGAATTAATACTTCCATAATCTTTACCCTTTTTAAGTACCTTTCTACTAAAGCTGGCAGCATGGCCCAATATAAAGGTCGCCTGATACTTTGACTTTAGGAAACTAATTTGTTTTCTCATCACATTAGTAACTTGGCTAGTATTTTTTCCATGGCAGGTACTTACTTGGACAAAATTTTTCAAAGAACTTCCATCCAAACACTGTCATTTCAGAAATATTGTCAAGGACAGGTGCTCTTACCAAAATAATCCAGCTACCTATTTGAGAAGGTGACGTTTTCACGTACTCAGACCAAATATGCCAGCAACAGGAGACCTTTATTTTCACTCTCTTTGACCGAACTAAAAATCTTTGCAAAAATCACAGTTCATCCAAGTTCAGCACAGATCTGGTACAGACTCATAGCTGAAAACTCCTGACCATACACAGCACTTCTGTGATGGCTGATAAAGGTCTTCCCTGCAACTGAACTTCTAGGCTTCTGTATGCCATGTCAAAAACAGACTCTGAAACTGCTGTCCAAGATTCCACCTTGTGTTGGAAATGCCCATCAGGCAATGTGTAAAGGGTATTTTCTATTTCAAGTGCAGAGGAGACAAAAGCCAAACACAAGAAATAGACTGGGGGCGGGGGGGGGGGGAGAAAAAAGGAAACCAGAAGGAGGAGAGAAAGGTCAGACAAAGGAGCCAACAAGGAGACTGCAAGAAAAACTAGAAAGCACTTTCAGTGGGACTGAAGATGAGAAGAAAGCAGATCTGAAGTTAGGCTGTGGAAGGTATATGTGACCGTGGGGCAAAAAGACTGGAATAATAAGCTGATAATGGGAACATCACACAGTACAAGTAGAAACAGAAACATATTTAGGAGCAGGAAGGGAAGCAGGAGATAAATGTTGCCTGGAAACTGGGAAGGAAGACATACTAGAGAAGCCAGAAGGAAAAGATACTGGACTAACTAGGCAAGGAGATTGAGAATAAGAAACCAGAAGAGCAAATTAAGGCAACAGTTGAAAGAAATCTCAAGCTTTGAAACAAGCTCTACAGGTTCTCGCTCAATGACCACATAAATGTTAATACAATGCTACATGATGGATTGTTGTATTTCCATCTTTCAGGGTTTCTTACTCAGCTAAATTACTGCAGCTTACCAAGTTACCAAATGCAGCTGAGCTGCATTTTCACACACACAAGCAAAGCTCACAAAACCCAGCAGATAATTTGCACTAGCTTACTCCTCTTTGCCCCTGCCTAATCTCATGCAATTAACTCTTCAGTTGTTACAAGCCAGGAGAAGGCATGTGGAAAGCTGCCAAAGTTGATCTAATTCTTGGCTACCTGTTAAGCTGCAGTAACTTATCATTATGTACCTAAATCTTTAAAATGGAGGATGAATAACTTTAATATAAAAGAACAGAGACTGTAAGTACATACAGCCATTACAGCAACATACGTTATGTTTGCCACTTCCAGCTGTTACTTTGTTCAGTCGTTTAAGCTAGAACATGCTCACCTTCATATTTTTTTGCAGAGCTATTTTTTTTTCCTCCCTGCAAAAACTGAAAACATAAGGGCAAGATGTGTACTGCCATCTATCAGTCTTCATGGCTATATTTTAACTGAAATTCAACCTTTTCAACACACTGAGGGGAGTTACAAAGAAGCTCAAACCATGGCAGATAAAAAATTAAGCTTGTTTTCAATTTGCCTCAACATGCATTAATACCATTTTTATAAGTATTCATCTGTGTAATTCAATTCATATATACATACAGCTCAGGAGCTCTCTAAAAATAAATAATCAGGAAGCATTTTTTAAGTGGCTATTAGGGCAAGTACAATTTATACCTGGCAGAAGGGCACTTTCAATATACTTTTATTCTAATAATAATACTAAAAATATTTCAGTTTTAGATAGCACCTTTCATCAGCACTTCTCAAACTGCAAAGGCACAGGGTTCCTGCTTCCCTGTGGATACTGCCATGCTAATTAAATCACCTCAGATACTGCAAGATTTCAGCATGTGGTCTCCATGCTCAGGGCTTTGGACAAAGCTCTGGAACTGACCTTTGCTACAAGAAAAAGGGTTAATCTCCTGCACCAGAAAGAACTACGCTGATTGCTCGTAAGTAGATACACAACTAAAATTTGTGTTCTGTGGAGGTCCTCATGATAAAGCTGGATAAAACTTTTATGCCTATTTTATATAGAGGCTTAAATGGATGCACTGCATTAAAATGCAGATATACTTCTCAGCACTATCTACCAATGTAATGAAACTGTACCTAGAGTGAAACACAGCTGCTAAGGATTCACTGAAATCCTGCAAGTAGCTCAGGACTAGTTATATTACAGAATACAGCACTTGGATAACACAATTACTTTGTAAATAAAATTTACCTGTTGTGGCATTAAGGAAAACTAAGAAACTCTACACAACTGAGTAGCCTCAAAATTTGTCCTTTTTTTTTTTTTGTTAATTAAAAATGGAATGTTTTGAGTCTCCTTTTTAAAATCAAATATTAGAGAGGATCAGTGTAAAAATCTGATTCTGGATTTCCCAGCATTAGTTTTGTCAAAGTAAATAATTTTTCTAATTATTTTATGAAAAACAACAATGAGAAAAACTGTGTTGGCTTGCAGTACATTTGATATCACTAGTCACTTACACGTAGTTACCAAATAACACTGAAAAGCATGTTTTTCCTTCTTTTTATCCTTCACTTTTAACATTTCTTTCAATATTGAATTTTTTAAAAAATTATTTTCCTTAGGGTATTTAATTTTGAAAAAATTACTGTTAAGAGTACATACATTTCCCCCAATTTCTACCCATCTGCAAGATATATAAGATTATAAACATGCTCCACTTATCACTAAGGTAAAAATAAGAGGCAATTCAGTGCTGTAAACCTAGAGATTAATAGCCAAAGGAAACGATCTTTTAAAAATGGTACTTCTCTTGCCTCACTTAATCTGAAACATAAGGAAACCTACTTTGCATGTTTAAAAACTGTATGAACATGAAATTTCTGCTACACAGCAGACACATGACAAAAACAATTATTTTAATTTCTTTTTAATAGAAATAGGTTGATAATATTTAAGAGTATCTTGAAATAATTTAAGGCCCCAAATGCGCACAGAACTATTTAGGCTTAACTGTATCTAAGATTAAACTTATTAGAGTTAACAAGGATTATTCTTGTGTATTAAGCATTTTTATTTTATAAATACTATAAAAATGTTATGGAAACTAACATTTCAATATTTGATCAAATTTATAAAGTCATATGCTATTTAATTTGTTTGGAAAAAACTAGGAATTTTCCTGACATGAAAATTACAACAAAAGAATGCATATTGGAAATATCAATTGTTATTTTAGGCACAGAATAAAGACCTCCCTGAAAATAAAAGCAGACTTACTAAAAAACAGTAACAAACTTCTGGGCCAGCGATCAGTATGGAGAAGTATTTTAGAGATATGTATGACTACAAGATATTGTTCAAAAATGCATCTTCTATACAGAGCCCAAGTGAACTTAAAAAACCCTTTTTTACTTCCCTACAATTTGTTTTAAACTCAAATAACCTATTTTTGCATTCTTTGTAGACATCTATGTGTATGCCTGATACAGATACATTTGTTTGCTTAACACAAAGTCTCACAGAATGTCCTCACTATATTAACAACCTACCTGATGAGCCAAATCCACCAAGTGCAGAGCCGATAGCTGCTCCTAAAGAGCTGCTACTTCCAAAGCCAAGAGATGTGCTTCCTGGTTGGCCAGGACCATGTGAAAAAAGGGAACTGCTCTGGGAGTTACTGGTCAAAGAGTTACTGCCATAAAATGAATTGGATTGTAGGCTACTATTTGTTTGCTGTTGCTGTTGTTGTGGCTGGGCACCAAGTGGCCGAAATAGACCGTTCGTGGCTCCCGCGAGATTGTTTGCTGTTCCTCCAGCTGAAGCAGCTGCAGCTGTAAAACACACGTTTTCAATCATAATTACTCTCTCAAACATTTCTGACTGAAAATGGACTATTCAGAGCTAAACTCAGTATTTTTTTGAAGCCCTCTTAAACAAGCAGAAATTCACACATTAAAGGACTAAAAGAGACTCTGTAGTATTACACAATCTTAATTACCCAAGGAAAAAAATGAAGACAGCATATGTTGTAGGCTAATCAAGACTGTAGAACTTTTAATGTAAATAAGGGAGTTTTCAGTGTAAACACATTACTGTTTACTGAACTTTTTATATCCAAAATTGCAATAGCAGAGTTGCAGCTAAGAGTCATTCAAAGACATCTCCAGCTACTAATGTCAGAAGCCAGTTTTCCATAGATAAAGAAGCTTATAGATTAACTTAAAATCTAATTTTCTGAACAGATTAAATTAATTAATCTGGGGTTAGTGTTTTGGATTTTAATTTAACAAATGGAATAAACGGTTCAGTAAAGTAGTACTAGATCTTAGAACTGATTTTAAAAAAAAAAGATGAAAACAAGAGACTTTTGATATAACTAACTCTCCTCTTCTGCTGTCCATTCTATACTTATTTTCCTTGTCCCACTTTTCAGGAGAAAATACTTTCAGAAGCAAAGCATAGCAAGGCTCCAGAGCAGTCCATCTTCTGCCAGGCCGAAGCAATGAAATGATGCTTCCCAGAGGACACCGTTCAGGGGACTGATGAGAAGTGCATGTTATATGCATGGGGAGAGGAAGGAGAAAATGTTCCTATCTGACAAGTAACAACGTTTGCAGAAACGTGGCTATATATGTATGGGGAGAGGACTGTAAATTCGAATTTACAGAAGCACATCTGAGAAACAGCAGTCTCAGAACAGGAGGAGACAAAGCAAAAAAGGAAGCATGCACGGTATACCCTTTACAACTAGGAAACTTCACAGATGCACAGAAAACAGCAATAATATCAAATACTAATCAACATTACTGTTAAGATTCAGTACAGAAATGAAAGAAATCTCCGTGCAGGATCAAACACTTACCTGCCTGTGCTGCTGCAGAACTGATCAGAACAGGAGTTGAGGCCACCAATCTGACTGGTGCACCAAGGCCAGTTCTCGCTCCAGGGCCTACTACTAAGGCACCAGTCTGATCGTAATAGGCAGTGGGAGCCAGTACTTGATAGCCTACACAACACAGAAGACACGGATTAGTAGTACAGTCTCATACAGGCACCATTTCTTCTCTCCTGGAAACATTCTAACTACAAACTACAAAAGGAAACCAGATATTTTCTTCTGCATTGCCTTTGAAAGGCAACTGGACATCAAAACGAAAAAAGTTGAACACTGTAAAACACTGTGACAAAGTCGGACTTAGAAATGATCCATTCAATATCTTACAACTAGAATAACAGCTAAATTTAGTCATCTAAAGTTGAATTTACTGCCAAGGTTTAAGTTGCTAACAGTATAAAAGGTACAGGCACAACACAACTGACTATAGCTGGATCATTATCGAATCAACTTTCTTAAAATACTCTGCATTTCTCTTGTACTTCTTTGCACATGAAAAAGCTACTGAAGTCTGTACAATTAAAGGGCTGTGGCAATCCATTTATTACCTAGCCACACTTAAAAAAGCAACTGCACACATTTCAAAAGCACATTAGGAAAGGAACGCTATATGTGCAGGACTACCTTGTACCAGTCAGTTTAACAGGAATAAAAGACTGTAATCCAAGTGTAACACTTCATTCAGCTGACAGTTAAGAGAGGGAACTGGAGGATAAAAGGAGAGTTAAAAAAAGGAAAAAAGCAAGCAGGAGGAAAGAAAACAGATACAATATATGAATGAAGGAAAGCAGAAGAGATAAAAAAAGCAACACAAAAACCCCTTTATTTAGGACAGGAACAAGAGAATTAATTTTAAAGCTCTTGACTTCACCCATAGTGAAGTAGATGAATTGGAATAAGAATTCCTAAAAACTGAAGATGAGCTAGGATAATCTAAGAAAGGGTGCTGTCAATTAAAATATAACAATCTCCAATTGTTAGGTTGACTATTCTTATATACAGCAATAAAACAAAACCCAACAGAATTTCAATATTTCTCCCATGTTCAAATATATACTAATACTATTAAGAAAAAAGCCAAGACTGCAAAAATCATACATTTCTTTTTGTGCGTGTAAGAACAAAGATTTTGCATACTATTCTAAGTTGTTCATGTCAGTTGCCATGTATCTTCAGAACCAGGTCTAGCAGAGTTCTCTCTGAGATGCAAATGGCCTGGAACATAATGACCCAGGCCTCCAATTTTAGGTAAGCACCACAATCACCAGCTTTCCAAGTCATATTTTCTCCTCCTCAGTTTCTGTAACACCTCTGTAATCTCTTCTGCCTGGACACCTTGCTCCAAATTCTCTCATACTATGAAAATGTAAAGATATAAAGGCTGCTCAGAGTAACTGAACAAGAGAGGAGCAGTGAAAATCCAGATCTTTAGGTTCAACTCATGGTTCTGGAGGTGAATGCACTATACTGGTTATGAAAAACTATCATTACTATCCTGTTACAAACCTGTTTGTTCTCACTGCTCACTATTTGATTTGCATTCCATCTACCTTCTCTTTCCCTCTAGCAGCAAAGACAGTTGTCCTCCACAGCATTTGTCTGAAAGTCTGGCTAGTTAAAAACAACCAAAACAGGTTCTTACAATTGAATTCATTACGAAACCTTTGCTACAGCTGCCACTGACTCTTCCACCTACAAAAATGTGCTATGCTGCTCTACCTTCACCACTAAGAAAGGATGCAACATTTCTAAGGTAGGGAAATATGAGTGACTGCTCTCTGTTCTACTGTAGTTCTGTAGAGAACACACCATAAAATATTAGAAGATTAGTGGTGTAGTAGGAAAGCCCTTTATAATAACGTGCACCTGCACACATTAGCAATGTTTAATTACTGTACCTACATAATTTCTACATCTACTTCTTCAGAATTCAGAATTGGCCAATATCTACCAGTATTTACTCTGTCCACAAATGTACAAACCCATGGATAATGCTGTAACTGTACAAAAAAGCACTGATCATACATTTACACCCTTGTGCTCATCTGAAACTAATATACAGCATTTTATATGACTTCAGGCCAATGATGTAAACAAGCCTATTTTCCAATGTAAAATACTTTGGGGGGGGGGAATAACTTACAGTTTTGTATAAATTAAATTTACTGAGATTAATACTAATGTAGTTGAATACACTAATATTAGATTTTCTAAAATAGTTGACTTGTATGATTGCTAAATTAAAAAATGGAAGCACCTTGCACTTGCTCTTTACATTACAAGATGCCCAATCCCTCTTGATACTTCCCTCTCACTATCTTAACCTGTGATCCACCCACAGACAGGGCACTTAAAATTAGTTATGACAGGCTAGGTCAATAGCAACAAGATACTGCCTACACAGAAGGCTCAAGCTATGCATGTGAACTGATGGGTGCATCTATGTTCCAAATCTCAGAAATTAATATATTCTGACCCGAAATAGGAGGCCTCAGCTTTCTACTTAAATCTACCAAAACAAAGCAATGTAGGACTGTTTGTGAAATTGCTAGAACTTTGCTCAGTGCATCTGCAGCCTCAAAGGTATAAAATTATTTGTTTTGACATCAAAAATATAATTTCAGAGAGACCATCTCAGATCAGATTATGTAATTTAAGGACAGCTCTCACAGCAAAACTTTAATCTTTCCTTTCTTCACACTACTCCACAAACTTTGTGCCTCATCCCAGAAAGGTGAGGATGAGCACAAAGCTAAAAACTTTCCCAGTCTTCTCTCTTATCAAAGATAAGGTGGTGACTTGGCAGATCTTCTCCTCTGATTCCCTCTCTCTTCCTGTTTCAGTTTTTATTACCTCTGCATCACATCATTATCTCTCCCTGTGCCTGTGCAATTTCCCCTACAATTTAACAATTATCAAAGCTTACTACAGTGCCTTCAGATTGAAGCTTATTGTCATCTTCCACTGTAATCAGAAAACTAAAACATACTTGTTTCCTAATCACACCTTTTATTTTAGAGTTCAATTGCTCTATCTACATTTACTGTCTCTAGATCAGCAGGGAATATAAAAGTAAACAATCTGGTTTATCAGTAGGGTGCTTTGCTGAAATGATTTCCAAATGTCTCCAAAAAACATAGACTCTGAAAAACTTTCTGGATTCTTATCACACAAACCTTGAATGTACTTAAAGAAAAAGACAATGAGAGGAAGGAAATCTGTTCTCTTGGTTTGTGCTGCCCATCCTTAGTGTTGCTCTTACCATCCAATAATGCAACTTCCCTCAGTGATGATGACATCCAGATGTATGTCAGTTTGTCACTTCTCTCTACACAATTTAACAGGTGTGATATATCTTACTGCCAGCTCAATTATCTGCCTCTTTTAACAATGCCATCCTGATCCCCTCCCTCCCCAAAACCTGAACCCCTATATAGTTGTTCTATGCACAGCCTTATTTCTGCATGCGTCCTCTCACAAATCAAATTCAAACTTACTATCCTACCTGTAAACAATTTATACTTCCTATAACCATTGTAACTTTGCCCATATGTAACTCTCTGAATGCCTGCCATAATGAAATTTGATTTCCACTTATTACCTGGCGGCACAGAACATACAGCCAACTGCAATGGCACATTTTTAACCCTGCCAGGTAGTTTAAAAAAAAAAATGCAATGCCAACAGATAGAAATTGTTGATTTTAATGTTTTATACATGGGGTTTTTTGGAGACAACTCACTTTACATGCCCAGATGGAAGCCAGATGCAGCACCACAGCTTCACTGTGTGACTTACGTAAAGTTGCATCTGACACAGTCAGTGCAGTGGAGCCTCTGGAGGGATTCAGCAGACCCGCTGCTCAACATCTACTTTAGGGTGAGCTGAGGAGCCCTGAACAGCAACTGCAGAATGGAGATCGCCACTGAACACAACGGCTCCTTAGACAACTGAGGTCACAAGCAGATTCCTGAATCTGGACGATTAAGCTGAGTCCAGACATCTTCTGTGATGAGGACTGGTTTTATTTGTAAAAGGAATGTATAGTGACCATACTATGAAACTGGGAACGCCCTCTGTCTCACACATTTATTCAATCAGAAACGCTCTGTCTTTTAAGAATCCTTGTTACTGAAAGACCTGCTAAATTAGGACTGGAAGAATTTAAAATGTAATCGCACAATTCCAATGTATAATGTATTTCATATTTAATTATTTTTAAAAAGAATGTGAAGTTTTACCTTGTATCTGCCTTCCAGTACCCAAAAGGGACTACTAGAAGGATGGAGAGGGACTTTTTACAAGAGCATGAAGTGGGAATGGCTTTAAACTGAAAGATCATAGGTTCAGACTGGATATTAGGAAAAAACTCTTTACTGTGAGGCACTGGAACAAGTTGCCCAGAGAGGCTGTGGACAGCCCATCCCTGGAGTGTTTCAAGACCAGGTTGGATGGGGCTCTGAGTAACCTGGTCTAGTGGAAGGTTCTCTGTCTGCGACAAGGGCTTGGAATGAGATGATCTGTAAGGTCCCTTCTAACTCAAACCATTCTATGATTTTCTGAAAAGAGACTTAGCAACAATATTATGTGAAGAGTAACCTGAATTTCAGACATTTTCACTCTGCATGTAGAATGAGATCTGTGCCTTAAGAAATACAAAAATATAGCTCCTAAATAATTAATAAAGAAATACTTGATATAAACTAAAAAATGAAAATAAAACAATTGCGTAGTTGGGATAACATTAATTTCATCCAACATGAAGGCTGCGGCAAGGAGAAAGCAGCTCAAACAATTTAAGGACAACTGCATGGACAAGCTCAACAATATACCCTCCCTTATTAATTCACAGGGAAGCCAAATTACAAATATTCTCTCTGTAAAGAATATTTAAAAGCTTGAAACTCAGTCTGGACCTTCACTTTCTTGTAAAACATCTCAGTCCATTGAAATAAGAATCCCACAAATCTTCCTCTTATTACACTATGTGTGTGGCTCAGTGGTTGCTACCTGGGATTCGCTGACCCACATTTTAGTATGTTGATGTTATTTAGCCATCTTGACTCAATTTTATAATAAGGGAATAGAAAAAGGCATCTCCGGAGCAAAACCCACTCTACCCTAAATCAGGTAACTAAAACAGGCAGACAAATCAAGATTAAAAGTTCCTACTTCTCTTTGCTAGCTATAAATGGAGCCCAAACATCTCACTCAAATACAGACATCTAAACCAGTATGAGGATTTCCACATAAAAATGATTTGTATTCATTTCATCATCCTATATCCTCCTCCTTCACCTAAAAAGAGAAATCACCAGCACACCCTATGACTCACTACAAACCCATCCTTATGACGATCGATAAAATAAATGTCTTTGTTTACACTTTGAGCTCCATTCTCTGTAAGAGTGTGGTGAGTAGGGCTGAGCTTCACACAGTTCTTATTATAGATCAGTCTGAAATATATCCAGAATTCTTCTTCTCTGGCCATCCAGGCATGTAGCAACAGATGGGATAAAGAAGCAACCTACAATGAAAACTAAATAAAAAGGTTTCTGCCTTCAGAGAGAACCTCTTGGAGCTTGTGAAGGAGCAAAATAGGTCTACAAGTACCTTCCTCACAGGACAGGCTCTTGCACTACAAAGTTTATGTATCTGACCACTCTATTACTTTCAATCATCTGTTTACAGGAGGAGCTTTTTTATGGCTTTTAAGAGCTACTCTTGAATTAAGACAGATGCTCCAAGTCCAGAGTAAGAAATAATAAGTAACTACAAAAAAACCACACAACACCCCCCCTCAAAAAAATAAAGAAGGTATAGCTAAGCCTTTGAGGCTTGTGCAAAGATGCTTATAACATCCCTGATATGCCTCACTGTTAGCAGGCCCTGGTGAGGTGCAGAGATACCATTTGGCAGGTGCTGGGACAGCACTTTGTTGATTCCTCATTTTAGGAGAAAGATGCTAAAAGCTGAAGATGCTGCTGCATGAGAAGAAATAGAAATGGCAGTTATAAAATAAAACAGGCTAGAAAAAGCACAGCAGCCAGTCAGTTCTGCAGATAGAGGTCTAAAATTTGATTAGATGAGGTGAAGTGCACAGTGCAGCCCCAGAGCATGCACTAAACAACTCTGACTTCTCTAGGCCATGTGGCATTTCACAGTGGTGCCAACCAAGGAGAGAACTTGTACAGGTGAAAGGAATACAGCTACCATCAATGTTATCTAACTTAACCATGTAAAAATCTTAACTTTCATACTGAAGAGAAGGGCCAGGTATACTGAAATTGTTCTTGCTCAGATAACTGTTCCAAACACTTGGAAAGTGATGCTGAACTTCAAACTAAGTATTCCCTGACAAATGAACCACTCTAATTAAGTCAGAAGCCATACACACTAAAAGGATCTGAGGCTCCAAGCTTTGGAGGGCTTCCATTTCAAGTATGTTGTGATCTTCAGAGACGATTAAGCAGTAATTTTGTTTTCAATTTTCTAATTTTGGATTCTGAATTTTAGATATTATTACTGTTGTGCCACAAATAAGAAGTTATAATAGAAAAAAAATTAATACATCCTGTTCCAGAGGAACCAGAGAACACACAACCTTTGAAGACAGCATGCTGTTGTTCATTACATATAAAATTACCTTACAAAAATCTACGATACTCTTTGTCCATATATTTTTAACAGCAAATACAGAAAAAATGCCCCTAATAAAAAATGCTAGAGGAGTTTCTTGAGCTCCAAGAATACTGTGCCAGTATTTTAAACAAACCAAACAACATAAAACTATAAAACTCAATTCTAAGCAGCTTATCATAAACATGACAGGAGTTTGTTGACCTGTTACCTAATAACTCCAGTATTGTAACTTTCAGTGAGTCTCTTAATCCACTGATAACATACATACCTGGCATGCCTGTAGCAAGACCTTGACCAAAAGCCAAAGCTGGATTTGCTGCTGCAGCTGCTGCAAGTGACTCTGCCTGCTGCCCCTGCTGCCCCTGGTTGGGGGTAAGTGGGCGCTGAGTTGCTCCAGCACGCAGAACCTGGAAAAGGCCAGTACAACACCCCATCCTCAAAAGGTAAGGAAGCAAGTCCATCATATGTTAAAAAGGTCTAGAACAGTTGCTTTGTGTATTTGATGCCTCTTAGCCCTGAATTTCATTTTGGGAATGAATACTCCATCTTGTTCGTTTCAAAAATCTACGCATATAAAGAGTAAAAAGTATGTATTATTTTGCTGACAACCGTGACCATAAAATATCTTCCCTGCACTGGACAGCAGGAGTCATGTATGTTCCATCAATGGTAATGAGTATAAAGTAAGGAAGAAAATCTGTAAGAGTGATACATTTATGACTTACATTATTTATTAACTGAACACCTGACCTTTCTTAATAAACACATTTGTTTACATTATTTCCAGGCAATCGAATGATGTAAATCTAAATATTTCAGCGCTTGTAGTAACTTGTCTAAATAATTAACAGTCCACTGCCAACAGTGCTGTAAATAATGCACCCACTAAGTTTTAAAAATTCACATAACACTCCATCACCATGTAACACAGGCGTATTTTATTATGTTCTGACAGTGTATCTCCGGGAATCTGACTGAAAAGCAATCTAAATTCTTGCAACCACTCTGTTCCTCTTGGTTAAAATCATCTTTTTCAGGTCCAAAATAAGAGAGAAATACAATTCACAATATATCCCCACCAAGTATCTTATATGTGATTTGCATAAATTTGATATTAATTTATAGAGAAAAAAAGACATTGGAGAGATGATATATATTTAGTTATCAATGTACATCATTGACAAAAACGAACAGTAGGAGGACAGATTCAGCTGAATATAAAAACAGTAATGAAACCACTCTAATTCCATGGTATTTCAGAGCCACTACTACATTTCTAGAAATGGCACTGAAATTAACCATACTGCTGGTAAAAAATATAAAATATTTGCATTCATTCAAACATAAGATTAGAAAAATTATGGTTTTCCTTTGTGGAAAAAGGCCATTTGTTCATACTGAAAGATCATATAATAGTTCTAAAAATACACCCAGATATCCTCTTAAAATTACCAGAATGCATCTTTTCATCCCCTTATGTTAGTTTTCTATAAACTTTTTTTCTATTAACTTTAAAAAAATTTACCACACAGGAAGCATTACCTCCCTGGTAACAGCAGCCTGGATTAAAGGAACTATTTCTAATGCTTATTGTTTTAAAAACTGAGACTAAAATAACCTAAATATTTAGGATGCTGTAAGACAATGACAATCAGTAACATCAGAAAACTGCACATCTGCTCTTCACCAAACAACATACCGGTTGCTGTCCCTGTTGTGCCTGGGAAGCCGCTTGCTGATTTGCTGTGGTGTTTGCTGCTGCAGCTTGCTGCTGGAATAAATTGGCTGGATACACCCCCCATGGAACACCATAATACTGAGGCGGAACCACAGCAGGACCTAAAACCAGAAAGCATGGTTATTCCATCTCTTGCAGCCAGTTAAAATACTGCTTGTAGCATTCCCCATTGATCCACCTTCTAAATGTCGAAAGAGAAATCAGTATTAAGAAGAATGAATTCCTATATTAGCTAAAAGGACATATGAATACAAACAGGTTAATTAAAAAAATTCACAACAAACCGTATCTTCTCTGTGAAAGAATAAACGCCTTTGTGAGACTCAGATGATGAAGAAAAAACTTAAAAGCATTCAGTTTCTATACCAAAGAATATTAAAAATCAAGTTTTCCTGGTTGGAAAAAAAGATCATTTCAGAACACCATCGAATGAACAAAATTCATCCTCCTGATAGTGATATACTGAGACTTTGATCATCTGTGATTTGTCCTTTCTGTATCACGCCTTTGCTTATAAACAGAACTACTGCCTTTGCCTTCCCTGCATACTACATGATGCTCTTCAGAGTGGGCACACTTAACTCTTCCTGTCTACTGATACAGAATCCGTATAAGAAGAAACTCTTTATAATCACTGCATTCTACAGATAATGCATTATGTATACCTGTATTTTAGTTTTATCTACTGCCTTTCCTGTGAAACTACCAACTGGAAATACAGGGTTTTTAAAAAAAAACATTATGCTCGAGTCTGAGCACTAGCTGGGACTTGAATATTCAGTCGTGTTCTCTCATAGCAACATCTATTAACTTTCTAAGAGATTTTCCCGGGCTTGGAGTTTATCTGTTGTTTGGGTCTTTTAGCATGCTTTACACCATCTTTATTCTCAGGCCCCTGGGAATAAGAAAACCTGAAATTAGAAAATTATTTCACCGAGTGAAAACATACAAGGAAAGGCTATCTCATCTTTTGAAAATAATACATACTATAATACTATAATTATTTTTGAAAATAATGCATACTATAACATCAGATGAAACCTCATTAAAGATAAACATTTTCAGAACAGAAAAAAAACCCCTAATTGTTGCATATAGAAGTCCAGTGGAAAGAGAAACTCAGAATCCATATTTTATGAAATGAAACATTTTATCTCTTAGTAAAAATTTTCAAAATGGCAATATTCATTCTCCTACAAGTCTCTCCTTCCTAAAAATACATTTGCAGAGAATAAACAGGATGGATTTCAGTTTTTTCTCTTTTCATTCTGTGAAAATTACGAAGGCAGACACTAGAAAGTGTTCAGTTACCTGCTAGGGTAGCTGCTGCAGCCAATCCAGCTGCAGTGTACGGGTCAGTACCTGGAGGAGCAGCGCTGATAATGTATGGGTTTGGCACAAAGGCAGCCGGAGCCAAGCCTGCGGAGAACACGCCTGCTACAGTAATAAACAGAGTTTCATTACAGCTAACACACTTGGCAAGCATCATCACATTCAAACCAGGTCGCAAAGCCTATCTGCTAAAATCAGAACTGCTTGTACTTCAGCTTCTAAGAGTAGATACATCATTACAGAAATCAACACTTGTATGTCTTCTCACCAGTCCTTTCTTATTAATTCCAAGGCCTAACAGCTTTATTTGTTGGATCTACAGACTCCAAGGAGATTTATCTCATATGTATCTACCCACTCAAATAGAAGGGAATATTCAAAGTGGAATTTATCTTGCCCAACTTTAACTATCTAAAAGTTACACCAGTCTTGCAATGAAATCTGAATCAGACAAATCATCTAGTGTCTTAAGTGAATCAGTCAGATAAAATGATCCACTTGCACGAGATACAAATCTCTCCTCACTGACAATTAGGAAAAAATTCTAACCAGTTCGTTTAAATCAGATACCTGGCTTTTAAACAGCCAGTTATGAGATGATAATCTTACTTTCAAGAATCTTAATTTCATATAGGCATTGTAATGGAAGGAAACAACAGAAGAAACTCAGTCAAACAAAGCACTGCTACCCAGAGCTTCCCATCAGTCAGGTTCACATACTTTATCCAACACTGAGTCAGAAACTGCTGCAGCAAGGACTGCACATCAAACTATGTTCCTCTTTCACAATATTTCTTGATAGATTTCTGCTAATATGCATATCAGACGAGGCTACATTTCAAAGGGGCAAGCTTTATCTGACTGCTGAGTCAGCACTTCATACAAAGCAGGGGCTTCTCTGGAGTTTTGCAATCAAAGACAGGACTTGTGGACTCCCATCTCAATCTGCCACGTCTCCAGCTCTCAGGCATCACTAAGCTACATAACACTTTTCAACCCCAGCTATAGCCTGCTGATCCCTGTCTGGACAGACCTCACCACACACCTAAACAAGCCAGGGGGAAAACTTAACTGCCACCCTATCACAGAACATGGACACATCCCATTGCAGATACTGCTTCCTACTTCTGCCTGCCCTTCTGATCCTGAGAACCCCTTTTTCCTCACAGAGGAAGGAGATTTGTGTGTACACCTCAACAGCTCAGTGCTGGAGAAGGAAGGGCAGGAATCTTTAAGCCTGCCCCTACAGCGTCAGAATCTGAGAACCTCCCTTCCTTAAACTAGGAATTGCTTCCATGTGTGTTCCAACCTCCCTCACTCCAAACACTGACAGCTTCCCTGCAGCAGAAGATAAAACTTCTCATTGAAATAAAGCCTTCTTGTTGAGTTGTAGCACATTAAGAACTTTATGCATTTAACTAACTCACTGAATTAGAGGGACAGAAAAGAAATGCCTGCTAAAGAATAACTCCATTATAAAGGTACCTGCAAGGAGAAAGAGCTGTCTGTTTAAAAGGCGCCATGGAATAATGACTTGATTAACACAACAATATAATTTCCAAGTTGTACTGTACAATGGTTTTTTACTGGATTATTAAAAATACTAAACTGCAACAGAATCTTAGAATTGCATTTTTTTTGGTTTTTAGTAGAGAAAGCTGGTGTTTTTACTTGCATCAGAATTCAACTACTGTGCTACATGAACAAATACAAATTTTATTTCTTTGTACACAACTGCTCAAAGTAGGGGGAAATTTACAACAACAGAAAACTTCCTCTAAGGACAGAACAGTTTTATGCAGCCATTCTGAGCAGTTTTCATGAGAACTGCTAAAACGGGCCAAGTGATGAGTACCTATTCGAGTTGGAATACTGCGGGTAACACCAAAAGGATTCTGTCAAAGCAACACACCCACTTTTGCCAGGGACACCTCACCTATGTGTGGCTGCTGAGCTGCAGCCAGGGCGTATTGCTGCTGCTGGGCTGCTGTCAACTGTTGAACAGTCAGAGCGTTAGTCCTCTGGAA
This sequence comes from Pseudotriccus pelzelni, assembly GCA_035584735.1. Taxonomy (NCBI): domain Eukaryota; kingdom Metazoa; phylum Chordata; class Aves; order Passeriformes; family Tyrannidae; genus Pseudotriccus; species Pseudotriccus pelzelni. Next base: position 105,641,908 of record JAWMRA010000113.1, read on the forward strand.
AAGCTATTGGAAAAGAAAAAAAGATGCATATTGGTTTTTAGAAGGCAGGGCTATAATAAACTGGGATTCACTTACAAAAAAAATTTCAAACCAGGCTTCTATGCTAATAAGTTAGACTTAACTAGCTAGAAAACTACGCACAAAACCAAAAAACTATGCACCAGTATTCTTCTAGATTATACAGTCATCTGCCTTTGACTAACTCACAGACAAAACAAAATTCATTATATGTTTAAAAGACTGATGATCAAAAGAGGATAATGAACAACTCGATCAATTTACCAGGTTTTCAAGTCCATTACTGACCTGCTGCTGAGAATTGTAGTCAAAAAGTCCGACAGTAGCTCCTGAAGAGTCCATTTGTACCTGATTGCCAGGATAGTCAAACTGTAGAGAATCAAGACCAACTTGTTCCATGGCATCTAGATTCTGATTTTCTGGATTTGAAAATTCTTCTACCAGAGGCTTGTGGGCTGCAGGATTGGGAAGTGGACCTAATCCTTCTGTGGTGCTGGGATTGGGGCCCAAGCGTTCAGCTACTTCTGTTGGGGAGGCTTGTCGACTTCCAGGGGTACGACTGTTTAGAAGAAATTTAAGATAGACTCTTCAGTCTGAAATAATGCTGTCCATGGACAGAGTATAGCATTTCTATTTTAAAAGCACCTCTGAACTCAAGAGACCTTACAAAGGGAAGAGACAGATTTGCTTTTAACTATTTCAACCAGCATGCATTGATGGCTCAAGGTAACGGACACATTTCATTTCAAAACATAATTTAATATATTTTTTAAAAGTTTAAGACTATACAATCTTCAAATCAGTATGAGAAAAACTAAATTTTGAGGCTGTTTTGTTGTTTTGAGTCAAATGGAATAAACTGTTATCTGTAAAATTTTGGGATGGGTTTTTATTGTAGTTTGGGAGTGACAGGAGTTATTAGAAAACGTATTGAAGAGACATTAAAACAAAAATAAAAGGGAATGGCTAAGTGTATCTCATGCCAAAGGAGAGAAAGACACAGTAAAATTTCAAGTGGAAAAGACAAACATACAATATAGCAAATATTTTTCACATCTGAAAAGCAAATATTATTTTTAACATAAGTAAAATGAACTAATAGCTGCCTCATTCAGCATTTGACTGAAACATTTCACTTCCTACACAACTCATTTAACAGACTAAACTACCATGATGATTGGTGGGGAAAAAGTGTTCTTAATAAAACCCTAAATATTATATACAACATTTTATACATATATATATATAATTATATATGAAAGATGAATTGCTTTCTGATCTGCACTGTCCATATTACCCACATCCCCACTGACTCTACAGGGGAGTTACTGTGCACCTACAAATGCCTATATGAAGCGAGATGTCAACAGATTTACATCCTAAAGAGAATCCCAACCCTGTATTTGGTTAGATTTGGGGTACCTTAATTTGGAATGGTACCTCACTTCTGTGTCAGGCCACATTGTTTAGACTATCAATTTTTACTGGCAAAAATCCAAGTTAACTACTAGGAAAGAGTTGTGTGAGAGAATCTACGATCCCTTAATACCTATGTATTTGCTGATACCAACACTGAAGTCTGCACAGCTAGAAATCAGCCTTTTAGTGAGTTTATTGCATTATTATTTATTACTTCAGAAAAAATACTTCAAAGATAAAGTAGGTACATTAGAGTTTTTTTAACGTAACAACCAACCTCATGACAATTGCCTACACCATACTGGCTACCATCTAAGTATCCTATCTAGCAACCATGTCTTGCTCCATGTACAAAACTTGAGTTTGAAGCCATCTAAATGTTCCCTGTTCTTCCCAAACGAAATACAGCATCAACGAAGTGAAGAACAAAAAGAAAAAAGGCAGTTATTTCAGTACATACTTTAGTTTAAAAACGCTGCAAGTACAATAAAAATACAAGGAGGAGGACAGGACAAAGAGTTTCTTTGTTAATACTTATGTTTACCTAATATAGGTTGCTCCTTATATTGGTGCTGTTCTGTTGCTATAGTTAAAGTTGCGTCAATACTTCAATTATAAACCTCTGTTTGGAGGGCTTTATACTACCACTTTATATGGCCCATTTCAATTAGATGGCCTTTTTTTTCTTTTTTTTTGAGAGGTTTACTGGCTTTGGATGCTTTTTTGCACCTGTGTATTTTTAAATAATTTCTCTCTTAAATATTACAGAAGGTACTTCGCAAACAACTATTTCAAAATTGAAATAGATACTGGTAAAGAAAAGCAGGACAATATTTATTCTGCATTTTCTACATATAACATTGAAAGTAATTTTGTTTATTGTGCATATTGCAGCATGCATCCGAAAAGAGCTAATGTGAGCTCTCTAATATGCTTTGTATTATATTATTTTCAATAATATGTCTTGAAAAACAGACATGAAGAATCCCTCCTTAGCCTCAGGTAAATACATTTTTTTAAGGGTAGAAAATACTTACATATGGGATTCAAACATGCATTTTAATATACTTGTTCAGTAACGAACTAATGAAATCACAACTGCTTGGTCACGTTCACCACATTAAGATAAATTTATGAGCAGCACTCTAGTTCTCTATCTTGTTAATTCTTCTGTCTGACAGTTACAAATGCATCACAGTAACTCAAAAAAGAAAGGTTAGTCCTTAAAAAAATACCAAATTTAAAACGCAGTTTAGTATTAGGAAAAAAAAAACCAGACTGGCTGTACTGTCATGTGGGAGTTCACTGTTCCAAAGCTTGAGCTGGGTCTAATCTTTTTTTCCCTACGCAAACAACCAAACCACAACACCATTCTGTACTGTGAAGAGGTGACATCTAACTACGTGAATAGGGAAATACGTTGTTCCACCAAAGTCAAAGATATGGTTTCTACAAAGACTTTTGTGGGGAAATAATTAGTTGTTCTAGGCTGTGGCATCCCCTAAGAAAATCAGAAGGAAAGTTAAAATTCTGGTAGGGCTTACTCTCTACAACAACACTCAGACGCAATAGTTAGAGTATTAAAAAGAAGCAGAGAGAGAAAGGGATTTAGTTTGACATTAAAAGGGTTAAAAGTTTTCATCCCTCCTTAATTCACCACATTTAAAAGGTACCCGTTTACTTTTAATAATAACTATGTTAAGATGAATTTGTCTCATGAGAAGTGACACACACATTAATGACATCCTAAGAAACATGTGGCACAGTGGGAAAGGGAGGACTTGAGGTGGAAAGAATCAGTCTGCAGCTGGGTAATGTTTAAAGCTGACACACAAACCAGAACTGTAATAATGCCCTTAAGAGACATGCTTGTCTTCTTGAGAAACAGTTGAAAGCTTACTTAAAATCTTTGCAATCGGCATCCATTCCATTTGGCAAACCTCTGCCATTTATTTTAGTAACATCCTCATCATCTCCTTGTTTAAGATCTCTGTTTTTGTCCTCCTCAAATGGAGAAGCCTTGCCTTTCTGATCTCCTTTCTCAGGTCCATCTGTTTCAGCATCTCTAGTGCCCTGAGGAAAAAGAATCTGTTTGATTCTGAATATTGAACAGAACACAATAGGAGCACCACAAGGTGACCTAATTCTACACTACAGTGCACGTAAACAATACAAACAGTTTGTTGTCAATGAAATTGCATTTGGTGGGTAACTTGGTCATCAAGTTTCAACCACATGCAATTAATAACTGCCAAAATGTGAAAAGGAATGCCAAGATTTATAATGGAAGAGCTAACTCAACCTTAACTATAGCGGTGCTGTTAAAGCAGTAACACTTTGAATTAGATAAAAGTTTATTTTATACAATTAAAACATCCACTTACAAAACAAACCCGCATGAAAACAAAGAATAGGAAGATCTAGAATAAAGCCCATCACACATTTAAAATTAAGCTATTTGCAATCTCTTTCCTTTAAATAATGTTTTTAGAAAAACACTTTAAGACAGCTATTTAGCCAAAATTCCCAAACCACTTCCCTCTTCTGCCCCCTCCAACCAAGGAAGACAGACAAGTAGCAACTACACACTTGCTTCTAGAGAGAAGAGAGTTAAAAAAGAAAATCGACAAAGAGAGTAGAAACTATGACCATGTAACAGAAAGACCATAGAAGGTAACTAAGCAAGCTTAACACACTGCATTACTTACAAAAGCTCCTTTCCTAAACCGGGAATCCAATTTATCAGCTGGAGAGGAACTTAACACATATTCTACCATGCTCACTCCAAGGCCACCACTTTCTGATCGTGGAGACAATACAGCATTTACTTCACTGTTTCCATGAAAACCCTGTCCAGGCTTTCTCTGTACCATAATAGGTTGGGACATAGAATGGTCTGTTAAAAACAAATAAATAAATAAAACTATTGTATTTTTTTAAAATACCGTTTGTAATGTTTTTGCATTTAATTACAGCAGCAATATTAAACAAGACCGAAATTAAATTAAATAAAAAATTCCAAATCAGTTTCACAGTGTTATTGACACACAATCACCAGTGCAGTATACATTTTCACAATTAAAATGAAAATAAAATAAAATCTAATACACAATTACAGTTTTTTATATTAATTTGTTTTGAAAGAACATTCAGTAATCGTGACTGATTTTTCAATACATATACAACAATCACTTACGAGGAGTTCCCCATGCAGTCTCTCTCCACTCGTCACCAAGGAATATCCCTTTTTGTCCATCTTTTGCTGAATCATCAGGTTCCCAAAACTTTTTGGCAGGTAAAAGCTGTTAAAAATAGAAAACGTTTGGGTTTGTTTTTTTTTTTTTTTAAATATGTTTATAAATGGGCAGAAACAGCAATTCTTTTAAGAGCATATGCAAGTAATTAATTTGACATCGTAAAATCACAGAATGATTTGGTTTGGAAAGGACCTTAAAGATCATCTAATTCCAAATCTCCTGCCATGAGCAAGGATGCCACTCAGTAGATCAGGTTGTTCAGGGCCCCATCCAACCTGGTCTTGAATACTTTCACGGATAGGGCAGCCACAACACCTCCAGACAATCTGTGTCCACGCCTCACCACCCTCCCAGTAAAGAATTTCTTTCTTACATCTTATCAAAAACTCTCCTCTTTCAGTTTAAAACTGCTCCCCATCATTCTATCACTATCTGCCCCTGTAAAGGGTTGCTTTCCCTCTTTTTTGGAAGTCCCCTTTAAGCAGTGTAAGGCTGCAATGAGGTCTCTTGGGAGCCTTCTTTTCTTCAGACTGAACCACATCTCTCTCATCCTGTCTCCGCAGGAGGGGTGATCCAGCCCCCTGATCATCTTAGTGGCCTCCTCTGGACCTGCTCTAACAGGCCAACATCTTTCCTGGGCTGAGGCCCCAGAGCTGGATGCAGCTCTCCAGGTGGGTCTCACAAGGACAGAGCAGAGGGGCAGAATTCCTTCCCTCGACCTGCTGCCCACGCAGCTGCTGACACAGCCCAGGCTGGCTTTCTAGGCTGCAAGAGCACACTGATACCAAAGTCAGCTTTCAGTAAGGCAGCAGGTATTGCTGAGGAATAATATAACACCTGAAAGCTACGTCCTATGACAGCTGATGCTGTATAAAGGAATTGCCAAAATGACTGCAGTAAGACTGAGATTTTGAAGTTATGAGGGAGAAATACAGAATATAGAAGCAGCTGTGAAAAGAGCAAATCAAATTAATCCCTGTGTTAAATCAAGTCAATCCTCTCAGAAGCCTTAACTAACAGTGCCTTCTTTCCAAAGGCTCAAAAGCTTGGCTGTTAACTAATACTGTGATGATAACTGGAAAGAGCAGCAGTTCATTGTGAAGTTCTCTTCACTCAGAAATGCATCACGTCACAAATTTAGGAACAGACTAACACACACAGTAACAGATCAGTTCCTTTACACCACAGGGCTCTCTTAGCTACAAATCAGTGACATTCCAGTGTAAAGTTCTACATACCAATGATGCCATTTAGCTGTATGGTTTTTTATTCCTACTTCTAAAGCAGGGAAGTGTCACGTTAGATCAGTATCACTTCTTGTACTGTCCTTCAGGATAGAAGGACTTAGTGGGACACAACAGAAGCATCACACAATACCTCAAATGTCAGGTTGTCACTTCCATTTTTCTACTTTGTTCCTCTAACTTCTCCCATCAGTAATAGTACAATTGCCAAACTCTACATATCACACTTCCTCTCTAATTTCTAATTAAAACACTGCACTCTCATACTATATGTTACATACTTTACAAGGTCCATCAACTGAAACTAAAGTGAAAACAACTTGCAAAAAATATTGGGAAGAGCTCTGAAGAAAGCAGCATAATCCATCATATTCTGCATAATGTAATGCTGAATTTAGAATTTTAAATTTTGTAAACTTAGAAAAAAACAAACAATCTGATGAAGTTGTTTGCAATAAATGAGTACATTCCAGAAATTTGTTTTTCCTATAACTTAAGTGACTAAAAAACCCTTCTGAACTTGATGGCTGTTGAGTATGAGCCTTGATGAAACTACTAACTGGAGTATTTTTTTAGGTATTTCTTAGTGTAACATTGAAAGAACTTGTGAAAATAGATTAAAGAGGAGGAGGATAAGATTGCCATTAGCAGGCCACAGTACTGACACTGCAACAGAGGTGACAAGAGCTCCTCTGGAGTAACTTCAGGATTGCTGATGTTCTGCGCTGCCCAAAGTTCTTACCAGAAACAAAGGATTTTGACTGGCTAACATACTCAGATCCCTGGTTTCCTTACAGAAGTTCATTAATACAGAAGGATTCAGGTTGAAGGATGATAAACAGTCAAAGCCCAACAAAACCACAGGAGAGTACCATCCTTGCAAGAGTGCTGGACTGTTATGGCTTGTCCTGACAGGGATGCCCATGCTGAAGTGCACTGTAGAATCACCACCAGGTGTTAACCAACCATACTTTGGGAGCACCAGGATATTGAGTTTATCCCAAATTTAAGGCATGAAGTTAGCCATCAGAAGACAGAGAAATAGATAAATGGATCTTACAACTGCATTTCAACTAAAAGCAAAAGATTACAAAATCCAGATCCACTTATGCAATCTACACATCCTTTTTAGCTTTGCATTTGTAACAAGTTTGCAATACTACTTAATTTTCATTTTGTAGGTCACTGGTAGAACAGAAAGCAAGCATTTAACAGTATCTATGGAATTTTGGTTTTGGGAATCACGTTTTATTTTCTAAGGCAATTTCAAGTACATGTTCAGCTGAGATGAAACACAGAAGTGGAGATGTCACAGCCTAACACAACTTTGTCAGAATAAAGCAGATCTAGTAAAGAATAAAGCAGATCTAGTAATATATTGGGCATCATAAAATGAGAATTACCCAAAGTATGCTTACCCTGAAATTAGTAAATTCCACTATCAGACAGGTGTTCAGACAACTCAATGTTAAAAACAATAAGCAAATTCAGATCAGAACACGCTATCCAAGGAAAAACTGTCCATCAGCAGGAAGTAGCAATAATCCTCAGTGCAAACGTTTTGGGAGGATTTTGTTGTTGTGAGGGGTTTTTTGTTTTGTTCTTTTTGTGCTTGTGTTTTGCCTTTTTGTTCTCCCTTTTAACTACTTTCAAACTCCAAACAGATAAATTCAACTGCTTGCAGTCTTCATGTATTCTAGTACACAAAGAATATAGAATATTTTTAACACAAAACATAATGCATCATTCATATCTCAAGAGGCTAAATTTAAACTACTGAAGATGAAATAGATTTACAGAAATTATTTTCATTAAAATGTCTACACAATAAACACATTTCTCAAATATTTAAATAAATGCAGTATTTCAAAGTTTACAATATTGCAGGTCCCTGAGTGGCAGCGATTCAGATTTATGATTTACTTTTGACAGATGATGGATAGAACATACATTATGCTCTTTTTTAGTGGATATTTTAGCTATTGGATTGTCATACAGGTAGCCCTAGCAGTTGTCAACTATTTAATTGTGGAATTAAAAAAAAAAGTAGTTTTCAGAAAAACAAAAGTGTTTATCTTTGACAGACAGGACACAATGTGCACTTGATTAGTTCTACTGAAAAGGATTTAATCAGGAAGTCACCACAAACAGATATAAGTAGTTCAAATCACTGTGCTTTACCCTTTGATAACACGTTTTGCTCAATATTTCCTGTATTTAATCCAAGAAAGAATAAGCTTTATAAAGATACATCCAAATCTAAATAAAAATAATGGAAAAGGCTGTCACATTTGTTATTAAGTTCTCCCAGCAGTACACTAAAAAATGTCTTTTTCAGTATCAGCACTGATCCCTGGTAGGTGTCTGCCAGATGAACAAAGCCCTTTACTACACATGAATAATAATAACCGGTTATGTTAAAGCTGCCTCTTCACCAGCTCTCTGACAAGTAACAGCATAGTCTCTGCTGGGAGTCGGTCTCTTCTCCCAGGCAATCAGCACTAGGACAAGAGGGCACGGTCTTAAGCTCTGCCAGGGGAGGTTTAGGTTGGATATTAGAAAGAAGTTCATTACAGAGAGAGTGATCAGGCACTGGAATGGCCTGCCCAGAGAGGTGGTGGATTCACCGTCCCTGGATGTGGCACTGAGTGCCATGATCTAGGAATCACAATGGGGTTGGATCAAGGGTTGGACTTGATGATCTCAGAGGTCTCTTCCAACCCAATTAATTCTATGATTCTATGATTACTGGCTCTTAAATGTAAGATTTTCAAATTATTTTTTAAAATTTGTTTTTAGGATCAGAAGTTGATCCTATTGAGCTTAATTTCTCTGCATGAAGTTTTGACACTAAAAATGCATACTTTGTTCCAACAATGAAATGTGTGTGACTTGACCCTGCAAGCTAATATAAGAATTGACATCATCAAAAGAAGATTTAGTTTTATATTCTGTTTGGCATTAAGTTTTATTTGTGCCTGCACATGGTCACACGAAGGTCCTGAAGCCCACCATCCTGGCCCTGAAACAGCAAAGAGATGCTTAGACGAAGAAATAGCACCATGTGTCCCTGTTTCTTCAGAATATTAACATGACCTTAAGGGTTACAAACAGATTTTGAGAGCTGGAGCCAGAAGCATCAGCTGTGTATAACCAATCCAATAGCTAAAACTTTAGGAGACCATCCGCAATACAGCTAACAAAACTTTAGCCTGTTTCTTTGCAGAATCAATTAACAAAGAATTGAGGGACAGAAATGGATCAAGGAAGCTGCAGGTCTGGCTCATGTTACATTGTCCTATTCCCAACACTGACTGATACCAGGATCCACCTGAAAGCAGCTCAGATCAGTAACTAAACAGAAAGATTACCAGTACATAACATTTCCAAAATGTGTTGGAGCGCAATGAAAACAGATTCCATACTCTATCCTTTACATTAGCACATGGAGGAGATACTTGCTTGACGATTCACAGACAGTCCCGATTTTAGTAATGATATGAAAAGTAAGACTTAACAGCCTCCTAATGCCAAGTACTGATACCCAGTTGGGAAAAAGAATATGAGGAAGGATTAGAACTATGACCAAGAAATTAATTTCAGTTCAGAGAAAAATCTATGCAGACAGAGAAAATGAGGAAGATAACTTCCCTATAGCTAGAAGGAGTTCACTTCACAGGACCTCTCTTTCACACCTTTCCAAGCAGATGGAGGGAAACACAGAACACACAACTACCCATTCTTACAAGGATATTTGCAAAGACATTTCCTTTAATATTTTAAAAGGTTATAATCAAAAAGAAGGTCAAAATAGCCATGGAATTTATCCCAGACTGCTTTATTGTTGTGCAATACGTTACAAAAATTACTAAGTCGACCCAGCTATGTGAACCTGTATCATCTCAAGATACATGGAAGACACTCTTGAAATGAAAGACAAAAGAGCCTGATAAGTGCAGGCTCACAGTACAGTATCAGTTTCTGATGCTGCAGTACTGTACCAAAAACTCTTTTTGTGTTTTTTAAACATCTTTACAGACCCATGAACACAAACAAACAGAATCATGATCATGCAGAAATAAATCCCTCATTGCAGATAATTTAAATGAAAAGCAGTATGGATGGCCATACACACCTTAATTTAATTTCCAGGTATTTGTGCCATCCTTCACCTTCACTGCTTTCAATCTTTTGAGTACTTTGTGGGTGTCAAAAGAACAAACACCACTATGAATTTCACCCATCCACTCTATCATACTGCTGGTACTACCACAGATACCTCCCTAACACCTTTACCTTCCAAAAAGAGTTTTAAGAGCTGGGGGAGGAAGGAAGAATACTCAGTGTGGCTACTCAGGTTTCTAAAGAGCAGGGCTTCATCTGTTATTGGTTTTTCAGATGGGAGAAAGTCAACCCTGGATGAAGCAAAAACTGCTGAAAAGCCAAGTGATTGCTGAAATGCTTCATTAAAGTAAAAAAAATCAAGTAAGAACCATGTGTCAGCTCAGAGACATTCAGCAACCAGAACATGGCATTTGTTTTTCATCAGTAAGTTATGGTTTCTGTAAAGATCACAGTCCTACCATCGTTTTAAGAAACTTAAGCTGAAATATTGTCACTGGCTCAATTTCAACTGAATTAGGTAAATATCCAGCAAGACAAGGGGATCGTTACTTGAAATCTTAGTTAAACATGCATTTATTTCTTTACCATGTCCTGTCAGGGCAAATAACCCTAATGCATGTCAATTACTTTCTAAACAGCTCAGGGAACTGCTTTTGAAGGAGCCAAGTGATCTTCCCTGAACTTAAATTCCTCCTCACAAAGTACATTGACTTGAAAAACCCTGAACAAATCAAATCAATAAGACAAAAAGTCCTTCTTCTCTCTAGCTAAATTACATAATAGCACTCTTCACCCTGGTTAAAATCTTCTCTTAAGGAGTAATTACCAATAAAAAAAATAGTAAATTACCACAGATTTCTGCTGGGTATGCCAGTTCCCTGTTCGGGAGCCAAACCTTTTTTCAGATCCCAGTCTTCTTGGCTTTTCAGGAGTACCATGCAGTTGCTTCACTAACTTAAATACAGTGACACTGAAAGCATGCCCCACTTCATAGAACTGCACACACTTGAAAAAAAAAAATCACCCTGTCACTTCCCCAAGAGTATCAGTCATCTACCAAGACTGGCACAGACAGAGCACATCCAGTCAACAACCATCCCAGTGCTCTTGCAAAGGACTTAGTTTTTCTTCACCTTAGAACAGAAATCTCCAGTTGCCCGAAAAATCAACCGGTTCTTAAGAGAAGCTCTTTGCTTCATGTTGTATTATTCACACTTCCTAAACTGTATCAACATTTCCAAACCACCAACTAGATTTTCAGCCCTCAATAATTACCTCTCCCATTCCCCGAGATTCTAGGGCAAGAGCTTGAAACTCATGATTCATCTCATCCACAGATCGAACCTGCAGGGGAAAAACCAAAAGAAAAATCCATTAGTCAAATATCTTTTCAAAAGTAGAGTCTGCAATACTCCACAAGCCTTCTGACAACTGAAAGCACACACAAAATGTGCTGCTCCGTTTAGGCTGAACATGAGTTTAAATTCCATGAACAGATACAGTTTGTGACCAGTTTAATGAACCATGCTAATATAATAACATGCACGAAATTCCAAGAGACTTAAACATTTTAATCTTCATATATCCAGACGGATATTGCTCACTATGGAAACAGTGACCAACAAGACATTTGCAACAAATGCAAAAAAAAGTGAAATTAAAGATTGGGCATACAGTATCCCTTGGAAAGGAGATGAGCCATTGCACACTGTTACTGAGTACACCTGGCAGCAAACAAAGACAAGCTCACTAGACAGGTCACAAAACCTGCCAGCAATGCATTGCTTTTAAAATCTAGTAACTGACTCCATTATCACAATTTCTCCAGCTTTCTTCAAGGAAACAGTACTTTTCCTTCTCTGCGTGTCTTTCTTTGTTGTAAATATGAAACATATATTACTAAGGTAAGAGTTGCTGCTGAAACAAACCACCTCCTTTTCCGAGGCACACAGACAAAAAGCACTGGGTGCATTCTTTCCCGAGAGAAAATGGTTTCCACAAGGAATTTTCAAAGCCGCGATAAGCTTTGAAAATCAAACAAACCCAGGAAATTCAGAGCTGTTTCTTCACCTTTCCTTTTCTCCCAGTAGAGTAACCCAGTAGGTAAAGCTATTCAACTTCAAAGTAAAATCAAAGTTTCCCTCCCTCTCAGTCTGCCCTGAGGAGTTCCTTTCACCGGTAAGCCCATATGCTCACAGCGACCAATGAACCAAAATGAAATTACTCCACAGGGCTGATAACACATTAAGAACACTTTTCAATAGACAGTCAAATACTAGGTAAAGAAACAATCTTGTGCTTTCAATATTCAGGTGCAAACAACTCCTAAGTATTGAAAAAGTGTCTATTCTCTGCCAATAAATGCTCTAATCTCAAAATCCCACTCCTAAAATATTGTTATTTCCTCATAATCATTCTAAGCCATTAACTTCTGATATTGTCTCTGTGCTTTTGACAAAGAAATTTCACAGCTCAAAGAAATTTCCTCTTAAAAAGAACAATATTGTAGCTAAGATGGACTGTCAAACCAATTCTTAACAATTTTGGTGAGACACTGAAGAGCAAATTCAGTTTTGGAGTGAGTTACAGAGTGGGTGAATCAGCACATTGCCTTTTCTTCCAGTGATTCTGACTTTTAAGTCAAGTAGGTTGATTTTATTTTATTAAAAACTGAAAGCAGATTTTCACATAGCCTTAGAAAAGCTAAAGACATTTTTCTTCAAATGAACTAAAAATATTCATATTTTATGCAAAACATTTTTTAGCTCCAAGGGATAATCAAATATTTGTGCATATACATAGAAAACTAAACTGTGTAAGAGCAATTGCTTAGAAACAAAAATCAAAAATTCAAATCTTGAAAACTTAATTGGAATATTACAGTTTCTCAAAACGTAATTTCTTCTATAGAGAGTTGAGAGAGTCCATTATCTTACTTGAGCCACTATCCATGCTAAGGTCACACCCTTTAGTTTCAATTACGAATAGTAAATTAGGTACTTCTGTCTCAAAACGTAGTTTTGGTCTAACTATCTCTAAACAAAATATGCTGGTAAAGCTTGCCCAACTTTATTTACCATAAACACTACCCAAGTCAATGTTAGATAAAAAACAACCAATCTTCAAAGACACATAATTTTTTCGGTTGTGGTGTGTTTTTTGGGGTGGGTTGTTTGTTGTTTGTATGTTTTGTTTTGGGAGTTTTGTCGGTTTTAACTTCTGATGATGATGGTGGCAATTTTATTTGTTTGGGTTTTTTGGTGTTGCAAGACCTAATATTAAATGCTTATTTTCTACAACTCAGCAAAGTTCAAAAACATGGCCATATGCCCTTCCAAGTCTCTAAGAAAAGACAACTCGCAAATGAGGGTAAGACACAACTAACTACTTTTTCTTTTCCTGAGCAAATGGTCAGAGACCATTATAAGAAACTGAAGCTTTCTGAAACTGTAAATACATGCTAGTACACTGATCATTAATTTTGCTCACTGGCCACTTCCTTCCAAATGTGACATTTAAGTTAGTGTTATCTACTGCTACCAGCAGCAAGAGAAAGAACACAGTCCTTTCACTGTAGCAAAGAGCTCTGTTTCTGTTTCCATCAAAAACAACAGCCACAAAATCCTGCCCCATATCATAAATACACGTTTCACAGATCGTTTACAGACTGGGGAAAATAAAAGCAGCACCAGTATCTTCAGGTCTTTCTTCAATGCTAACCCAGCCCTGTCATTACAACCATGGAAGAAAACATCCAAAATGTCAACCAAGCTGGATCTCCTACATATAAAGACATGCCCTCTCCCCAAAGGAGAAACTTCCGTTGGGGTTATCTGTATTACCAGGGAGTTTTATTTTTTTAATTCAATGCCAACATTCACCCAATTAATATGTTCCAGAAATAAGCCTTTTTTATATATGATTTTTTAAACTCAAATTCAGAACATTAAAAAAAAAAAAACAACAAACACAAACAGTTTATTTTTATTCATACCCTGTCACCCAGAGTCATTCATAACTCACAAGGAGGCCTATGGAGCATACTGCTCAACATTTCCAAGTTTTTGTCTGGTTTCGCTCAATTAGATATTTTTTCTTGTTCTCTCATACCATCACTCAGACTCTTCTTTCTCCAGTTACCACCTACCTGGTTTTAGGATTCGTTGCTAGATCTAATCTTAGTTTTCAGAAGTTAAACACTGTCCTAGTTAGAACAGCTGGGACCAATTCATCACTGGATAGGTGTAACCTAAATCTATGTATTCTATAGCCTTCCA